>OX457039.1:59049103-59414103 GCA_949752735.1 Lumbricus terrestris
GGTCTGTGGGCTATGGACAACAATTGTGTTGTTGTGGGACACGGTAGCCGATTGGTTAGAGCAAGTTACTGATTGGTTGGATCTAGTGGGTCACTGTAGCCGATTGGTCAGACAAGAGCAACTGGGTCACTGTAACTGATTGGTTAGAGGAAGTGGGTCACTTTGGAGCAAGTGGGTCACTGTAGCCGATTGGTTAGAGCGCTTGCCTCGAAACGTGGGGGGGTACGGGATCGAGCCTCTTCTGATTGAGACCACGATGTAAGAATTAAGTAAGAATTAAGATGGTGACCTCACTCACGTCTCGAAATTGGCTAATTTAATTATATTCGCCAGATGGCAGCGGTGGCGCCGTCAGGCCGGCTTTATCCATTACATGTACAGTTAATGCATATGCTCGTACGTTTTTAAAGTATTTGGAAGTGATATAACTGACATTACTAATTTACTAATAATAAATTACTGCATCTGAGACGCCATTACCATAGTTGAACAAGTGGTATCCTGTCACTAAACCAGTAACTGCCAGTACTGCACCATATGTGGTTCGCCCAGAGGTATGGAATGGCCTCCCACTTGAGCTGTGCCTGTTCCCTAGCTCGCTCTCTGACACATTCTATAAGCACTTAGAAACTGTTCTGTTTGGCTGTGCTGGAGTCGGGAGCACCTCTGAGTAGTTTCCTTGAAGAGGTGCTATAGAAAAACGTGAATGAATGATCAAAGCACAGTATAACACATTACCTAAGAAGTACAGTATTAGGCTACTGTCACAGTATTAGTACAGTACATGCAGACTACATGTACAGATAGTCTCAGTGCACCATAGGGTACAAGTGCATTGAAGTATAGCAAACACACAGTACTAAGATAAAGTACAGCAAAATTGCATGATCTGCTTCCATGTAGCTCTGGAATATCACAATAGCTTGAATTTATTTTGATTAAGACGCTGAAAAGAACAGTCTCAATCGAGTGGTCAAGCAATTCAGATCAACATGAATAAAATACTAAAACCATAACAAATAAAGTACTATACAATACAGGACTTTTCAAATCATAGGATTGGTGGATCCAACGAAGACAAAAACTTTCAGTCGATTTCTTTATATTTTATTCTGAAGTCTAATGTTCTTAAGGCTGTTCCCTTTAGTGGGGTTGGATCTGGAGCGCTTCTCAGTAGATGGTCTCGAAGGGTGCTCTATAAATGGCTGTTCAAAATGAATTAATAATACGACTGATCACTAATACGTTGTGATGTCAAAGAACAACAGTGTTTCTTACAACCTATTGTGGAAGCAGGCAACTCATCACATGTCAGAACTTCATTCAGAATGTCCAAGTACATATTTGTATTTGGCGTAGCAGAGTATCTCTGAAAACATTTCTCTAACAACTTGATGAGTGATGCTAGAGCAAGAGAAGGCAGCTTAAGACCACCTCTTACCGCCTTTAAAAAGGTGTATTTTATCAGTGTTACTCTGGTAGCCAGACGTGCAACCTGGTGCCCAACATTTATATGGCATAACTACTGTTCCTGTGTATGTTAGATACTACCTATAAGGAAAGGAAGACATTGCAACTGTAGAATATTTAAAACAGTTCATGTGTATATATCTGTATCACATTGTATACGTATATTATTGCTCTAAGGTCTATCATGTTACTGTTCTAAATTAAATTATTAGTTCTATACATAATTATTATTTCTCACTAATCGGATTTCTACTTCAAAATGGCATAAATCCTTTTCATCAATCCAGCTATCAGCTATACAGGTTTGTTTCATCAATCCAATTTCCATTTAAGTAGCAAGAATTGTTTATCAATCCAGCTCCAACTCAAGAAAGAATGTTTTCATCGGTAATCCCGAAGACAGCGTGCCCGTATACAAAGCAATATGGTTGCCAACGACTTAGCTAAAATAGAGCACTGCGACCTATCAGCCGCATCCCATGATACAATGCGCGCACTAAGCTAGTAATCAGCGCATGCAAGATCTAAGTAAAACAGATACTTAATAAAATTATAAATGAGGGAAAATATGCAGTAAATATAAAATTCGAAGCTAAGGCCACAGCGCTCTATTTCATCAGTTTCTTGGGCGGCTATAGTGTTTACATGGACGGGCATGCAGTCTTCGGAAATACCAGCATTATCTTTATAAATGCGACTTCTAGCAAGAATTAGTTTCGCCAATCCATCTTGTATTCGACTAACCGTATTCATAATTAGAGTAACATCAACTTGTCAGCGTCGTGCTTTCTCAGTTGTAGGTCCATCTGTCTGGAATAGTCTCCCGTTGCAGGTGCGCCTGCTAAATAGGGTTGACTCGTCAGTGTTCTATAAGTTCCTTAAAACTTTTTTGTTTCACCGTGGTTGGACTGGGAGCGCTTCTGAGTGGTTTTCTTGAAGGAGCGTTATATAAATTCTTGAAATGAATGAATAAGACAGTACGAGTATTTTATTCGAAGGGCCTGACGGATCAAAATCGTTATATTTTTTGACAAAATTCTTAAAAGAATCGCTCTAATATGTTGTATTCATATATAAAATTAAAACCTCACTGTGAAAAGGAGTAGACAAACATTATTAAACTTAGTTTAAAATATCTGTCACCGTACATTGAAATCTAGGGTTTTAAATCTAGTTTTAATAGGGAACTTTATGCTCAGAGGCCATTGGGTGATCAATATTAGAATGAGCTAGGACCTAAAACAAATGTAGCTGAGATTCGTTTAAAGATTATATTATAATAAAACAATATCAAATAGTAAAATACAATCAATAATCCTATCTACTTATTTGTGGCGTATTATCTAATAATATTATAGCTTGTTTCTTATCTTCCACGTTGGACTTTTCCAGCGTAGATGTAGAAGTTCTTCAGTTCGTATGGATTGGAATGAAGGTTCGAAGAGGAAGGAAGGTCACCTTCCTCTTGCTTGCCGTCGTTTCCAATTCTCTTCTGTAGCTGCGTAGACGGAGAATGCTGTAGCTGGCACAGCACTCTGTAGTTTCGTCCGCCTCGTTGTTTCTCCACAAGCAACGGTAGCTTCTCGTCGCTTGCTCGTCTTGTTGTAGTTTCGCCCCTTTCTTCTGCCGTCGAACTCCAATCGCAATTGTAGTTCGAATTCGATCTTCTCCGATGTCGATCGCAGTGCACTCGCAAGTGTCTCACCAAACTTCGCAAAGTTTCCGTACGACAAGCCCTGGTATCTCAATTCCCAAGGACTTATAGTCTCACCAGTGGGACAGGCCGACAACGTGTCGCCTTCCACACCCAATTCACCGTCAGATCTTCTGAATTACCGACAAGGAACGCCACAATCGTCAATGGCCGCCCTTGCTCAGAAATCTACGTCTCCTTCCTTTAGTAGGGTAGACGGCACAGTTCTATCGCAAAACAATGCTTGTTACAATTTTGTTCGGGTTTCGAAAAAATCCACTTTAATCGACTACACTATTCGCCATCTTTTCGCTGTCTAACTTTATCGTCTGCCGTTGTTGTCGTCTGCTCAAGTTTAACGCTGCTTTCCGCCCTTCGTTGTATTTCAATAATTGATGTAGCGCGTATTCAAGAATTGTTATAGCGCTATTATTATTATCTAACTTAATGCCACAAGTAATATTAATTATAATCTACAATACGCCACATATTGTCTAGCTTAATTCTTACCTATTTAATACTTATACAATGCATCATTTAATAGGTTTGTTTGATAAGAATAGCATTCTACCGCTACAAATGCCCCTCCTTCAAAAGACTGTTTACAGGCTTTAATAAACTCACCTACTTAACAAACTAACCTAGTAAACTAATTCACTTACTATACACGACATGACAATTAATACACTTTACTCACTGGCTTACACTTCATCATTTACTTTATCTCAACTTATACTACACAATCCCTCTACTTAAATAGTCGGACATAACATTTTCGGACCCTTTAATATATCTAATGTTAAAGGAATAGTTTTGGAGTGCCAAACTCCATCTCATCACCCTTGCATTTTTCATTCGACCCTCTTTCATATATTGCAATCCGCAATGGTCTGTCTCAATTGTAAATGTCTTTCCACAAAGATATCGGTCGAACCTGCTTATACCCCACATGATTGCTAAGCACTCTCTCTCTTCCACAGAATATCTTCTCTCTCGCTCTAACAGCTTCCTGCTCGCATACGCTATGGGATGATTCGTCCCCTCGTACTGCTGCATTATCACACATCCGATTCCACTTCCACTTGCATCAGTTTGTAGGATGAAATCCTTCTCTAAATTTGGAAGTCTCAGAATTGGTTCTTTCGCCAATTCGTTCTTCAACTTTGTAAAGCTATCCTCCAGCTCTTCATTCCATTCTACTATCCCAGGTGCTATCTTCTTCGTTAAGTCACTTAACGGTGCCATAATTTCCGCACAGTGTGGTATGAATTTCCGATAATAGTTTATCGCTCCAAGAAAACTCCTGACCTGTTTCTTTGTCTTTGGACGTGGCATGTCTACTATTTTATCCACTGATTTCTCCTTTGGACTTATGTCATCCTTGTTCAACGTATGTCCCAAAAAGTCAATCTTTCCATATCCTATTGAACACTTCTTCGGCTTCAATGTCAAATTCGCTTGTCTCACTCTTTCGAAAAATATCTCCAATGTCTTCAAATGTTCTCTCCATCCTTTATTATGTGCTAGAATGTCGTCGACATAACTTTCAAGATTTTCTGTTCCTTGTAGAATCTTCCTGATTAAACGGTTGTAACTTGATGCACTATTGATCAATCCAAAAGGTACTTCACATTGTCTCGACTCAATTAACTCACTATTATTATTAACTTAGTTCTACTTATTATATATGTGTTACCTTCTCAACACATGGCATTCATCTATACTATTTCTCACAATGAATGACCTTTGTCATTTCACGAACATCTCATTATCTTAACTACTTTCTCATCACTCAACTGTTTTTCTATTTATCTAAGTGACTCACCATTACACTCAGATACTATGGTCAAATTAATCTCATCCTAGTCCTTAACTACTACACAACTATAATAATTTTACTAATACCTCACTTAATCCTAATATTCACCTTATCACTTAACATAACTCACTAAACTACTTAAAATAAGCAACTCAACTTCACTTATCTCATACTGTATTCTATTTACACTCACTCTTGATTAAATATTCTCCACAAGCTAATGTCAGCTTCTATCTGCAGCATCTTTTCTCCTGCTTTGATAGTTCCTCCTTTCTACATCTAATATTCTACCGGTATCTCTTTTCACCTTCTTGTACAAGTTCAACGTAATGCCCTTTTTTGTTTCTAGTTCATCTGTGTGTTCCTCTTCAACACTCAATGCATCTGCATCAACTTCAGATTTCCACTTAACATCTTCTGTTTCATTTTGTTTACTGACATACGAGTTCAGTATCTCTTCTTCCTCATTTTCTCCTACTTTTCCATCATATACAACTGCTGAAATGCATGCCACTGTCTCGTCATCTTGCATTTCTCCACATTCTCTTTTGTAGTCTTCACTACTTTTCCACTTTTCTACATTACTGTTAGGACATGACCATTCTCTGTCATTCCATAACCTACTTTTCCATTTACTCGTATAATTGTATCCTCTACAATTCTCATTCTGTCTTCTTCCAGAATTATCGCTTTGTTCTCTTCTGTACCATGATCTATTATTCCAATGGTTTCCACGACTTCTATTCTCATCTCTTCCACTTCTAATTCTCCAATTTAAATTACTAGGTCTCTCATACCTAACTCCATAATCACTACTAGACTCTCTCATCACATGTCTATAGTTTTTCCAGTTACACCTATTTGTGTCATCCATGTTTCCCCTTGTACTTCTCCTATCCACATTTGGATTCTCTTTGTATCTTCCATACATCCACTCATTGGATCTTCTAGACTGAGTCTCATTAGACTTATTTCTATTCTCACCATTTCTCCAGTCTACTTTTTGCTTCCAACATTTATCCTGATTAACACGACTATTATTCGATTCACTTCTGCCACCTGTGATTAAATATTTACTATTCGTCTCTACCAATCTCGATGGTTTATTTCTGAAGTTCTTCTTCATCGTTTTATTAAAACTTGGCTCCCTGTTATCTGTATCATCTTTATCTCTCAATGATTTAGGTACCATTAGTTGCCATTTCACCTCATCCTTCTGTACTTCTTTGTATCTTTTATACAACAATCCCTTCTTTTTCACATATGGTTTATCTTCTATGTTGTCTTCGTTACCATCCCATTCAATTGCTCTTTCCATTTGTTTCGACATAGTTTCATCTTGACTCTGCAACTCCTGTATCTCTTTTACTGACACATTCAAGTTCGGCATCTCCTCCACTTTCAATGGTTTGTATTTTGCTACCTTTTTAGCTTCTGCCCTAGTCTCCACAACTGCTACTGTCATTAATTTTTTATCTTGATTCCTTATCACATTGTCAGAAAATCTCACTGTTTTCTTTGCACCAATAGGTCTTTCTTCATGTTCTGTTTTTCTAATCAATATTCCTTTGTTTTCCACTTCAGTACATTTCTCAATTATTTCTTTTGGCTCATGATTTGTCACACTCTCAGTTCTTTCATCCTTAACCATGTACTTCAATCCTTTGATTTTCCCAATTATTACTGGCTTTATTGGCTGTTCCATCACCATCGCTTGTACTTCACCATTAAAATGTTCACTCTCAATATACACCTTAGCCAATGGGAAACATCTTAAACTCCCATCAACTAATACACAATGCGTTTCTTCTCCAGTCAACGCTTCTTCATTTATCAAAGAACGTTTTACAATACAACAACTTGCGCCTGTGTCGTATAAGCATCCCACTGTGTTTCCATTAACTGTCACTTGGTATTCACTCTTGTCTTCAAGACTAATACATCCATCATTGTCTTTTATCACCATTGCACTGGCTGCCATGTACATTGGTGGTATTTTATTATGTTCACCCTGTTTCATCTGTTGTTCTCCTCTTGTAATTTCAACCACTCTCTGTATTTCACTTTCTGGCTTAACCAAGTGTGTTCGACTTTCAAATATTTGTACTGCTGCTGCAGTGTGTTTAAATGTACCCCTGTTTTTCTTCGGGCATTGATATGCCTTATGGTTCTGTTCTCCACAGAAAAAACAAGTAATCTTATGTCCAGTTGCAATTTCTCTTTCCCTGCTGAATCCTCGGTTTTGATGTGTACCCTGATTTATCTTCACATCACTTCTACTCCTGTTCAAATTGTACCCAGACTGTTCTTTGGGTCTGTGTTCGAACGGTCTACCGTTCAACCTGTCACTATGAAATTTCACATCTGGTTTTACAGACTGCTCGCTGTACTTGTAACCGTGTGCTTCAATGTGTGATTCCGCACAAACTAACATGTCCTTCAAACTCATTTTACCCTTCTCTTTTATGAACATACGAAGTTCAGTACTGCACGTCAAGTAAAACTGATCTTTCAACAATAGATCTTCCACTCCTTCGTAAGTTCTTTCAAATCCCGCTTGTGCTAACCATTGCTGCATATACCTTCTCAATCTATGTACAAAACTAGAAGGTGTCTCTCCTGATTCCATTTTACTGGTTTTGAACTTGTTTCGATAACCACCTTCAGTAAGTTGAAATCTCTTCAACAGCTGAGTCTTCAAACACTCATAATCTTGCACTTCATCTGCAGACAACCTTTGGTATACTTCCAGTGCTCTGCCTTCCAAATGTCTAGCTAGCGTCAACGACCAAACTTCTTTTTTAATTTCATACGCAACACAGGTTCTCTCGAATCTCAACAAGTAGGCATCTAAACAATCCTTGGACTCGTTAAATATAGGAAATTTGATATTCCTGATTCCTTTATTGTTTTCTCGGTGATCTCCCTGTTGTTGACCATCACCGATCCTCATGTAGTCACTCTCGTGCTCTCGGTTTTGTTCCCCTCTTGAATCAATTTCACGCATTCTCACTTGTGCTTCAAGTCTCTTTATTTCCAACTGGTGTTCACGCTGTCCCCTCGCTTCAGTTTCAGCTGCTTCACGATTCAATCTGGCTTCTGATTCAGCGCTCCTAATTACTTCCAACTCCAGTTCAGCCTTCTTTGCTAGCATTGCAGCCTCTGTTTTTCTTGTTTCTATTTCAGCTTTTCTCGTTTCTGCTTCTGCTTCAGCTTTTCTCATTTCTGCTGCTGCTTCAGCTTCCACCTCTGCTTTTCTTGCTTCTATCTCAAGTCTCTTGACTTCTGCTGCTGCTTCAGCTTTTCTCGTCTCTGCTGCTGCTGCTGTTTCAGCTAATTTCATCTCTTTGGCGATCTCCCTCTCAGTCGCTCTATCTTGTCTCCACTCTGCCTGTCTTTCTTTGACAAAGGCACGTGTCTCGTCCCCTTCCATGTTCATCCGTTTGGCAATTTCTAACCAAGCTTCAAAATCGCTGACAGACATACTTACTGTCTTACTTGCTCACTAGCAACTTATGACAAAATTATTGGCAACAATGTGCGCTATTTAAATTTCTAACAAATAGAAATTGTTCAACTCTGCAAAGTGTCAATTCAGTTCCACAACAACAACTAATCTCTAATAGTTCATACAACCTATTGCAGTATCTTCAATCTACAATTTCAGATTTAGTCTCTAACAATCTCCTAGCTATAATTGTTCAAAGCTTTTCTAATACTGTTCGAAAGACAGTTTTTTACTGACTCAAATCTTTACTGAATTAAATCTTTAATGACTTAAATCTTTACTTACTCAAATCTTTACTGACTTAAATCTTTACTGACTTTTATCCCGGGCATGGGCACCCACTCGTGTCACCGTACATTGAAATCTAGGGTTTTAAATCTAGTTTTAATAGGGAACTTTATGCTCAGAGGCCATTGGGTGATCAATATTAGAATGAGCTAGGACCTAAAACAAATGTAGCTGAGATTCGTTTAAAGATTATATTATAATAAAACAATATCAAATAGTAAAATACAATCAATAATCCTATCTACTTATTTGTGGCGTATTATCTAATAATATTATAGCTTGTTTCTTATCTTCCACGTTGGACTTTTCCAGCGTAGATGTAGAAGTTCTTCAGTTCGTATGGATTGGAATGAAGGTTCGAAGAGGAAGGAAGGTCACCTTCCTCTTGCTTGCCGTCGTTTCCAATTCTCTTCTGTAGCTGCGTAGACGGAGAATGCTGTAGCTGGCACAGCACTCTGTAGTTTCGTCCGCCTCGTTGTTTCTCCACAAGCAACGGTAGCTTCTCGTCGCTTGCTCGTCTTGTTGTAGTTTCGCCCCTTTCTTCTGCCGTCGAACTCCAAT
This sequence comes from Lumbricus terrestris, assembly GCA_949752735.1. Classification (NCBI taxonomy): domain Eukaryota; kingdom Metazoa; phylum Annelida; class Clitellata; order Crassiclitellata; family Lumbricidae; genus Lumbricus; species Lumbricus terrestris. The sequence continues at coordinate 59,058,443 of OX457039.1, forward strand.
CGCAATTGTAGTTCGAATTCGATCTTCTCCGATGTCGATCGCAGTGCACTCGCAAGTGTCTCACCAAACTTCGCAAAGTTTCCGTACGACAAGCCCTGGTATCTCAATTCCCAAGGACTTATAGTCTCACCAGTGGGACAGGCCGACAACGTGTCGCCTTCCACACCCAATTCACCGTCAGATCTTCTGAATTACCGACAAGGAACGCCACAATCGTCAATGGCCGCCCTTGCTCAGAAATCTACGTCTCCTTCCTTTAGTAGGGTAGACGGCACAGTTCTATCGCAAAACAATGCTTGTTACAATTTTGTTCGGGTTTCGAAAAAATCCACTTTAATCGACTACACTATTCGCCATCTTTTCGCTGTCTAACTTTATCGTCTGCCGTTGTTGTCGTCTGCTCAAGTTTAACGCTGCTTTCCGCCCTTCGTTGTATTTCAATAATTGATGTAGCGCGTATTCAAGAATTGTTATAGCGCTATTATTATTATCTAACTTAATGCCACAAGTAATATTAATTATAATCTACAATACGCCACATATTGTCTAGCTTAATTCTTACCTATTTAATACTTATACAATGCATCATTTAATAGGTTTGTTTGATAAGAATAGCATTCTACCGCTACAATATCTTTAATCAATTTAGTACGATTTCAAAACATCGTTCATATAAACTTGTAGTAAACACCATGATAAACACCGGTGATGGCCGGCCTGACGGTGACTCTAGCGACACCATCGACAGAAAAAAACTCTAGCCAAAATCCATACACATGAAAGATACGAAGTGAAGTCACCATCCTATTTCTTATTTCTTACATCATGATTGAGACGATAACTGTTCATTGACAATGATCAAGGACAATATTTTTATGAACTTAGAAAGTGTGAGCGCCATCGATTTGTGTTTGGAAGTATGACTATATTCCTAGAAAATATCAGTATGTTTCCCAAGTCAGAAAATTACGAATATCAATAATTATTAATTTCTTAGGCTCTGTGGAAATATGAGATAATGAGATCGTGCGGAAAATTATGAGATCGTGCGGAAAATTCTGCCTGACGGCCAGGGCTGTTTTTAAGGAATTTGTACAACTGCACAACCTCTTCCTTCGCTTCCCATCCTCCATGGCAAAGTACTTCCAATCGGAAGACAATGACCATTTTGCTATAGTTTTAGCTGTGCAGGAGTGCTTCTACAACTGCACAAATCCATTTACAACTGCACATTTTGTGTACAAGTGCACGTTAAAAAAGCCCTGCTGCCGGCGTCAAATCTTCCCATCTTATCTTGCTCTGTCGGTTTACAGTCTAAGAGGAAATTAATTTACGCTTAGAATTTCAGAAAAATTCTAAGCGTATCTGGAGCTCAAAATGGGATAGTTGATCGGCCAATGCACCTGCAAGATTCACTTGCTTGACTCAGCTTGAGCTATTTTCAGATTATCCGCATTGTTCCTATGATCCTTAAAGAACAATGAGTTTAAGTGGAAGTTGGAACGCTACTTTTTCTACTTGCTTTCTTTAAAATTCATTCATTCATTATATGCATTTCTATAGTGCCTCTTCAATGGGCTACTCAGAGGCGCTCCCAACCTCAGCGCGGCTTTAGTACAATCGAATTTTATACACATCTATCCGACAGCGTTGTTCATTCTCTGTTGCTGGCCCTAGGAATGGTCTCCCTGTTACACTGCGCTTAATTCCCAGGGGTCACTCCACTCTGTTCCTTAAGAACCTACAAAATGTTTTATTTAGCCGTAGTTGGGCCGGGAGCGCTTCTGAGTATCCTACCCACTTGCCTTCAGCTGAAGATCTTCTTGTCGTTCTGGCTACGATTAATCCCTCGCTGTGGAGGGGGTCAGCCACTCGGATCCTTTGTCTCCATGCTGTTCTGTCTCCAGCGTCTTCCTTTCTCAGATCAAGAAATTCCATGTCCTGCTGGATCATATCCATCCACCTTTTCTTCTGCCGCCCACGGCTGCGGCGTCCCTGTACTTCTGCATGCATGATTCTTTTGATGCTACTGTCCTCATCCGATCGCTCCACATCACCATACCACCTCAGTCTGGACTCTCGTATTTTATCGGATATGCAGGCTACTCCAACTGCTTTTCGTATGTTTTCGTTTCTTCTCTTATCTTTCAAAGAGACTCCAAGTATCCACCTCAGCATCCTCATTTCTGTTCTCTCCAGCAGCTCCTCCTCTCTCCTCCTCAGCGTCCAAGCCTCCGCTCCATACATCATCACCGGTCTTATCATTGTCCTGTATATCTTTCCTTTAAGATGAATCGTGATTTTGGGTCACATAATACGCATGTCAGATCTCTCCATTTCTGCCAAGCTGCTTCTATCCTGTTCTTTACATCTTGTTCACGTCTCCTTTGGCATTCATTACCGACCCTAGATATTTGAAGGTCTCCACCTGCCTCAGTGTATTTCCTTCACCATCAACAATCACCAAGTCCTCATCTGTCTTTGAAGTTTGAACACACCATGGTTTCGGTCTTACTGGCATTTATTTTGAGACCCTTCTTTTCCATTGTCGTCTGCCAACCAATGAAGCTTGCCTGGCCATTTTGTGCCGATTCATCCGCCACAATCAGGTCATCAGCATACAGCATGTCCCAAGGTACCTCTCTCCTGATGTTCTCCGATATCGCATCCATTACAATGATAAAAAGTAGTGGGCTGAAGATGCACCATATAAATTTCTGAAATAAATAAACATTTATCCTTTATTTTGTTTCACCCCACCGTTAGGCGGGGCTGAGAGAAATTAGTCTATAGACTCATTGTAATGTTCCTCTCCACGGAAATCTTTAGTAAAAGGCGAAAGATTTATTCGTGGATTGAAGAGAAACCAGAGTTAACGAACGTCGTTGCTTGCAGGTATTTGAAATTTAATGCAACCGTTATTAAGGGTGTTTAAGATACCCTTAGACTGTAATCGTTAATAATCAATAAGAGAGCAATGATATTTTGTACAAACATATTAAATGAGAATCAAGGAATTATTGTAGCCGAACATATTAATAAAATCTTTAAGTATGCCTCTTACAATGTGTTAATTAGTGAATTAACTTGATCGAGTGCTTTTTCTGAAGACATCGAATTGGCCACCTAGCGAGTATAACAATGACAACTTTATGCGTTGCGTAGGCCTAGTCATGTCATGTCATGTCGCCATCGTCGCATCGCGACGGTTGGCTACATGAAAGGATCTTTAATGCCCAGAGTCTTCTGTCCCTTGTCGCGCTCATTAAGTCAGAGCCTACAAATCCTGTCCAGTTCAGAACGTTGTCGATCCAAGATATCCTCGGCCTTCCTCGTCCTCGGTTCCCCTCCACAAAACCCGTCATGATGCTGCTTTCGATGCTATCGTTTTGCTGTCTCATGCTATGACCAAAATATCGAAGTTTTCGAATTTTGGTGTGGGCCAATAGTCCTCTTCTGGCTCCCGCTGACATATACACTTGTTCGTTGGTCATCATTTTTGTCCATGGAATTCTCATCAGCTTTCTGATACACTTGTTCTCAAATGCTTGAATTCGCTTTTCTTCATCCTTCTTCAGAGTCCAAGCTTCGCATCCATACGTCGCTACTGGCCACACCAAAGCCTTCATCAACCGCAATTTGGTGTCGATGCTGATTGATTTGTTCTTCCAAATCTTCGTCAATTTGGTCATGACAGTCATCCCCATGGCTAGCCTTGATTTAACTTCATTCACACAATTCCCATCTTTTGCTACCCTGCTCCCTAAATATACAAAGGAGTTCACTTGTTCTAGTTTTTCCATGCCCACCACCGTTTCGAGCACCTCCTCAGTATTCGTCATAACTTTCGTCTTTGTTACGTTGATCGACATGCCATATTCTTCTGCAGCACTTGCGACTTGTTTCACTAGCTCTTGCAGTTCTTCTGGTGTTGTGGCCAGTAGGACGATATCGTCTGCATATCTCAGATTGTTGATGGTTCTTCCGCCAATCCTGAATCCACCGGCGAAACCTGCTAATGCCTTTCGCATAATTTGTTCTGCTAAAATGTTAAACAGACATGGGGAGAGGTTGCAGCCCTGTCGAACACCTTTTTTAACCTTGAACCATGCCGAAGTGTGGTCGTCTGTTCTGACATTTGCCCGTTGTTGTCTGTACAAATTTCTTAGCAGCTGGACTAGATGAGGTGGAAAGCCCATTTCGAGCATGGTCAGCCATAGCTGATCGTGTCGGACCCTATCAAAGGCCTTAGTAAAGTCAATGAAACAAAAGTAGAGAGGTTGATTTCTTTCTCTTGCTTTCTCTATCATGATCCTGAGGTTCACAATCTGGTCTCTTGTACCTCTTCTTGGTCTAAAGCCCGCTTGTTCCTGGGCAATCTCCGTTTCGAGCTTGTTTTGCATGCGGTCTAGCATAACGCGCAGCAAAATTTTACTTGCGTGCGAGACAAGTGCGATGGTTCTGTAATTGTCACACTGGAGCGGGTCACCCTTCTTGGGAAGTGGGATGAATGTTGATTGAGTCCATTCTTCCGGCCATACTCCGGTCTTCCACACCTCCGTACATATCTCATGTAGTTTGGTCACTGTCATCTCTCCTCCAAACCTCAGTAATTCAGCTGCCACGTCATCCGGACCTGGTGCCTTTCGTGACGCCGACTTCATTACTGCACGCCTGATCTCTTCCTTCAGCGGTGGTGGTTCGTAGGCCTAGACCTAACATTAAATGTACATTTTGAGTTGTGAGCCTGCATATACATTATAGCCTTAGGCGCCCTTGTAACTGTGTTACGGCGCCATAGAAATCGTCATTGTTATAATAGCCTGGGCGCAGAGAAAATTTCAGTCGTGGTGGGGAAGCGTGATGAACGAAACAAAATATAAACCGGATTAGACCGAAGTCGAATTGGACGTGTTTTAATAGACACTCGCGACTCTCTAGGACCGCATTCCGAACTTCGAACATGTGGCGATGCCGCGATCACATATCCAACAGTAGGCTTACAATACCGGAAAGATTGTTAATGCAATTCAAAGCGAAAGATCTTATTGACCTGAAATAGAGCTGTAACCTGTTTAGGCTACCCCTCGATTTTCTTTGACTCAGCGCCTTTGAGTAATTGTAGGGCCTATAGTTCTCGCGATTCCGCTCTTTTGCCGCTGCATAAATTTCTAGATCACGGTTGAAAATATTGCATTTAGACCCATAGGCTATAGTTATAGGCCTACATTTATAGGTCTATACAGTGGCGGCGCCAGGATTTCACTTTTGTGGGGTGCTGAAGCCAGGGGCTTCTATCCCCCCTAAGCAACCGGGCGCAATCCATTTTCTTCCCCCCTTTTCTGGACCAGCCTTCCTCTATGTATGCAATATAGGTCTAATGCAATCTAGCGCATGCCCTCCTCTAGTGTGGGAATGAAGGTTTGTTTGGAGAGGGACAAACGAGCATCCAGCAGAGATCGCCGAAGCATGTGTAGCGTCGAGAAGGGACTTGGTATGGGGAGGGAATGTGCCCCTCCCCATAAGAAATTTTTGCGATTTCCGCATTGCAATTTCAGCATTTTAAGCTGTCCTCTTAGCAAAATTACTCTACTGTTTCAGTAGAGGAATTGCTGCCTAAATTGGGCAGCCATATATGTTTTGCGCCTCTGATCAGTGTGCACTCGAGAGGTGTTGCATAAATTTTTAGAGCACAATGCAATACAATAAAATACAATGTAGGTCCTACATTGTAAGCCCAAGTAATAATGATGTTGCTTTACTAAGTGTTCAAGGACCAAATTTGACTGTCTGAAATTTGAAAAATAACATTGGAGAGAAACCCTTTAGTTGTGCAAAATAGTTTTGTATTAACATTATTTTTTCAATTATAATATGATTGAATTAATTATTAAAATAGTAAAAACATAATTAAAATCATGTAATAGGAAATTTTTATAGTATATTATAGCTGTTAGAGCAGTTAATGTAATTCAAAAATGCAGATAGTAGCCTAACAAAAAACTTAAGTGTAAAACGTGTATACTTTTAGCTAAAAACTATTAGGCCTGCCATTTTGTCCAAATTTATTTTGAGAGGAAATATTTTTTTTTGGGGGGGGGGGGAACTTCCTCCAAGTGATGCCTAGATTGAACGCTGCGCTCCATGTCCGGCCTTCCCCCCAACCGACGTGAATTTTGGCTGTCTTTTTATTCCCCCCTATTTTTCACTGGGCGCAAGCTGCGCCCGCCGTGTATAGGGATAGAAGCCCCTGGCTGAAGCCCATTGTCGGAGACTTGGACACTTGGTCCAGAAGTTGAGGGGATGAATCGCGGAGGAAATTTTCCATTTTCATTCACCAAAAGGGTAAGCCAACGAAGGTGGTCACACTTAAATTAGACTGGCCGCAGCATATGAAACAGATTGAAGTGGGGGAGAGATGAACCTTTGGCAGGCCAGCCAGTAGAGAGTTACAATAGTCGAATCGGGAATAGACAAAGAGATGAAAAAGTGAAGAGCAAGGCAGAGGAGTAGACGGATAGGAGACGGTTGGAATTGGTCATAAGTGATTTAAAAGTGTTGAAACCCATCACCCTGGTGTCGAGGCAGGAAATTACCAAACAGAATCGTCGAATTTTACCTTAATTAAACACGTAGACTCTGCTTGAAGCCAGTTAACAGTACTGTGAAGCTTTATTTTTAAAAATTACAGCGTATGAAAGATCTTACTTCTTGAGCCTTCCATTCGAAACTTAGTACCTTTCCATAACTCTTACCCTGTCTCATCTGATCCTCCACCCTCCAATTCCCGCACAGACGAGGCCCACCTTAGTAGACCTAGCTGTTCCGTCCTCTGATCCTATGGTAACTCGACCCGGACCACCATGGACTATTCTTACAGACAACCCTTTTGACTCAACGAAGCGCTCGTGAATAAGCTGATGCCCCGCACTTGTCTTTCGAGTGGCGCTTTAAAAATTTGGAGATTACGATTACGATTACTTACCAGCCAGCAGATGGCGCCTAATAGAAATATTTCCAGTAAATTGACCATACTATGAGTGTGTCATCTATGACTGGTGTTGATAGTTGGCTCTGTAGCTTTTAGAATACAAAACGTGAAAATGGATCGAGTTGTAGATCAAACCGTTGATGTTGACCATGTAGCAATAAATAAAATTTCGCAAAAATTAGCAAGCAACGACCCACTACTGCGTAATTATACACTGAAAAAGTTGAGGCGTATGCTTGAGCGTAGTGCAACTTCCAATGATGGTTTGTATACTTTATTATCGCTCAACATGTGCTCATAGCAGTAGTCCGAGTTCCTTAATTTTGAGTAGTAGTTATCCGTATTGGTAAAATAAAAATAAAAACCCAACGCTCTGTGGCGTTCGAGAGGAGCTGCTTGCCAATTTCAGCTGATAGGCGATAACGTATTGCATAGTTATGATTAAATTTCGTAGTTTATAAAATTGAGAACATGTTCTCTCCCCTTAGGGGGTAAACCCGAATCCTCGAAACGCTTAAAATGCACAAAAGCCCGATTTCCCGAAAACAATTTTATGGAATATGGCCAAACTCTCGAAAACTACTAAGAGCTAATTTACATGCATGACAATAGTGTTGATGACACAGTTTTAATGTCTAAAATTCATTGGGTTGCATTGTCCAATTTATCGCATTAGAGAAATCGATTTCGGGGATTCGAACCACACCCCCTTGCTCCAGATTTGCATTGCCGTGTGACGCGCACAACTCAGTCAGCTACTTCAGCATTGGGCTATAGATAACCTGTTGTCTAACAATCGCAATTTCCTGAGCACCAAATTTGTTATTTAAAGCGGAACTATTAGCAAATACAAAGTTTAGCATGACAATACTTCAGCACAAGTAAAAGTTTAAGAGAGGTTATTCTCTCTATGCAGTCACAGACCTAATAAAGACAAGCTGCATGCATGACGAATAGTTGTATAAATTGGTAAGCCTAATGACATATCGACTATCGAGTGACCACGGTTGTCTTGGAATGGCAAAAGATGGCAGTCCTACTTGTCAATATCTTTAGAACTGTACTCTCGTTGTTGATTTTGGGACACCACGACACAATTGTTTCAGAATAATGGTTTTTAAAATGTGTCTTAGCTTAGGATTGGATCATTATATATTTATATCATAATTATGACATATTTACATTTACTACTTGTTTTCATAATTAGTAAGCTTACATGTTATGTTTGTGTTACCATGAAGTTGTTAGTACTGTGATTTTGTTGTTTTATCATTTGCTGCTGAAAAACACTGTTAACATAATTTTAGCATTTTGGTACATTTGATTAATTTTAAAGGTTTAATATGTGAAATCAACCTCCTTCGGCTGTGGAAAGGTTTACACTACTGCATGTGGATGGCTGATAAACCTCTTTTTCAGGTTAGTAAACTTTAATTTTAATTTTGTGGATTGTGACATCTAGGTGTTCTTAAGCAGAAATTTCTTAATGTCCTTTGGTGAATAAAACATCACTGTGGTCAATCTTGCAAAGACACTATTAGCAATCTCTAGTAGGATCGACTACTACAGTGCTGGCACATCTATATGTTGGCCTCCCTTTGTAGCGCATTGAACAACTTGAGTGCATGCAGCTGCTAGACTTACTGCTTTTTTTATTTGACCTTATCTTGCAATATATGCATGTGTGATGTGTTCCACTGGCTTCCTGTTTCATAGTGCATTGAGTTCAGCATTTTGGTCTGGGTTTTGTGCTTCCAGTTAGGGAGTGCACCTGCCTACTTGCAGAAGTTTTGTTACCCCACCCTAAGTTTGAATGGCCGCAGATACCTTAATTTTGTTCTGCATCTCGAGGTGGACTTGTAGCTTCCTTTGCACGCTCTTCAAAGGTGCAAGAACTATGTCTTTTGAGTGGTTGGGCCAACCGTGTGCAATAACTTTCCTTCAGATCTGCATGTTCTTTTAACAACGGATCCTCCATACACCTTTTACTTAAACATCTGAAAATAGTTTAAACCCATAGAAGCATAAGTAGTCTTGTTGTTGTAATCATTAGTATTTTTTTACTCAAGATAGTTATAATCCTCAGGCTGCTAGAACTATGTATGGAGACAATAAGATGGACGCCTGGAGAGATTATTCGCTTGAAAAGTTCTGTCTGGGCAAAAGTGACATGGAATGGCTTGGCATTAAAGCTTTAGGTGGTGAATGCTAAGAGCTGGAAGAGATAGCAAGTATTGTTATTATTGTTGTTGCTATTATCATTATTAATATTATTGCATGAAACAAACGAATAACTGAGATTGTAATTGTTTAGTAATTAGTTCCATACCAACTTTTTACTCTGACAATTATAAAATACAAATTGACACTAAGAAGTAGAGGTTAGATTTGATTATGCTTGATTAAAAAGCATGTGTAATATTTGTTGTGTTGTAGGAAGAGCTGGCTGAAAGACTGTCTGCTTTAGTCAGTGCATTTAAGAGAAAAGAACAAGCTCTGCTGTTTGTTTCTTCATTCCTGAAAATTGAGGCACAAGAATGGCATCTTCTGGACTTTTTCCGTCTAGACAAGTTCATGATGGTAGGTTAAAGAAGAGTAATGATGTTTTCATTTGCAGCAAAGTTCAATTATGTGTTTTCGATAGCAAATTAAACTGATTTTCCTACTTAGAACCTTTCTCAATGAATTGTTGTTCAGTTTTATTTTATTTTGCCTAATTGCCCAAATACTTAAATATAGTTTGTTTCCTTGTTAGAGTTGTTGATGATTTGTTATCACCAATTTCAAAGTAAGAAGTAGGTGAACCTAAATGCTCGCTTGGCTGCCAGGCAACACCGAACTTTCTCAGTTGTAGCCTGTAGGGCTGTCCATCTGGAATGACCTGCCTTCAATGCTGCGTTTATTACATCTGACCAATCAAATTTTGTTTCATAAATCTCTCAAGTCTTTTTTCTTTTTGCTGTGGCTGCATTGGAAGGTTTCCTCCTGAGTGGGTTTCTTGAACAGGCACTAAATAAGTCCATTGAATCAATTTCTGAATGAATGAAAACTGTCAATTTCTTGTAATTTGTAAGAAGGTGACAATTCACGGTCTAAACCTTCTTAAAACTATATATGTCAATTTGTTGTAGCTTGTGAGGAAAGTGATGATTCAGGGTCTAAACCTTTTGCAAACGCACAACTGGGACTCAACTCTTATCGAGAAATTTGTAGCGATTGTGGATAACGCTTTGAAACTCGACTCTGCTCCTGGCTTTGTTACTCATCTGCTGAATGTGATCAAAGATGAGTTGAAACAGTTGCTTCAAGGAGAGGTAAGATCTCGTCTCTCTGTCTGTTTACTGCCATTAATTGATAAAAACTGCCTCGACTTGTTGCGCTGCGTTCCATAATAATCTTTCTTAAGTTCTCATTATTTTTAAACTCTTCAATGTGGGGAAAATGCTCCATTGCATTAAGCACTATTGATATATATATATATAAAAAATCATTTTAAAACAATGATCTCTGTTTTCTTTTCAAGGATTTATAAGATTTAAAATACTTCTAGTTAATTCAAACTACAACTTTTCTATTACTATATCATTGATATTAATTTATGAAACCAGGGATGGTGAGGTTAAACGGATTTCCGAGCTACTTTTAAGAGATGTCTTTGACATAGCACAAGTTGAAAATAAATGCTTGTAAGTCTAGTTGGTTTCTTGTTAATTCTTCCAATTGGAACAGTTTCTGGTGTGAGGATTCCGATGTGCAGAGTGATACAGGCTGTCAAGACAGAAGTATGAACTGTTCTTGTGTACACAAAGTAGAGTTTCCAAACCATGGTATCATATCTAAAAGTTTCTATAGTGCCTCTTGCAGAATCACTATTCAGAGGCATTCTCAGCATGGAAACACCAGGGAGTCCAGAATGATGACTTGTAGTGGATGCGCACAGTGATAGGAAGCCAGTGCAAGACTTCAAGCATATATGTAGAGATCTGCACAGTGCGGGGAGTCACGCTGTGAGCCTAAATTGAAACAGACTGAAGAGGAAAGATGCTGTTTTCGGAAGCGCATAAGAATTGAGTTGCAGTAGTGTTCATTCCAGATATTTGAAATTTCAAGGAGTTACAACTATATAATGTCCATTGAGAATGGACTGTGATACCTAGGGCGTCCTAGGTTTTATTATTATTAATTAAATTTTGATGCTCTGAAATGAACAAGTGTACAACAAAACTTTGTTTCATTACTAAAAACTTGTTTTTTTTTCTGATTGCGCAGTTTGTGCCGGAAGATGAACGAGTCCAGCAGTTCAGTCAGCTGTTCACAAGCAGAAACCGAAAGCTTGTAGAGTTTGTATAGAATCTTTTTGTTCTAAAATTTTTTCTTCTTTGTTACAACTAGAATATCAGAAGGTGCATTCATGCTAGATGAGGAAAAGGAAGAAACCCTAAGGCAGTCATGGACGTGAAATATTAGTGACTTCATTTATTTAGCCTTGGCAAATGAAGGTGGGTGACAAGTCTTTATCACCGTCTGATATTCTCACCGATGGTGTATAGGTCATTATGGCGGAGTAGACGGTGGTCACAGCTGGAGCAGATTCCCAACTCAAAACAAATTTCTATGCTGGTGGTTTTTTAAACCTCTGACTACTGAGTTGACAGTCCCACCCCATAACTACTACATTAAATGCACACCTTGATTGATTTATTTATTTGATTGATTAAAACCATGGAGACTTTTCTATTTCAGTGTCAAACTAAATAAGAAGAAGAAAATCATTAGTGCGGCTGAATGTAAAACGACGATGAAGGAGGCGCTGACCAAGCAAGACATTGAGGAGGCAGCGAACAGAATGGTGCAGTTTGAATATGAAAACGTTGTTAACCAGAACAGAAGAAATAAAAACAAAGAAAGAAAGCGGAAGAGAGCGACAGATGAAGAAGATTCTGATGCCCAACCAGAAGAGAACAACGGTCATGAACGTGAGTTAGCCAACTAATGCAAATACTACGATCATTTAGACTGTTTTACAACAAAGTTCTGTTTTAGTCTTGTTTACTTAAAATAGTACACATCATTTTTAGTTATTTTCTTTCTGATTATTAGGGTAATTATAACACTGTGGCGCGAAGAGCGCACGGATGCGGTATTGCCGAAACCCTCCAAAAGGTCCACTCAACCCTCCATTCGGCAGATGGCGTTGGTAAAGTGAGCAGTAGGACATGCTGGGTCTGGCATAGCTGCCGACTGTTAAATTCAACCCCTGTAATAACACGTTATCCCCCATCCATACTATGAATTTAGTTAAATCATTCTGCGTTTGGCATGATTGAAATTGAAGGAGTTGATACTGATAATATTTTGCAGGTATCGGTGACATTTTGAGTAGCAATATTTGCATGACATTTTTTTCCAGAGTTTTGCATCACAGGCAGTGGCGTAGCTAGCTTTTCGTGGGCCCGTGTGCAGAGGTTCTGCGTGGGCCCCTGCTTGGCCTTGTAGGGCTGATAATCTTCGCGTTCTCGCAATTCAGATCACCAAAAACTAATCAATGGCATGTTTGCTATTATGCCTAACCCCTGCAATAAGCCATTTGCTATTATGCCTAACTCCTGCAATGAGACAGATGAATTAAAGTATAACTGCAGTGATTTCTGATTCGAAAATTAAAATCTATCACGTTGCATAGCCTACTTATCCACATATTATTAGTGGGCCTACAAAAAACTTTGTCATGGCATCATAGAGTTTTCTTTCTAGCATTTTGTTCAGCAAAAATGCCATTCATGTATCAATTCTGGTCCATGATTTGCAATTTGCACACGAAAAAACCATACAATAGTCAATTTGTCACAGGCGTGCCTAAAAGTAAATAGGCCTGCCCAAAAATAAGTTCAGCAGTACTCCTTACAAGTGCAAAAATTGGGGCAAATAGCCTAAGTGATTCCTATGACCCTGATCCTGCTCAATTTTGGTCTCTCTCTGATTTTGAGGTGAGAGCTGAAAGGAGTTGAGAGCAGTTTGAGAATTGTATAAAAATAACCGGGGTCAGACTATGAGTTTGGTCGTGAAAAACTGAAAAGAAGACAGACATGTGAACCTCTGAGAGACTAGAGAGGATGGAACCACTTCAAACCCCCGACAATTCTCACCCTGGTTGAGGGAGATGTCAGATCACTACCGTTACCAAATCCAGCGAAGTAGGTCTACCGGAATACACGAACCTGTGAGACGTATGATGTTTCTGCAGCGCACCGTTTAATTAATGTGACCAATTATAGACGGACATAATCACACCTCTCCTAAAGATACCACAGGCGCGCCATTATACCATCTGCATAGGAAAGCGGAGCAGCGAAATCAAAATCTTACGTCGGTAGGCCCTATGATTCTTTCAAGTTCTCAGATTAAGACTATAAACTTATTGGATCTATTCTTTATTATCGTTCACATAATGTAGGCTAGACCTACACTATTTAATGTCATCTTGCAACGTGACAGTCACGACTCGAGACGAAAACATAATTAATATCGGAGGTCAGACTCAGTAGGCTATAGTTTTGCCTGTCAACAGCAAGGCGGTTGACAGGAGCCCGTAAAGTAACAAAGTAGCAAAATGCAGGTGTGTTCACAAAAACACATAAAAAATTATGCGAATTACCAATTAGGAAAGCCTAAAATAAAAAAAGTAATTTAGCAATCTGTGTGGGCCCCTGGAGGTCGTGGGCCCGTGTGCTTTGCACACATTGCACACATGGTAGCTACGCCACTGATCACAGGATGTAACATGCTGATGAAATTAAAGCACATTCTGGTGTTCATACAGAAACCTTGTTGTGCCAAATTTATTTTTCTGATGGACTAACCATATTGTTGTGCTTCTAAGCCTTCTATTCCAAAAGCCACTCATTAACTGTTATTCTAAACATGACCAAATGTAGAGTCAGCTCATATCCTGTTTAATTAAAACCACTGGTGGTAAAACGAGTGTAGCCAGGTTGGCAAATGTTTCTGCAAACCACAAGCATGGGTGCAGATTTTTATGCTTTGTAGACTACTTAAAAATTAATTAAATACGAATCTGCTACACAGCTGTTTTTAGGGGCAGGTTTTCTGTTGTATATGGGAATGCATGTGAAAGTGTAATTATGTTGCTCTTTCTTGTAGAGGAATCAATGGCAGTGGAGGAGGATGACATAGATGATGGTGATTTAGACGAGGATGATTTAGATGGGGATGATTTAGATGACGATGATTTGAGTGAAGTCGAAAGTTCATTGGATTCATTAAGTGATATTGAACCGACACCAAAGAAGCCGAAGATTAAACCTAATTCAAGTGAGCTATATCTGGGTTTTTATTTTTTAGCTTCGATCTCTAATCCTTCCTCTTAATTCTCCCTTTCTTCCATTGTTCAGGATCTCAGAGTCATCGTAGACCCAAGAGCAAACACTCTATCTAAAACCTCCAAATAGCTGCAACTTCTTAAATGTGCATGTTTCTTGAAAAGGAGTGTCAACTTTGCTCTACTTTGGATTCAGCAATGTTGCTGAAAACAATGATTCGCAGCCTCGTGGTTCAACTCTACCATATACCTGAATACACACTGCTTCTTCTAGGTTGAATAATACACCAGGCTACAAGACCATCATGGATTCTTGAATTGAGACTATCTGACTCGTGAATGCTCTTCTTTCTCTGTGCTGACTATGAACCTCTTAGCTTTTGACACTCGCATGTAAAGAGTGACATTGGTTACACCCTGTTGCTCGGTTTTAAAGGTCGTTCCTTTCTTCTGAGATGCACTATTTAAGTGTTCAAATGCATGCATGCATTCACATATTATGTGGTCTATCATGTTCAGAGCTCTCTTACTGAGACTTTTTTTCACTTTACATCGAAAGAATACCTTTTCCAGTCTGATTAATATGGTTTGTAATGTTTGATGATCGTGTCATTCTTTGTGATGAGGACATTGTCAATTTGCAGGGGTATTGTACACTCAATGAATGGTTAACTTAAATTATGTATGTCATTTCTGTTACTGACGAGTCTGGCTGGGATTTTACCCATGGAAATTGCATATTTGTTTTCTAGTGAATTTCATGTACAGATTAGACCGTGAATACTCAGAACAAGGTTCAAATATGGAATGAATAACCCGATTTGGTTTCTGCATTATGTGTGCTTCCATGCGTAGCCTATTCTCACGTCTAATTGTATCAATAAGATGATTTCTTTATCACCATAGAACAGGCCACTACACACGAGTTCAAAAAGAAGATAGGTCTTGAGGTACGATTTAATTTCTATGTTACATGATGATGTTAGGCAAATGAAGCTTGACTGTAAATGGTGAAATATTTAGTTGTAGGTAACAGAAGCAAAATACTTCAATGTTTTGTATTTTTGTTTACTTTCTTAGAAACCACAGCTAAGCAAGGAAAAGCATCAAAAGGGAAAACGATTCCAAAGAAGAAACTGCCGAAACCAGTCAAAAGTAGAAGCAAGGAAAAGAAAAAGCCAAACAAGAAGGCTGGGAAACGATCTCATGCTTCAGACTTTTTCTAATCTCTCTAGACTAAAACATTGTCGACTAACTTTGTCTTGCTTACTTTTATGAACGGTATTAATCCGTTGATGTTCAGTATCCCATTACATTGCATCGGGAGGTGGCTAGAATCATAGAATATGAATAAATTCCAAGTTAGGACTATATTGCTTGCCAAAATACGATGTACTGGATGGAATTCAAATGGCTAAAGCTGATTTAAGTGTTTTCATTCGTGGAACCGTTTGCAAATAGTTAGTTTTGAGAAAATGGTGTTTGTTTGTATGTGGGAATGTCTCCAGTACTTAGCTACTTAATCCTTCCCATGCAGGGTTGCACATCGTGCAACGCATCTCCTCCACTCATCCCTGTCCATCGCCAGTTCTTCAGCTTTCTCCAATGACACCTCCAGACATCTCAAGTCATTTTTTATAGTTTCTTTCGGGGTCTTCCTCTCTTCCTTTTACTTCCAACATTCCAGGACATGACCTGTTTGACTCTTCGACTTCAGTACCATCAATAAATTCCAGTTGTATGCTAATCGGTAATCATTTGTGAACATGAGCATTGTGTCTATCACTCTTGGCAAAATTGATTGAAGAATGTTGTATGTTGGTGCTACAAATTATCTCGCTTGCTGTTCTATCCATAGTTCAAACTACCACACTTCGACTTATTACTTAGGTATTTGTGGTAATAGCAGATTCGGTCTCAGTTGCAAAAACCAGTTAACCTTTTTAATATACCTCGGTTGATGAGTTGGGCTGTTGAGGATGCTACACACAAAGTACAGGACAAAGAGAAGTGGACAATTTCCATACAATTTAATGAGCGGATGTCATGTGCGAGAGCAGCACCAGGGCCATAAGTCAAGTCATGTTAAATTCCATAGTCTCTAGTCTCTGCACAAAGTTATTGAGCTGCAGTTCATTGTAGTGTCAGTTTCAGCTGTGTTTGTGCAATAGTTGCAGCCAATAACAAAATTTTTAGGTAGATTCCATGTTTATTTAATAATATTTTTTCATAGACAATTAGTTGCTGGCTGGCTAAAATTTATCAGCTAACATCGATAACATTACTGGTCTGTAATTATAAGCTTTGAGTGATTGAATGGTTTTAAGGATGAAGAGATAAAATGGACATTAAAATGAATTATTCTATGTTTCAGTCGTGCATTGATACTTAGGAAATTGTGGTGCCTCTTCAAGGTAGGTTAGACTACTCAGAAGCGCTCCCGGCCCAGCCACGGCTCACTAGGACAGCTTTTAGAGTCCTAAGGAACAGTGGAGTGCAGTGTAATGTAGGCCGTTCCAGGTTGTAGTAGGATAGACCTCCAGATTGTAAAACCAGATACCACTGATATTATTTTGTGAGTTCTACATGTGCAAATAAGTAAAATATATGAGTAAGTAATTCGCATTTGTTTGTGCCTGACAAGTGCATATGCATAAACTGAAGAGGTCTTGGACAATCAATGTATAAAATGGTAAAAGTAGCATCAAGGCAACCAATGGCACAGGTAGGATCACTGGTGTGTAATTGTAAAAGGACCATTTATATAGAGCTCTTTATTTTATCTATCAAGCGCAGAAGGCGTTATTAATCGTCTGTTTTTTATTTATTATGTTGATGTAATAATAATATATAATGGCGCGATATAAACTCTTTGTTGGTGAACGCAGCACTCAGCTAAAGATTGACTTCCGATTTTTAAATTCTTTCAAATATGGCGGGCGTTCGGATAGAAGATATTGAAGTAGATAAAAATGCCGCAAATAAACTGGCGCAAAAATTGACGTCTAGTGATGGATGTCTTCGTAAACGTACTATAAAAAAATTACGACGTCTCCTCGAACACAGTGCCGGTGGGCATGATGGTTGGTGCAGTTTGGTGACATTATCACTGATTTTCGCTCACGTTTTCACATGTCTTCAACTTACATCGCGGGATTTACCCGAATCCCCAAAATCGATTTTCCGAAAGTGCAGAAAATTTAAAATAAGCCCAGTCCCGGAAAATAATTTTCTACTTGTCGTCTTGCAGAGGATGAGTTGTATTCTGAAATTTGGTTTTCGGGGAATCCCACACACAGCAGTTAACTTCATTTTCAGGATTCCGGTGTTCACTTAGGAAATAGGGTAGCGTTCTATAATCACTCGGTAAGAGTTCTATAATGACTCGGTAGACTACGCTGCAGCGTTGTTATCTTTAATACATCGAACTTCTAGTTTGCCGATAATCCTTTTAATCGATCCAGCTTCTCTTTAGGCAAGAATTTGTTCGATAAATCCCGCTTCTATTTCGTCAGCAAATATTTTTCATCCATTTTTCATTGAAAATTATTGTTCATCAATCCAGCTTCAATTTCAGCAGAATGACTGCACTAACCCTAAAACTAACCCTAATCGACCCTCACGGCGCCTAACCTGAGCCCTAACCGACCCTCACGCGCTAAATCCCGCTTCTATTTCGTGAAAAAATATTTTTCATAAAATTTATTAAAAAAAGGTACTTGCTACCGAGTCATTATAGAACGATACCGGAAATAGATATCGGGGATTCGATGGAAATGCAATTTCAGCGATTGAGGCCACGTGGATTTGGTGCACATCCTACATCGCATAATTAGGGAAAGTTTAAGTCGGTAAGAACTAAATGGTTGTTTGTTGCGATGACGCTTATTCACGAATGACTTGAAATTCGATACTATGCTGCAGCAGGTTGCTAAGGCATCAACAGCGTCAGATTATGTTGCGATTTTTCTATGTGTGAATTATTAAATTCTTGTGTCTACACTGCTATGTGTATATATGACTATATACATTTTGAGAAATGCATTGTGCAATACGCTACGTTCCTCTAATATCTTTTATGCATCACATAAATTTACCGGTTGCTTGCATCACATAAATTTCTCTCACAATCTGTGTTGGCCATTTTGTTTGCACTTATTAAAGGTGATTACGAGCAGCTGTTTTCTTAATATTACTCTTGTCCTATCTTAATTAGTCAATAAAATATGAACCAGTCACGCTACGATAAAGAGGTATTCCTTCCCGTGCTGACTGCATCAGGCAGTAACTTTTCTATCAAGGCGCTGAGGCAAGCTAATATTGGCAGAGAATGATTTGAACAAGTTATTTCTTGGCAGAAGCATATTGCTGCAACTAGACATATAATTCAATAATTAAATTTTTTTTACCTTGATATCATTGAGGAATGATCAGAAACTGAAGCATGAGAGACTTAATCTCTTTTTTTACGAGCAAGGGCATGTTTTGTTATTGAGCTCATATATGTGATATTCATGAGTATCCAAGTTCTAAAACAGATATGCTTTTCTTCCCAGGTCTTTTAAACGAGATTAATTTACTTCGATTGTGGAAAGGATTGCATTACTGTATGTGGATTGCCGATGATCCTCAGCTACAGGTATTTTTTTATTCATACATCTTAATCTTATTTGTGTTAAATACATTTAAATCAATTAGTTACTTAGGTATGTAGATATGCCTTGCTGATCTGTTTTTCGCGGTGTCGTACTATTCTTGTTCACGCTATGTAATCTTGATATTTTATTTATTTTCACTCTGTTTATAGACTATATGCAGATAATTATGGCTTCAGTTGTTTGAAAATGCAGCTATTTGTATTTTGAAAGTTCATATAAATAATAAATCTTGCAGAAGCATTAAAAATTGTAAAATTAAATTATTTATCTGTTGAAAAAAACTTACTTTGAGGTTCTTGACGGATGAAATGCCATTTGGTGAGACAATCAATAAACAGTTCTGAGATGAGAGTTAATTTTGCTGATAAGCAAATGATTTAGTATGTGCTAATGCAGCAAGTGCTTTAGATGGCCACCTGGTAACTACCTACTTTAACCCTTACGCTTCTGGGTTTCTGTAAACTCAATGGCTAATGAACCTGAAAATCAGTTTCTTGGGGTAAGAAGGTTAAGACTTCTTGCTGTATGGTATTTAATTCAGTTCTACTTGCAGTTGCATCAGTCGTTAACTGTTGACAGTCATAGAGGTGACACTTACAAGTTTTCAAATGTAACAGGATTCAGATGCCACAGTTTGCAATTGATTTGCAGAAGCATCAGTGGGAGAGAGAGCTCAGTGCCATCCCAAAGCCTGTTTGTGTAGCACTGTTTCAGTTTATGATATTCAGACAGAGGGCAAGTGGACTCATTGTTCCTGGTCATTAGTATCTGATTAGAAGGGTGTGGATTTGATGCCCACTAACCCGATTAGGTTAAGTAACTCAGCATTCCATTCTCTAATTAGCATTATTTAAGTTAGCAGTAGAATAAATAGGTGTTTTGCAAGCTGCCATAATGCTAAATTCAAATTTAAACTCCTGTTTAACTTCTTATCATCTGTTACTACTGTGTCATGTTGCCTTTCTGTGTACTTATCAGTTTGAATCAAGAAATTTTTTTTATTACAGTTTTAATCGACATATATGAGGGTAAATATTGATCTTGCAGGAGGAACTGGCTGAGAATATGGCTTCGCTTGTGTCGTGTTTCATGGTCGCAGAACATTCACTTCTTTTTGTCGATGCATTCCTAAAAGTTGAGGCTCAAGAATGGCCTCTTCTTGATTTCCACAGATTGGACAAGTTTATGATGGTCAGCATGTTATCCAACGTATTAATCAGGTTTACTTTAAAATTAAGAGAGATTTTTCCAGAAAGATGCAATAAACAAGTTTGCAATGAAATATTTTAGGTTACGTACATGCTGAGTATATTTTAATGCATTTCACACCATTTTTATTTCATGCTAGTCTGAATGTTTATCATGAGGTTTTCTGTCAGAATGAGATTTGGTCTGACTTGCTGTCACAGCACTTTTGACAAGAGAATAACTGTGAATGAGTTTTAGTTTTAGTTTAAGTCAACCAGCTGTTATACTAAAACCCAGCAATCTCAATGCTAGAGTGTGTAATTATTATGAATAATGAATATTGTAACTGGCAAGCAGAGATTGTCACAAGTTTGGGCAGTTTACAATGATATTTTAAGGGTAAGTGAAATAATTGGTTGAATCCTTGTACAAATGTCATGTCTTGATGAAGACATAAAGAGATGGCTTGATTGCAATTTTTTCAGCTTGCTAGAAAAATGCTGGAAAGTGCTTTTGAGCACCTACAGAATCATGTGACGGAACATCTAAGCAAACAGTTTGTAAATATTCTCGAGAAATCAGTCTTCGCTTGGGAAACAAAATCGGCAAATGGTTTCATTACACACATCAAGAGCATTTTAGCAAAAGAGCTGAAGAATCTGATAAATGGACAGGTCGGTTGTTCTGTCTTCCATTTCTTGCGATAGTATGTTTTCAGTATATGTATGCAATGCATGTATGAGAACTTGTAATGTTAGCGAGTAATAGCGACCCTTCAAGATTTTACTACTCAGAGGTGCTCCCGACTACTGTATGGACACTGAACCGGAACTCGGGTTGCACGCTAAAGAAGTTCACAGAAACAAAGAGGTTTCCTACCATGATCTTCATTGAAAGACTGTGCAGCTCATTGATGACCATGAGTAAAAATTATTACCTTGTTTCCTAACTAATGCTTCATTATTGGGTTATATTGGTGAAATTATATAAAAATTTAATGCATTGCAGACCTGTGCAGAAGGCAGAACTTTTTGTGTTTTTCTTTATAATTATTGCTTGGGAGAAAGGTATAGATCTGTTAAATTTTTGTTAAAAGAAGGTTTAAGTACTAGCAGTGGTGGCACTTTTACAATTGAGAGCATATCGCCATCAATTGAACCAAATTGCCTAATCAGTATGCACTGGAGACAGTGACTCGATTCCATAAGACATTCTGAAATAGAAGCTTTTATCATGAGACCCACAAAAAAACGGATTTGAACAAATTGTGTAGGTCATATTTTACAGAATGAAATGCCACTGAGCACGAACAGGTCCAACACTCATTGTAGCCGCCATGTGAAGGGAAGCTAAAAATAGTTAATGTTGGGTACTGTGAGAAGAAGGCATTGTGCCACTAGTGATACTAGTCTGTGCAGACTATATAGAGATGCTTAATATATCAACTGCTCTTTTTAAATGTCTACTAAAATTAAGTGGCCTGTTTCTTCTGTTTAGGTACAGAAACATTATTTTAAAGAACTTATGGAGCTGCTTCAAGCAAAGCACCAAGAGTAAGTATGTTTGAGAATAGAGGTTAATTGCCAAACCACTCTCAGATCATGCCAAATGAATGACTTACCTTGGATATATATCGGGATATTGTCATGACTTCTGTATGTATGATTATATGAAGAAATGTGTCCTGACACTTTTTAAGTACATGACAAGTGTGCTGCACTATCTTGGAGAACTTTGTTAGTTAAACCAGGTTAGATCTTAAACTGCTTTAGGTCCCTTGAGCATATTCAGTACTGTAGTTCGGTAGAATTAATTTGCAACAAACTTTTCAGTGGATTTCTCATTTTATAAATCTTCATTTCTAAATAAAATATGTTGCCTAGAGCAGTAAATTGCAAGTTAATATTATGAATGCACACAAAATAAATGCTCTTGGTTCCATTTTGCAAAATAGCACTGAAAACAAAGCAATTAGCTTATTATATCAACTCATTTGAAAAAATGTACGCGTATGAAATAAAAAAAATTGTTTTTGGCCCAAATTGTGTGACCTCAGCCAAGAAAAGTAAGCACTTGTCTTGTGTTTGATAAGGTGGGAAATGAATCTTTGCCTAAACCTCAGATTACTGATTAAATTTGTTTTTAATTGATTACTTTCAGTCATTTTATTATGAACAATATTGTGCCGCATGATTTAGTAAGGCAAAATATTAGTTGATTAATGCATCAGGTAGAAAAAGGTTGAAATTTATATTTTTTGTTTTTCATTTTGAAAGAGCATAATTTTGAACTGAACATCCTGAAATTTTTCCATGACTTTCTTGTATCAGCGTAAACGTGGAAATTGCTGATAAGCGACTTGAAGTGGTCTCTTTTCATTGCCGAGGCCACAATTGTTTCATCGGATATAATGAATTTTATTTAAAGTTGAAATTGCTTTGAAATCATATGAATGGGTAAAAGTAAACATTGCAGTCTGTACTTTGAATTAAAATCCTGATTTGTGTGTTTTTAGTCCAGTATCTGAAAATGTGGGCCAGAAAAAAGGATCAGGTACTGTTCTTATAATTTGTTCATATTTATTTGGTAACACTTAGCCCTAATAATATGTTCAACTTATTGTGAATCATGCTTCTATCAGTGAACTCTAGTTAATAGTTATGCTTTTATTACCATTAAACATTTGTTTATAACAGCAATAGAACTGTGATAGGAGGGGTAATTGTAGTTGCAATGGGGAAGATGCAGGCTTTAGTCTTCCCAAGAGGCCCATTGTGTTAGTTAGTCAAATATTATTTATTATTGTTTACTAGTTGGTTTTAGGAAGTGTTTAGTGTGTTTGTTGTGGTGTTTGCTGCGGCATTTTTCGTGACCTTGATCCATTTATTAAATTACTGATCCATTCCTTGCATTTCAGTTGTGAAAGGTATTTCACGTGTGTGTGTGGGTGGAGGGGGGTAAAATGATGAGTTGTGTGGTTAGTTTGTGGTTAATTTGATACTGTTTGTGTTTTGTAGGTCATAGCTTGTCAAACAGTGGTGTTAAATCTTCATGCGACTCGCCTTTGAAGAAGCGAAAACGAAAATTAGATTGCGGTAATTCTATTTTGAGAAAATGTTGATATGCATTGTTTCATACATGATTTGGCATGCATGCCAAGTTTAGTATATGACTGTTAACTGGTACTATAGCTAGTTTTCATCATGTACTTGAAAAATGTACATTCTGCACCAGCCATTTTTCTACAGTTTCAGGTACTTAAACCAAACTTTTCGGGAGTGGCACTACACAACAGGTCTTTGAGTATTCGAACACCCTCTAATTTTTTTAAGGAGCATGTACATTTCCAAGTAGAAATGGATTAACAGTTGTGTGACATATCCTTGGATATGTCACACATATATATGATAACCCTGTTTTTGTTTGGCATCTGGGTTTGATGGGCTCTATTCTGCTGAATGAAATGTGGTTAGGAATTATTGATGGATGTTGCCGTTTTGAATGCTCATTCCTATAGTGAAAGTTGTGTATGTAAGAGATTTGAATCTCAGGCTTGAACTGTTTTCTTATATACATTGGACATTAGGCCAAAAAAAATAATGCTGTGTTTCCGGTAACAGAGCTAAAAAAAATTGGGTAGGCAGGTCGGAAAAAATTTTTATTTTGGAAAAATATTTTATACAGTGACTGTCCGAAAAATTATACCCACTACTCTTTTTTGCATAAAGGTACACGCTGCAACAAAGTACGTGTTCTAAGCAAGTATAAACTGCCTATTTCCTGACTGTCTGCACCTAAAACTGCCCTAGAAAACAATTCTATTAATTTTATTTTGACATCTTTTCTGGTAAGATAAAGTGGGAAGGGAAGGGGAAGATGAGTGCAAACAGAACATCACTGCTAGGGGTCGTTCCAGATTGGCCGAGCCAGTGACTATAGTTACACCTAGAGGTTGCTAGATTTATTTTCCCTAATCACCGTTAGAGGTGGCTCAAGTGAGAATGATAAGGCTAGAGGTTTCTCAAGATTGGCAGCCAGGAAGTAGTTAGTCAGGAGTGAAACTCTAATGCAGTGTCCACGCTGTAGTCGGGAGCGCTTCTGAGTAGATAGCTTGAAGAGGCGCTACAGAAATCGAGAGATCAATAAAATAAAATGAAACATTCTATTCATTTGAAAAATGTTCTTTTTGGCCATGCTAGAGTCGGGAGCCCCTCTGAGAAGTTAACTTGAAAAGGTGCTATATAAATTCTTGAATGAATGAATGTTAAATTCTTCACCAAAGGGTGCTCGAAATAAAAGGGAACTGCTCAGTGAGCGGAAGAGAGCAGAGTTAGAAGAGCAGAGCACCCTGAGCACAAAAAGGCACAGTAAACACAAAAGCACAGTGAGCAAAAGAGAGCAGAAAGAGGCAGAGAGCAAAGGAGGGCATAGTGATCACAAGAGAGCCTGGTCAGCTAGAATAAAGTGAGCAAAAATGGACTGTCTTAGGACGGAAAAACAGCAAGTTAAACTATAAACTTGCAGCAGGCTGTGTATAGCCATCATGTGATACAGGCTAGATGGCCCTGTACTCAATGCCTGCAACGAGCTACTGTGAGAAAACCCTCCTTTCAGATCTATTACTCTCCCCCCCATCCACCCCACAACCGCCTGCTTTGTCAAACTGACCGTGGGAAACTATTGATTGCTCTGAAATGAAATGTTTGGGTTTAACGACTCTTTTTCATATCGAAGATGATTTCAGCGTCGACTCCACGTTTATATTGCGACCGAGCCACCCGCAGTATGTAAAGATCCGAGCGGGGAATCGAACCCGCTCCGCCGGCGCGGCGAGCGGGCTACAACCCACTCGGCCACACAGGATCCTTGATTGCTCTAATTAACAGATCATTATATACCTTGAAAGACGACCGCTTACGATCGTCGCCTGGCTTAGTGAAGGCTATAATTATGATGTTCCAATTGTACATCTCATATACGGGAGGCAATGTCAGTGTAAATAAAAAATTTCCACAAAATTTTCCGAGTTGCGGCAATAAAAGTGAGTCGGTCGGGTTACTGGAAACACAACATTAGTTTTTGGGCCTAAGATCCAACTCTATACGGAAGGCAATGTCACCGTATTATGTCAATACAAATTTTAAAAAAAAAAAAAATTTTTTAAATATTTTTTTTTAATAAAATTTTTTTTAAAATAAAAATATTTTACAAAATTATTTGAGTCGCGGCAATAAAAGAGGGTCGGTCGGGTTACCGGAAACACAACATTATTTTTTTTTGGCCTTATCAGGCATGGCACTTATTAAAATGGGCAGCAGTGATGAAGAATGACACCCACTCAATTCATTTAAATATAGACCAAGTTGAGGAGGTCATTCACTCACTAGAAAGTGTATACATTAACCATTTTCATATGTGTAGTGTCAAATAGGGTTTGCTGCGCATATCTCGCTTAATTAAAACCTTGGATATATTGAACCATTGACGATGGTCCCATATAACGAAGCTGTGCTTCAAAAGTTTGTTGATTAATTTCAGGAGGAAATGAAATTATTGTTTTAAATTTTAATATTCTTACCGAACTTGCAGAAAATGTAAACTTTCGTGTTTGTTTTTGTACTGACAATCGTTTGTCTTTTTTATTGAAGCTGACACTGAATTTCTGGGAGAAGTCAAGAAGGCAAGGATGTTGGTTACAACGGCAGAGAGTTCAAGTCAGGAGAATGATGTGGAAACTGCGAGTGAGAACATGGAGATTAACATCTGGGTTCCTAACAAGAAGTACAACGGTGCATTGAAGGTTGTGGCCTCACGGCATTTTCAAGCGGCAGACAAACATTGTCGAACGGTGTCACCGAAGAGAACAAAGGCTTTGGATTCTTTTACGGTCAGTGAAACATGTCCGTTATTTTAATGTTTGTGTGCCGTGAAGTCATTGCAATCTACGATTGGTTTTCATCTCTAGGTAACTAAAAATTTTCTGGTTAGAAAAGGGTGCGCAGATTTGTAGTGAATAAGAGCATGGAGAGGGCTTTCCCATACGAACTAGCTTCAGTGCCCAAAGTGTGGAAAAATAAGTGCCTGGATGCCCCTTACCTTTCCAGTCTGTGCTCGCCAATAAGTGGCTGGATGGCGTTCAGATTTTAAAACAAGTGCATGGACGCCCACACTTTAAGCCCTGACTAGCTTATTACCCTGATTTCAATACTGAGTTATGCTGATATTGACTTTGTTTTCTAATATCCAACAGTGGTTGTTTTTCTCTTGTGAAGAAAGATTCATCTGTGAGTTTTACGTATCTGCCTATGAAAACCATTTAAAGTTCAAATTTTCTGACTACCTAAATATATTCAAATTTGTACAGTAGATCTTATAGATCTTTTAAATGCTCTGGCAGCTCTATGAATTATGCTGAAATATTACATAGGTGAAAGTTTCGGTTAGTGCACTGACAGCTTGATGTTTTTCTTGCAATTGTAGACACCAAAGTCAGACCCAACGCACTGTGCAAAGAAGCGAGTGAGCTTTGCACTGAACCAAAACAAATCACAAAGTGAGTTTCATGCTGGTCTATTTTGTTTTCTTCTCCAGCTTAACTTTTCGGCTGCTCAAAGCATGCTGTAACATTGCTTTTACCTTTATGATTCTCTTGCACAACATTGTCATGTACATTGTACAGGTGTCAGTAGTGTTGTGAGGCAGAAACTTTCCTCGGAAAGTTTCATATCTTTCCGGAAAGTTTCGGAAACTTTCCGACGAATCTTTCCGGAAACTTTCCGACATATTTTTTCACCAATAAAATATTATTAAATACATACTCAATTCTAAGGAGTCCGAAGTTTTCTTTCAATATAATGTTACTAAATACATCAATCACTATCAGAAGTTAGTGTTGTGAGGTGGAAAAATTGTCCTGAAAGTTTCATATTTTTCTGGAAACTTTCTGACGTATTTTTTCACCAATAAAATATTATTAAATACATACTCAATTCTACTGGCCTAGTTAGCTACACTGGTAAGCGAGAGCGGCATTCGTCTGTTGGTCGCAACGGACTGCGGTTCAAGCCCCTGGCTGGGAGTTAACATTCAGAGATTTAGATATCTCGGGCTAGCACGTGTGGGACGCAGGGGCGCACGCCCCTGCGAAGCGACCTTGGGCAAGTTGCTTACCCATCATTGTCTGTGGGGAAGGCAACGGGAAACCACCTCACTCATCTCATCCCCAGGGGCGTAAAGCCAATGAACCTGCCTTCGGGCAGAGAACCATATCATCATTATCACTCAATTCTAAGGAGTCCGAATTTTCTTTCAATGTAATGTTACTAAATACATCCATCACTGATTCACTATAAGCAGTCTTAGGTGGTTATAAGTAATAGTTTATTCAATAGATGGCACTGCTAGTGTTAGTGATAATTGTTCACACAGCCCAAAAATACCCGTACATTTAGGAATTAAATGCAATTAAACTTTGCTGTAAATTTAGAGAAAATATTTTTTATCATTCAGTCACCTTCATATTTGTGAGTTATGAAAATATAAGACAGAAACAGAAAATGATGCTGTATTATTTCATGTTTATATCAGTTTTTTACCCATTTCCTGCAACAGAGGAAACTAGTTGCTTGCATGTCTGCAGTCATTGCAGACATGCTAGCAACTAGTTTTCTATAGGCTACTCTAGTCTGAAGTTTTACTAATGAACAGTGTTTATTGCTCATATTAATTATTTTAAAGTTCAACATTGTTTGCATCGACAGAAGTACTGTAAATAAAAGGAGTTTAAACCATAAAAAAATTTATGAGAGTGAAATTCTGATATTTTCTGAGTTTAATGTATTTTCCGGTTCTTCGGAAAGTTTCCGGAAACTTTCCGTCAAAATAAATTTCCGGAAAACCTACATCACTAGGTGTCAGTGTATTATGCATCTGTTAATGCTGTGCTTTTGGAGCGAGAGTTTCATCAGTCAAAACTGACAAACATGTGCCTGACTACCAGGATTCAACATTTGGACGGAGACTGGGCAAACTAGTGCATTGAAATGAGGATTTATGAGCCATATCGTATTCTTATTCCTTCGGCATCATTGCAGATACTTTTGTTGTGAAGGGTGGGATGCTGCCAAATGTGTGGGCCCTCAAAGGGTGGAAAGGCGCAAAGTAGGCTCTGATTTGTAGATGTTTTAATGGACACCCCGTCGTGAGCTCCGATGGTGGGATTCTCCATGTCATATCATCTTGCTTCCTGCGGGTCTACATGATAGAAATACTCCATTGTTGGAGTTTATCCATCATTAAACTAGTGTTTACCATTTGCCCTTTCTTACTAAAAGGGATTGTTGTGTTACCTAAAACTTCTTGCTGTGATAGATTTTATGGCCTTAAATGATGATAGAACCATGTTTCATTTGTGTTGATTTGTAGACTACGAGGATAGCTTAGTTATGACACCGACGTTGACTTTTGACCCAAATCGACGGCCTATTAAAGGTGTGCTAAAATTCTCACCTGGAGTTCCTGAGCGTCTGCAGAAGTTGAAGCTTTTTAGAAAGAAAAAGAACATCAGACGTTTTAAAGGAAAAAAATTCCTATGAACTTTGTTATGATTATGAACAGTTGTATCTTTCAATGAATTGTTGGAAAAGATGTACATTTGATTTTAGTCAAATGTCCTTAATAAACACAGGAGGCAGGTAAAGCTTGCCAAGATTCTAAATTCATGCAGCGTAATACATATATATATATATATATATATATATAATTATTTATTTATATAGTGTAATATGTGACCACCTATCCCAAAACTAGGCACTTGTAATATTTACGATTTGGCAACACTTTGGCAACAGTTCCTCTGATCTGAAACCTTGCACCTAGAAGGCGATGTGGACCACCTGCCCCACACTCCTGACCCTGTTGGTCAGAGTGGGGGTGATGTGGGGGAGAGTTTTGGCCACAGTTTCGCACGTATGCTCACCTCAAACCTTCCAGCTTGACAAATGGCCACCCTGCCCATCACGATTCTTACCCTGGGACGAGTGGGGCGAAATCACTAATACTCCGGTGAAAGCGGGTTATGGCTACAGTTTTGTACTTGTTTGCCCTCAAACCTTCCAGCTAGACGGCCACCAAGACCATCCCGCCCTGACCCGGAGGGCGAGAAACCGAAATTTCCCGGTCAACGCCGATTACTGCCACAGTTTTGCACCTAGTCCTATTCGCGTCAAACCTTACAGCTGGCCACTAGGACCATCCGGCCGGCACCACCCAACCTAGGCCTTGATCTTGTGTGGAGTCGGGAGCGAAAAACCGAAATTTTCCGAGCAAAGTCGGGTACCTGAGCTAGTGTCATGAAAAATTATTGCTGTTTGCGTTAAATACTGGTTCCAGAACCCATTCTGCGCAGCTGATCCAAGAATTGAACTGTCTGAAAATGACATCCCAATAAGATCTTACTATGGATAGTGGGAGGGAGGTCATTCCACATAGAAGTTAATAATAAATTATGTTGACATCTATATAGGGGCCTCGAATATAGGATAGCTTGACCAAACGGTTATGACATAATTATGAGCAATGGTATGAAATTCAATTTCAATTCTAAAAATTGTCGCGGCCTAGGCTACTTAGGCCATACTGTGCTTAGGCCTACTATTTTGCTATTTACTATTTGCGTAATTGCAGTATCGGGGACCGTGAGATTAGTGTTGCTGGAGAGAGAGCTACGACGCACAATATTATATAGGCCTATAAATTATATCGGCGTGTCACATATACTAATAAAGGGTCAGAATCGTCAGATTATTTGAAGAAGAAAATTAACAGTTTAACAGTTTTTACCAGGAAAATGGGCTCAAAGGCTAAAAAGTAATCAGAAATTGAGAGATGGAAAAAGAAAAATCAGTAGGCCCAACAAACTCGATCTTCCATTGTCACTCGTTTGTCCACTGACTCCACATCCACCCCCCCCAAAAAAACACCTGGATCCCACCACAACCGAGAATAGTTTGAACACTGGGTAGCCCAGGGTCAGGGTTTAAAGTGTGGCTGGACGGTCATGGACGGCGTCCATGCACTTATTTTAAAATCTGAACGCCGTCCTGCCACTTATTGGCCAGCACAACCTGGAAAGGTAAGGGACGCCCAGGCACTTATTTTTCCACAATTTGAACACTTCCCATGGCAGGGTAGGCCAATGTACGTAATTTGCCTCCCAACCATTTTTGTTGATTGTGAGAATGATAAAACAGTAATGTGGCTTGTGACGTAACATGACAATAGACCTATAACCCTGTGTTCCATTTGCTAATTTTATCACGTATTTTCTACTGCACCAATAGGCCTATAATGATGTAAGCTTAAATGGCGCCAATTAAGCAATGGTCGTTTCAAGTGAGGCTGTTGTCGGAAATCACGATCCATTGCAAAAGCACAGCTGTCGCAAACAAAATGATGAGCGACTGAAACAAAGAAAGCGTCCGAACGCAAAGCTTCGGCGATGCCGTGGTGTCTTCTAGTAGCAGACATGGGTTCGCAATTGGCGCTCTTCCCAGCCAATGGACAACTATTGAGTAACCAGGATTTGTATATATTTGCTAGAGAAATCTCTATAACCAGCATTCTGCCACAAAGGCAGGATTCCCTGGCTAATATTACTTAGATTCTGCATTGTCTTTTTGATATATATATATATATATTATGTATATATATATAAGAATCCAGTTTATTAGACAATTTCATTAGG
This sequence comes from Lumbricus terrestris, assembly GCA_949752735.1. Classification (NCBI taxonomy): domain Eukaryota; kingdom Metazoa; phylum Annelida; class Clitellata; order Crassiclitellata; family Lumbricidae; genus Lumbricus; species Lumbricus terrestris. Next base: position 59,089,363 of record OX457039.1, read on the forward strand.
TCGACAGACATTTTCCCCCGGACAATTGATGTCCGGACAAAATCCTGAGGACGGTGTTTCACCGAACTCAGGTGGGTGTGTAGAAAATACCTGGTTAAACATGTAATTTGTATATTGGATATATATGAATCAGATGTAGTATATAATTCTTGTTGCGATGTTGCATATACATTACATGGCCATGGCCAGGGTCATACAAGGGGTGGTCGATCTACGACAAGAGTAGCCTGAGTAGGCTATAAATTAGGAAAGGCGGTAGTTATGGGGTGTTTGAGAATGCACGAATACCACGATTCCACGAAATGAAATAATGTAAAAAATGAAAATGAAATATTGCATTTAGGGCCTACTAACAAAGGATGTAAGAACTAGGCTTATACAATGTATAATGTATTGGCCGTCCAGAACTCGCTATGAGCTCATGACGCTCATCCAAACTCCTCAATCAGTTGAGTCGGTTTGCTTATGGACTTGCTCAAGGTCGACTAACACCCCAAATGAAATACTGGCCTCGGCCTTGAGATTAGGCATGGTTTATGCAACACAGTCTTGTGGTATCAAAGTGTAGGCCTACGTGAATTCGGAAGTATAGACTTATACATTTTATGCGCAAATGTTTTCCACCACTGCAACGTTCCAGCGTGTTGGAACTGCATGCGGATAGCAGGTCTATGGATTGGACCCGACCGACCGAATAGCCGCTTATGAGATTATAGCTTATCATAGGTTAGAATACCTAGCCTACGGTGTGATAATTATATAAGTTCATCAAAACTTTCACCCTTAATTTCGGTCAAATAACGAAGCGTCTTTTTAATAATCTATCGCGAGGTGAAAATTGCAGGGACGTGTGAGTGGTTTCAACCCCAGTCCGTCTTTCTTAAAGCCCCATAGTAAAGTATGTTTTCACACCCCAATTCCAAGTGGATCATAGCCAACCCCCAGTTATTTGTCCACAATTCTCACACGGATCTGTCACCCTGACCACCACGGACTACTCTCACGGACCACCCTTCTGACTCAACGCAGCGCTCGTGAATAAGCTTGTGCCCCGCGCTTTCCCTTCGAGTAGCGCTTTAGAAATTTCGAGTTCACGATTACGTATAGGGTGTTTTCTCTATATCGCGATGTCTGTCTCGCCTCAGAGTCGTCTGCCAGTCTGTACCAATCTATCTGCGTACATGATCTGTGTCTGTCTGTGTTGTTTTAACCCCCAGAAAAATCTTGAACTGTTGTTCACATGGATATACATTCCATTAACCAGAGAAAGTTAGGCCTAGACCTACCAGCTATAGTAGGCTACCTGGAACATTCCCCCTTGGAAATAGGATGAGGTAGACCTATTTAAAAAAGTCACGAGATATAAAATTAGCAAATTGACTACCGGGCCGGAACTATGACAATTGTCCATTCTTTGGGTGAATTTTGTGGGAAAGACTGAAATAGGTCATCAGATTCAAAATCAGCGAAATTGGTAGGTTTTTCAAAAATGGGTTTGGAAATAATTGGAATTACAAGAATCGAAGAGTAGGCTATTTAGTTATTTACTATTTAATTTGATATTGTAGAGAAAACGGGGAAGTCTTCTTCTTGTAGGAGGGGGGGTCACGGCCTCCGTGGTCTTTCGAAGGACTTATTCGGCGCAGTTCTCTGCCTATCAACCCGGAAGTCAAACAACGACACTATATCTTCTCGAACACGATTTATTGTAGAACGAAACCAGGCGACGATAAGAAAGCCTCTGCACCCCAGGGATGGCCGTATTCTGCAGAGCTGTCAACGTCTGACCGTCCGTGTCCGTCTGCGTGTCGCTTTCCGTCGTTGCTCCAGCACTTCGTCACGCGCCGCCGTCCAGACGTCTTCTCGCCGCTCGATGACTGTACGTAACCATAGGCGCAACCACCCTATGGGACCCACGGGACGCGTCCCCCCAACGCTTGAGTGGTCCCCTAGCTTTATTATTATGGTCCCCCCAACTTTTAGGACGTGATTCATTATGGTCCCCCCAACTTTTAGGACGTGATTGCGCCTATGTACGTAACTGTAGCTGACTCCTCGCTGACTGTCGCTGTAGCTGTCTCTCGTCACTCCGGTCACTGTCTGTGTAGTAGTAGTAATCGAGGGTTTAACGTCGCTGTATAGAAACGAAGCCTGTTAACGACGCCCTCCTCCTTCTTCCAGGCTTGGGTGTGTCGTCTGTCCGCGTCTATTTATATCCTACGCGGGCAGGGAACTTGGCCTAAGGGGCGGAGCCTAAGGAACTTGGCCTGAGGAACTTGGCCTAGGAAGGAACTTGGCCTGAGGAACTTGGCCTAGGAAGGAACTTGGCCTGAGGAACTTGGCCTAGGGGCCGGAGCCTAAGGAACTTGGCCTGAGGAACTTGGCCTGGGAAGGAACTTGGCCTAGAGAACTTGCCTCAGGAAGGAACTTGGCCTGAGGAACTTGGCCTAGGGGGCGGAGCCTAAGGAACTTGGCCTGAGAAGGAACTTGGCCTAGGGGGCGGAGCCTAAGGAACATGGCCTGAGGAACTTGGCCTGGGACGGAACTTGGCCTAGAGAACTTGCAGGAGGGCGGAGCCTCAGGAACTTACCCCAGGAACTTACCCCAGGAACTTACCCTAGAATTTACCCAAGAACTTACCCAAGAACTTACCCTAGAGAGGCGGAGCCCAAGTTCGCTACAATATTTACAAAAAGGTTAGGACTCAGTGAAGTTGGGGCACAAAAGGTGGACCTACAGGGAAATAGGTTTCACTTTATACAGGCTCCAAAGTTACAAATAATGAATTACCCAATGGCAGTTGGTTTACCATCCAGTCTTAACTATACACATCAAACATAGACTGTTAGCATTCCGTTTTACACTTTAATCGGTAAATACGGTAAAATTCGTAGAGCAATGAGAAAATGCTACTAAAGTGCACATGGGTGGGTAAAAATTCTTGTTTAGCATTGACAAGAAAGAGCGTGAAAATGTAGGTAAGGGTAGGCCTACAAGTAACAAGTAGCCTAAGAATTCTGCTTTCTCAATGGGGGCGTTCTTGTTTCTATATTCCACACACTGAACATTTTTTGTCTGATAGATTAGTGAATCAAACGTAAATGTGTATAATATTCAAGTCTTCTAAGAAGAAAAACGGACACATATATGGCCAAATGAATGAAGCAGAGGGACAGCAAGAGACGTAGGCTATACGAACGGTCTGAGATCGCAGTGGAAGGAGTATCGAGGGGACAAAAGGCAGAGGAAATGTAGGTGGATCCACATCTTCTGTAGCATAGCCTACGTGTCTGTAGTTTTTCGACTTTTGCCCAGAGAAACGGAGACGGGTAAAAGCTCACATGGGAGGATGGAGCTTGAACCAGGACGCAGCGCCAAGAATTAGATGAGAATATAATACAAGCATTGCTGCAGTGGGAGCCAATGGAGGTCGCCCCCATGAAGGCAGGAACGTGAACAAACCGCGAGATGCCACCAACCAAGCGATCGAAGGATCCTAACCAAAGTGGTCAGACGGACACGAGGGAGCCAAACATAAAGAGATGAGCAGTAATCCAAACGGCTGCAAACAAAGGTATGGACAAGAGTAGAAGATATATGCTGTGAATATGAGAGTAGGACAGAGAGACATACAGACAGACAGACAGACAGACAGAGAGAGAGAGTCAGAGAGAGCTACAACGCACAATAATTAGGCCAATAAATTATATCGGCGTGTCGCATATAATAATAAAGGGTCAGAATCGTCAGATTATTTGAAGAAGAAAATTAACAGTTTTTACCAGGAAATGGGCTCAAAGGCTAAAAAGTAATCAGAAATTGAAAGATGGAAAAAGAAATATCAGTAGGCCTAACAAACTCTTCCATTGTCACTCGTTTGTCCACTGACTCCACATCCACCCCCCCACAAAAAAAACCTGGATCCCACCACAACCGAGAATAGTTTGAACACTGGGTAGCCCAGGGTCAGGGTTTAAAGTGTGGCTGGACGGTCATGGACGGCGTCCATGCACTTATTTTAAAATCTGAACGCCGTCCTGCCACTTATTGGCCAGCACAACCTGGAAAGGTAAGGGACGCCCAGGCACTTATTTTTCCACAATTTGAACACTTCCCATGGCAGGGTAGGCCAATGTACGTAATTTGCCTCTCAACCATTTTTGTTGATTGTGAGAATGATAAAACAGTATACTGTGGCTTGTGACGTAACATGACAATAGACCTATAACCCTGTGTTCCATTTGCTAATTTTATCACGTATTTTCTACTGCACCAATAGGCCTATAATGATGTAAATGGCGCCAATTAAGCAATGGTCGTTTCAAGTGAGGCTGTTGTCGGAAATCACGATCCATTGCAAAAGCACAGCTGTCGCAAACAAAATGATGAGCGACTGAAACAAAGAAAGCGTCCGAACGCAAAGCTTCGGCGATGCCGTGGTGTCTTCTAGTAGCAGACATGGGTTCGCAATTGGCGCTCTTCCCAGCCAATGGACAACTATTGAGTAACCAGGATTTGTATATATTTGCTAGAGAAATCTCTATAACCAGCATTCTGCCACAAAGGCAGGATTCCCTGGCTAATATTACTTAGATTCTGCATTGTCTTTTTGATATATATATATATATTATGTATATATATATAAGAATCCAGTTTATTAGACAATTTCATTAGGTCGACAGACATTTTCCCCCGGACAATTGATGTCCGGACAAAATCCTGAGGACGGTGTTTCACCGAACTCAGGTGGGTGTGTAGAAAATACCTGGTTAAACATGTAATTTGTATATTGGATATATATGAATCAGATGTAGTATATAATTCTTGTTGCGATGTTGCATATACATTACATGGCCATGGCCAGGGTCATACAAGGGGTGGTCGATCTACGACAAGAGTAGCCTGCATTCGGGAGACTTCCTGTAGAGGTTAGAAATTAGGAAAGGCTATATAGTTAGGAGGTGTTTGAGAATGCACGAATACCACGAAATGAAATAATGTAGTAATGTAAAAAATGAAATATTTGCATTTACTAACACAGGACGTATATAAGAACTACGCTTATACAATTATGCATAATGCATTGTCCGTCCTGAACTCGCTATGAGCTCATGACGCTCATCCAAACTCCTCAATCAGTTCAGTCCACCACGGACTACTCTTACGGACAACCCTTCTAACTCAACACAGCGCTCGTGAATAAGCTGGTGCCTCGCGCTTGGCTTTCGAGTGGCGCTTTAGAAATTTCGAGTTTACGATTACTGTCTGCGCTTCATCTTCCTCAACAGCCGCTCAATCCGTTTCCGTTCCTCAGTGCTGGTGTAACCCCACCAGGCCGGAGAGGGATACATTAAGTGGGCGATGGTGGTCATTCGGGAGACTTCCTGTAGAGCATTAGGTGTGAGCCCTCTTGATCTGAGCACACCCAGAGTGTAAATAGGCGAAGAACACGTTGCAAGGAAAAAGGTCATCAGATTTAAAAGCAGCGAACATGGTAGGTTTTTCAAAAATGGTTTTGGAATAAAAAAACATCGCTGAATAGGCTATTTACCATTTAATTTGATATTTACAAAAAGGCTGGGACACAGCGTAGTTGGGGCACAAAAGGTGGACCTAAAGGGAAATAGGTTTCACTGTATATAGGCTCAAGTTACCAATAATGAATTACCCAATGACAGTCGATACTAGTCTTAACTACACATCAAACATTAGCATTCCGTTTTACAATTTAATCGGTAAATACGGCAAAATTCTTCAATTACGCAATGAGAAAATACTACTAAAATGCACATGTGTGGGTAAAATTTCTTATTCAGCGATGGTAGGAAAGAGAGTGAAAGTGTAGGTAAGGGTACAAGTAAGAATCCTGTTTTCTCAATGGGGGGTTCTTGTTTCTATATTCCACACACTGTGCATCTTAGTCCCATAGATTTATGGATAAAAGGTAAATGTGTTCAAGTCATCTAAGAAGAAAACCGGCCACATGAATGAAGCAGAGGGACAGCAAGGGATGTACGAACGGTCTAGAGATCGCTGTGGAAGGAGGGAGGGAGAAAATCACAAAAAGCAGAGGAAATGCAGGTGGATCCACATGTTCTGTAGCATACATTGTCTATCGAATTATTAGTGGCGTAACTAGAGTCGAAATTGAACATGCACAGCAGACCAAGTGAGCACTGATCAAAAATTTTAAGCAGAACTTTATGGTAGACATCAATCTGGTTAACATTGCTACATTAGAAACTGAACAACACACAAACTGCAATCAATGTGCAGCCAGTTAAGATAGTTTGAACATGTGGCACAATCCATTAAGACTCGCCTACTAAACCAGTACGCTGACAAAACAAATTTAGAAATGCCGGATTTAGATATCCATCGGCTGTTGACCAATGCAGGTGTATCATCCGATGCTTCCACGCACGAGACAGCCTTCCTTTGGGGTTTTAACCTATAACCCCAATGATGCTGCTGCCGATTCTTCATTTTTCGTTTCTGTTTTTCTACTAGTCCAACCAAATTTCAGAGTCCCAAGATGGACACCGGTAGAATATCTAGATCTCTAATTTAAGATAATTTTGGTAATATGCTCAACAGTTAACATGCATCACGGTTAGAGAATGAGGGAAAATAGAGAATTTTGATTGTAGGGAATATGGAGCACTATAGTCATTTGTGTAGGTTACATCATTAAAGAAGTTACTGTCGGGGTCAAGGTCAGGACAGTTTTATAAAGGTCAATTTTCAAATTCGTTAACAATCAAATTTAGGCTAGGTGCAGTACATTTGCTTAATAAGGGATGGGATCCATTCAGGTCATTGCATGGTTCACCGTCTAGGAATGTCTCATCATCATCACAATAGCAAAAGAGGAGCTCCCTGTTGATACAGGTGATAAATATGCACACTTTTCCTACACAGAGTGTACAAGAATGATCCCTAGAGTGCAGATGATAGTGTGCATTCAATTGGTAATCACTGCTATTACTGTATCTATCAAGGCTATAAGTCGTACTAATAAATCAACCTTACTAGGGCAACAATCGAATGGGACTGAAAAGGGTCACACAACTGGACCATAATAAAAAACTTTCTCCCCAGACTTCGAGATATCTAAGAGCAAATAACCATCTTAACTAAGAAATAAACCAAACAGTAAATGGAATGAGAACAAACAAAATCAAAGAAGAAAGTGAGAGATCTCAGTGATCCGCACTGAGTTAACTGATATACATAAAGAAAATAAAAAGGGCTCCACGGTAATATTCAAAGCAACCACTTTCAAAGCAAACAATCTAAGAGAAGATAACATGACCCAGTCAATAACAAGATCATTATATAACCAGTTAAAAAATACAAAAAACAAATTTGTAGACCAAATCCATGCACAACACTATCATGGGTTACAAGAGTTACATGCGCATGAACAAACTTGTGGACCAGTGGCATAGCAAGGTTTTTGGGGGCCCTTGTGCAGGGCTTCTGTGGTGGTCCCCTTCATTACTTGAACCTCCTCGATTTCAAACAAAAAGGTTGTGCAAAAACGCCTGACTCTTTGTCGATAGACGCTATTTGCATTATTTCGAACCCGAAATTAAATAAAAATTAACTCATTACAATTTTAATTATTTTCTCCGGTTACTGTCTTTATAATCATTTTCCATTTCTTCAGGCTACCAGAGAAAATTCAATTCGAGTACTTGACAAAATATATAGAAAAACATTGCTTCATCTGTTGAAGTACCGGTATGAATTATCATCATCCACAATTAAATTCTGCCAAACAGTTGAGTCAGTAGAGTAAAAAATAAACAATAGCCTATAATAAATTGGAATAATGTGAAATGACTCAAATCTCGGTTGCTACGATAAGTCTAAAAGAAGAAACCACAAATTCCGAAACGTAAAATTGTTCACCTGGGCGAATTACCTTGCGCAAAAATAATTGAGATGCCTCGAGTTCCTGAATCCTTTGGTAATGCAGCTGGTGTACCACCATAGTTTCCGAAGCACTACTCTGCTCGGTGTCAATATCCACCACCACTTCAGCACTGTACAATAAGTACATGTAGACTGACTTATGCATAGAAATATATTGTGTGACTTATGCATAGAAATAGGCCTGTAGACACAAACCAGGCACAGGAGTCCATCTTGCGTGATTTGATGAGGTTTCATGTCCTGGCAAATATCTGCAAGTTGGCACGAGTCAGGTGTTCAATGATATATAGTTAGAATGCTAACTGGAAAAAATTAAATAAATGCGTAGGATCCGATAAAATGGATTTATCCAACAGTAAACAAAAAATCAATAATGTTTGGTTAACAATAAAAGTCCACCTACACCTGTCTACAAATCGCAAGAAAGTTTAGCCCTCGTGCCAAGGTGCACTCTTTGCAGGTAACTTGATCACATTCTTGATCATAGAACAAATCTCATCCATGGTTTGCCCTCGTGGTGAGATAATCTTGACATGACGCTGATCGTTCGAGAATTGTTCCTCAACTTCCTGGAAGCCGTGATCGCCTGAAAGAATAACGAACTTGATGGTCTTCTGCTGAAGAAGCAGGGCATCCATGAGGCCAACCTGAAAACAATCACAAAGTTTGATACAGGGTGAACCAAAGATAGGGATAGAACAATGGTGGATCAACAATTTCAAGGTCGGCAACAAAATGTTTATCATCTCATGATGCAATAGAATCTCTCTCAAGTGTCCTCAATGTGTCTCACTGACTATATATCTGTTTGGCTGTCTCTATATGTCTTGCTTAAGGCGAAGTTTCCTGTAATCATATTAGGTATGTTATGTAGTTAACTGGCTGGCCGCACAGGCTAGCAAATCACTTGCCTTGACAGAAATTTTTGTATTCCCCAGCACAGTACAATGAACTCAGATAAGAATGATTATACTTTAAAGCCAAGTAACTGATCACGTCGTAAACATACTCTGGTAAGCCAAGGGGTAAGCAGGGAAGAAGATAAATGCTGCTGGGGGTTCCTTTTTCTGCTTTTTTGTTACGTTACCTACCATAAAAGATTTACCTAATGTGGCAGATATTAGTATATTCCTGAAAAACACAGAATATTTACATAACACATTGGTCATAATGGTTCCCAGTTTGCTTCATCTAATCTTGATACCGTACATATGAACATCAGGAGCATCTTCAGAACAACAATGATGTATTGATGTATCCATGGTTGGAGAACCATATGGGCATAAATATTTTTATTCTATATTTAGTAAAACACCTAAAACACTGAATTTGATTAAAACTTTAATTTAACTAAATTTTAATAGTTGAAATGGTTCTGGAGTACCATTGCAGCGCAGTCTGTCCGAAAAACCAATGCACATGAACAGCACAACAATACAGAGAATCTATTAATAATTATCGTTACAAAACACAGGACAGATGGATCCTTACTCTGAGACAAATGCAGAAGTCCGCAGCATCTTTCGAAGTGCCACATTTTTGATTCAGAAAGACTCGACCCGTAGCCTTGGCAAACTGGTAGACCGGATCTCTGTTAAAAACGTAAAACAGACACCAACTTATACTGATTCAGTCAACCAACGTATACTGATTTAGTCAACCAACTTATGCTGATTCAGTCAACCAACTCTTATACTGATTTTGCAGTCAGCTATTCTGCTTTAGCCAAGCAAACAAAATAGCACATAGGATGTTTAAAACTAAGAAAACACAAATGCATTCTACATTTAGTGCACTAGTAAAAGTCTCAGTGGTACCACACTGACTTCAATGGTTTATGAAATTCCAAAATTTCAGCATTTCACTGACACTCACTCAAACCGATCTACTGGTAAACCAAATAGTTGCTAGTTTAAGATACACACACGAGATATATACACTACTGCAGTCTATTATATCATGTACTCATTGCTTTATATATGCACTCATTGCTAATCATTTTCGTTGAGTTAAAAACAGTTCCTCCCAACCTTACTTCAATCACATCAACTTACTTAAGAACAACTTATCAGACAAAATATTGCACTTATGGTACATATTATACATATATATATACACACACACACACACACTATTACACAGCATAATATACACATACATGGTGAACGAAAAAAACCGAACCTCTACAATAAATAGAGAAATTAATACCAAAAATGTCAAAATATTATTGAGAATAAAGCTATTGTATTTCCAACTATAAACTTAACCATTTTTTTATAATTATGCACCATACCAGTTAAAACTTGAAGTAATTTAAAATGTTTCAAGAAGCGTAGAGCGTCTGAAGTAACGGAGGTCAACAACAGGCGCACTTTGAGCAAGAAAGGCAGTTGTTGATGCGCTATCCTGCACACTTGCATACAAACACATGATAGATCTCTCATATATACATATATGTAACATATAATTATAAACATATATATATATATATATATATATATATATATATATATATGCTGGGGTACCCGGCATTGCTCGGGAATTTTAGAATTCCGGCCGTTCCTCACCAATCCCTCCCTCCCACCCTCCTTCCATCCCACCCTCCCAAGTAAATACTCAGCAAAGTAGTGTCAAGTCATCCAGAACAGTATTCTATTTGTACTGTTGAACACAGAGTGACTTCACATCCATACACAGTACACAATTGATAATTATAACATATAAAAAACATCATGTGCACCAGGGATCATGCCTGAGTCCTCTACTGTTCATTATTGTGATGGATGCTGTGTCGGAGCATGTAAGGAGAGAGGTGCCGTGGGATATGCTGTATGCGGATGATCTTGTGCTGGCGGCCGATGCAGAGGAGAGGATGCAGACACGTTTTACGGAGTGGCAAACGGCAGTGGAGAGCCAGGGCCTCAAGGTAAACATAAACAAAACAGAGACCATGGTATGCTCAAAAACAGCGGAGACAGTGGAGATAAAGAGCATCAAGGGAGAACCACTGAAGCAGGTGGAAACGTTTAAATATCTGGGATCGACGATGAATGCGCAGGGAGGATGCGAGCAGGACGTCAGAAACAGAATCAGAGTAGCGTGGCAGAAGTGGAGAGAACTATCTGGAGTGTTGTGCGACTTTAAAATGCCGACTCACCTGAAGGGAAAAATCTACAAAACGATGATAAGGCCAGTAATGCTATATGGAGCAGAGGCCTGGGCATTAACGAAAAGGGACGAGAGTTTGCTGGAAAGAACAGAGATGAGAATGCTGCGATGGATGCTTGGAATATCACTGAAAGACATGAAACGAAGTGAAGACATCAGGAAGACGCTCGGTGTGGCATTCATCACTGACAAAGCACGAGAGACCAGGCTGCGATGGTATGGACACGTAATGAGAAAAGAGGAGGGTAGCTGCGTCAAAAGAATCATGCAGGCGGAGGTATATGGTCGACGCAGTCGGGGGCGACAGAAGAAAAGATGGGAGGACGTGATACAACAAGACCTGAAGCTGCTCAAATTGAAGAAAGAAGACACCGGAAGCAGAGACAAGTGGAGGAGAAGGATCCGAGTGGCTGACCCCTCGCCAGAGGGAATAATCCTAGCCTGAAGGGAAAGATTAGTAAACAGACATTTGCTAGAGCACTTAGATTCCATCAACAGTATAATAGAGTAGTAGCATATCAAATGTCTCACCTTGGCTCTCGCCACAAATTCCCTCCTCCTCTGATGAGCCAGAATAGGATGTCCTGTGGGAACTGACGTATTAGATCTGGTAACTTGCTACTCCAGTTATCCATGTCAATGAATGCAATGGCATCCAAAGCCCGTAGAAATCGTAGAGGGGCAGGTAACTGTTGGTTTGTGACATTGTCCATCGTTTGGCTGCTGCACGCAACGGGCTCAGTGTCCATAAAATGTGATGCTGGGGCAGAGTGCTGCCTTTCTGATCTTTCTCGCAAATTTCTGATGATCCAGTTGTCGGGAAGAGAGTACGAATGATGTTCGGAATCTGTGGAATCATCCAGCATTGTTGTCTCGGAACCTGCGGAATCATCCAGCATCGCTGTCTCAGAATCCGCGGAGTTGTCGACCTTCGACTTCTTCGCGTCAGATGTGGAACTGTCAATGTCAGTCGATTGTGATAAGCCACGCTTCAAACTTCTTGTCTAGATGACCAAACATGTAAACAACATAAAACTTTAAAAATAAAGCAGATCTAAAAACAAACCATAGAATAACATTATGGTGTCTTGAAGATGGAAGGCATAGACTTTTTTAGTTCCCAATCTCTGAAGCCTCAGTGGCTGGCATTCAGATGCGAAAACCCTTAAAGACCATGACATTCCCAAGGTAGGCTTGTAATCTCAGTCTTGATCATGCATTGATAAGTTGTGTTAAAGAGCATCATTGAATCAGCATGCAGACAAATGTCAGTTATTGTGAAGGCCCATAGCAAATCTGTCATCTTTAACCCAAATGTTAACGACCAGACACATAAGTTTTCAATGCATTTTAGTACATGCTGGTCGTTAAAGGGTCACAAGTTGCCAAATTGGCAACTATGCAATGGAAAATTACTATCAGCAAGAAATGTGTCACGGCTGCATGATTTACCAAATGTAGCAAAAGATGCATATACATTACTGTATTAAGTATTATGATTACAGTAAGCTAACTTTATTTCATATGGCACAGTTAAATTTATTCCACATAAAACTTTCCATATAAAACTATCAACAAATAATTTAAACAAAGTAAATTTTGCAATACATGTGATTGGAGGCCGTTCCTGTTTGACAAAATTTATTGGAGTTCTTATAGATCTATAAAAGAGGTCTATAAAGACAGGACAGATGAGGGAAACCTGAAGATGTGAATGACCTTAAATTTTCAGATGGTCTTTAATTTGAAAAACTGCTCAACGATGCAGATGGAGGGAAGGGAAAACAAATTTTCAAATAAAATTGGTGGAGGGACAGCATTGAAAGAAGGTGTAGAAGACTTGAGAGTGATTATAATTATGAAAGACTGCAAAATTAACCTTCAAGGCAATGTGCTGAAGCATCAAAAAGACTAACTCAACTTTTAGGCAAGGAAAATATCCACCAATAGTGATCAATAATCAAACTTAGACTCTCCAGTCTCCATGTTACAAGCCGAGTGCTCTAAAAATTCAGAAACAAAACAGAGGAAGAGAAGCAAGAGTTTTCCTTACCTTCTTCGAAATTCGAGTATCTTCAGGCATTCGATCATCAACTGGCGAAAATTTTCATCAAATGAAAAACAATACAGAAAACATATTAGGAAATATTTAAAAAATTCATGCACACTAGTAAAAATAAGCTTTTTAACAAAGAGAACAGTACATTCTGTCTGCAACATACACATCAATTGTAATATAACAATTGCTATTGCCCTTCATCTTCTAATCCTTCCCTCCTCATCACAGCCATAACTATGACCACAACCATCACAACCACCACCTGTACTACAACCCCAACACTACGATTATTTGAAAATAACTTAATTTTTTTATTTAAAAATTTGTTTTCCCTTCCCTCCATCTGCCACCATTAACACAACTCCACCCTTATTACTAGGGCTTCTCAATGATAACAAATTTTAATTGCGATTAATCAAACCTTGATAAATAACATTGCCATTTTGCATACCATCTTCATTTACTAAATTCAAAGGTCTGCTATTCATTGCTGTCCTCAAAGATTTGAATAGGTAAAGACAGAGAAATGCCAGTGAATAAAAGGAATTAGTAGTAGGACTATCCAAACATTACACAGCCTACTCATAACTCTGTATTATCCTATAATAGTCGTCTAATGGCATTTAGTTACATCATAATCACATTATGTTCAGATCTAAACAATAAACCATAACAGCCAACTAATTTTTAGCTAGCAAATATGGTGTTTAACAAAACAAATAATAGCCTAGACAGTAAAATAAATGCCTTATAGATGGCTATAGCCAATTGACTTACTTTAAGGGGGAGGGGTGAAACAAGCTCATTTGTACGCACGCATGGGGTACAACAAATGTACGAGTTGCAAACAGGGGGAAGTAAAAAATACGATTTTTGCATATGTAACATATGGATGACCCTAGCAGTAATTATGGTAGTAGTAGTAGCAGGAACATAACGAGCAAGAGAAAAGGAGGATGAGGAGGAAGATGACAGATGATGAAATTAATGAAGAATGGTGACAACCATGACAGTGCCACTTAAGTGAAGTAACATATTTGGTCTATGCATGAAAAGCAAATGCTTACCATGGCTAAAACTCAGAAATCTTAATCTGGAATTTATATAAAATACTATTTGTAAAATGAGTTTAAATCAAGTAGCCTTTAAAAATTAGTGTTGACTCCGTTTTAAGATCACTGCCCGGCTGCTACCATAAACGGCAAAAATAAAGTTAAAAACGAGCTTGTCAAAACTCACTACGTCTGATCAATTCCATCATTTCTGAACTTTTGTTGTCATAGAGGGTCCGCAGATTGAACATTTCAACCTCTACATCATAGCATGACGAACCAGCACCCGCTCCCTCGTCCTTGATGCGTCTCGTATCTGCCTCAAAGTCCTGAAGACATTTTCATATAAAACATGTTGCTGCCAGGAATTTTAAAATAAGATTAAGAAAACTGGACTCAAAATAATAAAAGAGAAAAAAATAAAGTATGAGAATTTCAAGATTTAAGATACTCAAACTAGCCTTGGGAAGAATATTATAGAACAAAAACCACAGAAAACTCATGAAATACAGCATGTAATAATCTCAGACATAAGAACCGGTATATAATGTATAATGATGCACAAAACTGCTGACAAGTATTTTAAAATAAAATCAGAAAACATCTCAAATCAAAATATTATCACATGCCTTAAGCATAAGCTTTTTCTCATGCTCTATCTCTCCGTAAATCGACTCGAGGAGACGGCGTGGTTTCGTCTGGTTCATCTGTTCATCAATTCGAATGTTTTCGTCTGTACACAGGACAATACAATACTATTGTGCATAGTACAAGTGAAATATAATATGACATCACTCACATTCAAAGGTGCACTCTAAGATCAGGCAATATGACACATAATGCATGTATGACTGTACATATAATAAAATATGCATGAATGTATATGAGTACATGTTATAACGTCCCCCTTCAAGATTGCTACTCAGAGGCGCTCCCAACTACAGCACGGACACTGAATCAGTTTCACGCCGAAGCACATGAGCAATTGCGAGTGAAGGACTTGCTCAGGGTCCCCACGTGGCAGCTTGAGGTGGATTCGAACCCGCAACCTTCCAGCTCCAAGGCACCAAACATACTCCTACATCACCGTGCCCCACTTTATAAAGTGAATCTTAGGAATCTCTGGAAAACAACTTCATGTTGCTCATTATAAGCATAGTAGCCATCAAACTATATGTATTCATGTACCCATAAATAACTGTAAGTAGTAAATCAGGTACTGTGAATCTGAATATTACTCAACTTTTAACAGAAAATATGAGTTACCAGTAGGCAGTGTATAATACTAATCTGAAGTGCCATTATCATGACACAGACATCAATCAGCAATCACTTGAAGTAAAACCGTAACGAAAACAATATAGCACCCAGCAGAAATCTATTTGAAACCTCATGCAATCTTGGTGTTTTTCAGAGCAAACATCCTCCCAAACTTTGAGCCCTACTTGACCAATTACGAACTATACAATATTCCTAGAGATCTTGCAAGGAATACATTGACAGAGTAATAGATACAAAGCTGTTCATAAATACAAATGTG
The DNA here is from genome assembly GCA_949752735.1 of Lumbricus terrestris. NCBI lineage: Eukaryota > Metazoa > Annelida > Clitellata > Crassiclitellata > Lumbricidae > Lumbricus > Lumbricus terrestris. The sequence continues at coordinate 59,105,123 of OX457039.1, forward strand.
ACACCAAAGTCAAAACCAGACAGCTTATATATGGTAAACATACAACTGAAAGATGACTTGGCTTTCTCGATGGTTAGTTCAGGTAGCGTCCAAACAGCGTCATCCTCATCCCATCTCGATTGCGTACGTATCCGGCCGAGATTACCAAAATTGCAACCGGATCGAAGAGTCGGATGAATTCGATCGACAACTGCTTCCAACCATTTAATCTGCATTTCCTGTTTTCTAATCGTATCCAGGTAGTCACGACGATCCAATTCAAATTCCGAATGAAGATCGTCAATCTCGCACTTAAACGATTTCGACTAAAAAGCAAAGAAATTCAAAGATATAAAAGAAATTCAGAAGAAACTTTAAACACTTTCATACTTGATCTCATATAATCAAAGATTTCTATATACATCCTTTATGAGAACAGGCTTAAAAATCAGAAGCTTTACCCTCATTTATTATATATTCAAAAATAGAAACTGATAGTTATCTGGTACTCCACAAAAAAATTATTTCAATTTTAACAAGCAGAAAATTTTAACTGATAAATAAACTACAAAATAATAGCAACATGCATGGCAGAAATCTAATGCACAAGGCACAACAAAATCCAGCAATGATTTGCTGTCGATATGCAATTATGCATAGGATATCCTGTGAAATGCTTCCATAATAACACAAGCAAAAAATTTTCCTAACTGTAGAACAGTGTTTTTAAAGATATATTTAACTTTAATTAATTACAGAATAAACACAAACAGATCATCAGCTAGACACGTTACTTTATCAGTTTCTTTCTTTAGTTTCTTTTCTACGAAGCGGAGTTTGTCCTGAACGTTTTCATAAACACCAACCATTGTTTCCTCTTCATCCATCAGTGCCAAAGCATCTTAAAATGTAAATAGCAAATTCACCATCCACATTATCAGACATCGATAATTTTCTTCTAAAGGTCAAATCAGGCAGCCATGGGAGTGAAGCATAAAGCACCTTCATTTTATCAGCCCCAGCGTATGAGAGCAGGTTGAGATGTAATTTGCAATCCAATGAAATTCTGATAAATCCTGAGGGATCAAATGTAAATTGAGGAGCAAAACTTCCCTTAAGACTTAAAAATCCGAGTCACGTTGTTCACGGCTATACTCCAGCAAAAGAGAATCAAATGTCAGATTGCGAGAAATTACACACACTCTGATGACACACTTGTCCAGATAGTGATAAATTCAATGACATGCTAAGGCTTTCACTTTTCCCTTAAATACAATGAATTTTAAGAATCATCATGACTCAAATCAACTGCCACAGTTTCAAAAATGATTTCTTTCGGAATGAAGTTCCAATGGATTGGCTTACCACGCAGTTGCTTTGACCGATCCTCCGCAAACTTCTTTTTCTTTCGATGTCGTTCAATTACTTCTTCGTTGTGAATTTCTTCTCCTCCAACCATTGTCTGTTCAAGTTCTGTCAGTCTAAAGGAAAACATCAAAGAATCAGAATTTCAACAATCGTAAACAACCAGCATGTACAATAATTTACTATTAATACTTTAAACTAACTTCATAGGCAAATTAACTTCTTTTCACAAAAGTTTAAGCCTGGACTTGAAACTCTTTGATAATAAAATCCATAACATTGTCTATAAATTCTACTTCAAGGTGTGTAGCAACCTGTACTCTAGTCTAATATTTCTTAATCAGTTTACCTTTTAATTATATTATCTGGAAGACGTGTCGCAACATCTGGCGTCTTACTTCCTGCCATCTCTTGTCTGTCATCTGAAATGATTTCGTCTGATTGTAGAGCTCGATCAACGACATCTTGATGAACCTGATAAAATTCACAGCAAACCAAAACTAGTCACAAGTAGGTTCAATTCAATTGGAAACAAGATCTCTGCCAACAATACAAAACCACAAACCAATGCTTGCCACAAGGATCTGATGATTATGTAAAACTGTTTTCTTAATAGCATCAAGTTTTCTAGAATAAGAAAGCTGGCTTTAAAATCTAACTCCCGAGCAGAGGTCTTATGCTACCTTTAAATACAATTATCATCATCCTCAACATTAACATCATTGGAACATTATTGCACATATAATGCATGCAGACAGAGGCAGTGCTAGAATTTTTTCCAACCAGGGCATAGCCAGAGCAGCTATACAAGTGACCAGGCACTTTACACCTCAAATAGATTCTCTACAATAGGGAGAAAAATTTCTGGCAGCCTTGTGGCAGGGCACTAACCACACGTAACCAGGGCAAAAGCTTTTTACCCAGGCATTTGCGATGGCTTGCCAAACTGCAGCCGCCCAAGTCATTAAATTTTAATTTGAGTGCAAAGAAATTGTAAGTGAAAGACTTGGTAAAGGTTCCCACACAACAACCATTTAAGTTAAGAAAACTGCATTACAACTTTCAAGCTGAAACTTTTAACCACTCAACCACTCAGGCTCATGCAAGAATCAAGGAGAGAAGCCACAGATATAGCTTACCTGGAATTTGATAGGTAGCTGTTTCAATCGGTCATGCTCAACTGCCGAAAATTCAAACAAATGGAAAAACATTTCAAGGTTAAGGTAAATTAAGCAAACTATATGAAACCAAAATAAGAAGCAGGGGCATCCATCCCATAGAGAAATTAAGCAAAGATCTCAATAGCCTATTGGGTGGAAAAGAGTTTTCATACATTAGACATCGGCTTTTTTACTAAAATATTACAGGAATTAACTATGTTGTATAGTCGAAAAATTCTACCATTGTTTCAAAATACTGAAATCAGTGTTCTGTTCTCAGACTGAGCTGACAATTAGTCTTCAATCTCATCATTAAGTCGTATCATATGATGTATTCCTAGGTAGTTTGGTGATGTCACACTGTGCATGCATTAAACTTGTATAATAATGTTGCGGTAAGAACTGTAATTTGATTTTATTAGTAAATACTACTCATACTCACAGACAGTACTTAGCCTAACAAAGTATAAATGTAACGAGTCGTTATGTGGTATGTTTATCCATAGTGACAAATGGTACATACATTGTTCTGCACACAAGTGGAAGGTTACAAGGTTTGTTTAAATTGAACCTCAAGACAGTATTAACCTGTGAATAAGGTGCTACTCTCTCACTACAACTATCACTCCAACTGTAAGAAACTAGTATTGATTGTTTAGCAACGCACTCTGCTGCTCTGAAGAAGCACCTGTTGTAATATTAGTACTTATGTACGTAATGTTTGGTGGTATGCCTCTGTCAGCGTGCCTGTGTACAAGCTATCATATTTTATAATGCTTAATATTGCTTGATTAGTCATATTAAAATGAACAAAATCACAGCTTCAAATTTAGATAATCAGGATTTTCTTTGAACATTGTCAACAATTAACCCATCATTTGAGGCTGTCAACATGGAGGAAGGGTATCTAATGACCAGTGGGGGAAATGCTTCATAGGCGTAAGGGGATGGATGCCTCTGCTAAAAACAAAGAGGTATATATGCAAGTAATTGAAAACAAAGCTTAAACACAATAAATATGCACACATTATTACATTCAGTCTGTCAGGATCACATTAATATTAGAACCTTGATAAACATTATTGTCCTCCCCTTCTCCTCTTCGCACAAAGCATGTGTCAGTCATCTGCCTTCCCACATTTCTTCAATGGTCATACTTTGCAACTCTGCTAAAGATCGCTCCTCTCTTCAATAAGCAACTGCTGTTCTTCCTCTTATACGTCTTGTCTTGTCTGTCTCTGGCTGGAGTTCATTCATAGCTGCCGGTCCTCAACACGGAACTCTGTTGGCCTCCTCCTAATACTTGTCACTCTGTTCGCAAGACTTTCGTCCGCTCCAAACCGAAAACTTTCCTCTTCCAGTCGAATGGTGCTCAATAGTTGCAAAAATTCTCTGATCTTCAGTCTGTTCCAATTTATGCTGAGGCCAGACTACCGGTAATAGCCCGACTTCCTCGCTCATTCCACTTCTCATCTCTGCTTTTATGTTTTATCACCTTCATTTACTTCCCCTTATTGCTCGAATTCAACTCAAGGTTCTGACATTAATTTACCGGTCTTATACTGGCCAAGCTCCCAAGTAACTACATGACCTCATCCGTCTGCCAACCTCAGTCACTTCTCTTCATGTGCTCTGCTCAGGACTTTGACTGGCGTGAACTCCTCATCTCGCAAGCTAGGACCACCATGGCTAAAATGCGAGCCTTTGCGCTCATTGGCCCTGCACTGTGAAACCTGCTTCCTCCTTCGGCGTGTCCCTCCTTATTAACTGGTGGGCTTGTGCCTCTTTTCATTGTCTCAAGTCCACTTTTTCTCTCAAGTAGTCTAACGCACTGGAAGCTCCTCTGATCGGTGTGCACTGTCAGAGGCGCTATATAAATTTATAGATACAAATTCAATGTGCATTTCTGAACATTGTAAGGAGGACTGTATTCAAATTATGTACAGTTAAACTGGATTACATAAAGCAAACAAGCAGTGCTTGTAATGACAAGATATAATATTAAAGATGCAATAAACATATGATATTCAAATATCATATATAGTAGTGAAGTGTAGTTAGAATGGTTCACTTCCAAGGTGTAATGATCAAATTGAAGAACAAACTTATTCTGCCAATCGACAAAAATTCCTCAAGTTAACAAGAACAATAACCTCTTCAAGACTTTTGGTTTTGGTGAATCACCTGAACGTGTCATGTAAAAATGTATTGATAACTTAATATTGTAATGTGATCAATAACTAAATTCAATTTGTTCATCCACCAGTAACTGCATTTGGAAGCTTTAACATTTCAATATAAGTTGCAACTTCATGTCCACCAACAGAATTCACTAGCCATTTTATCAAGCCACAGCATAGGCAGAATTTCTAAGTGAAATATTTACTGTATGCAGCACCCACATCAAAAATTTGTAGAAAAAAGTTATGACACTACCTGGAGACAGCTGAAGAGGAATCTGCCCCATGAGCATCGCCTTCAAACGCTTGATCTCATCCTGAAATTCCTGAAACAATGACTCCTTCGGGTCTTCGTTAATCTTCGGCTTGTTCTTAATGTTCTTTGCGCGGTTGGCATAACGCAGGGTACTCAGGGTTTCCTCGTAATTGTTGTCGGCAGGCGACAGACAGGCCACCATCAACGTCTTTGTGTTGCCGCCTAACGAGTCCTGTAGAAGACGAGTCAACTTCGAGTCTCGATACGGAATGTGAGTTGACTTGCCACCAGCCAAGGTACGGATGACGCTGCCAAGCGCCGACAGAGACAGATTGATTTTTGTCGCTTCTTTCAATCGAGTCAGATTTGTTGCTAGATGCAAAAACATAAGAGAATCAGACAATTGAGTTGTCACTCAACAGCAATTTTTGGCATCACAATATACACTTGTGGCGCTTGATATAGACGTTAGACAACTGTCAACCTGTGTCGTAAAACTGAAGGAACCGCAATGTTCAACTTTTAACTACAACTCACTTAACCAGCGAATGACTGCATAAAGATATTTGGAAAAGAGGACATATATATTAGCCAAGGTAAAATGCTGCTGCCTAATGGTTAAACATCAACATAATACATTACAATAATTTACCTGTTCTTACCTTGGACAGTCTTAGAAACTTTAAGGGGATTAAAACAAAATGAAAAATGTGCCAGCTTCATCAGCCTTTCTGAGGGATTCGTTTTCATTGAGGGTACTTCTAAAACCGCTGTGCTGGTCTGAAAGTGATGCTTTTACACCTTTTTTCATGAAAGGAATCCTCTTTTACTCACCCTTTCATGCTGCATCTTGCTAATTATAATTGTTTTAAACAGCTCTGCAAACCATTGCATCCATAGTTTTGTTTAGAGTGCGTATGACTGCAGCCTGCTCAAGCAATGGCTCATTCTAAATGTATGTGATCGTTTTATTACAAAGTAATGCAAGTGCGCTTGTCCCGGGAAAAATTAAGGTTGCTTACTTACTTACTCTTTCGAATGCGATATCTCGACATATAAACAAAACATGTTTACTTTGAAACTTGGTTCAAAAACACTTCGTCGACTAGTCCGCTCTAAAAACTCAGCATTTGACATCGATTCTCCTCTTTTTAGCACACTCATGTGAGTCATTTCTAAGGTTTCTTCGTAATTAAATTTTTTGCTGGAGATCAAATTTTAAAACTCGATAATCATTTGCCCATCGAATCGTAAACTGGCTGCTGCACGGAAGAGGGCGGTTCTGCATGGTTACACATTGAGTTATTTTAAAGGGATAAACAGAAATAGTAAGTAAGAAAACACGGCATGGTTATACATTGAATTATTTTAAAAGGATGAACAGGAAATACAAATAGTGAGTAAGAAAGCAACGACACTTCAGTATCACGAATTTGATTTTTTAAACTACTGAAGAGTTGTGCGTGTCGTATAAAATGTTGACGGGCTGGATCTGGCACACGGCCATAGTTTGCTCACATCTGGATGATGTATTCTGCTGAGTTGAATTAAAAGATGACCAAAAGAAAAGTTTCCATGTAAAATCTTAATTGAAGACAGTCATTTAAACTCTTTAAACTCTATGTCACTATATAAAACACAGAAAGTTCGAAGCTTCTAAATATTTCACATATCGGCAGGTGTAGGCATCTAAAATTCTAAATACCTCAGACTAAGCATTAGCATGTTGTCTAAACTTACCGGTTTTTCCCTGTCTTTCACTACCAGCCAGGTCAACAAGGTTGAGCTTGGCAACACGAATGTGCTCATCCTCATTCACATCCGTCTCAGCTCTCTCCACGTGGATTGTGAAGATAGAATGGCTGCGAGATGAGCGAGCATTCATAAGCGTGGCACCAGTGGAACGGTTCTTCCACCCACGCTCCATCACTTGTTCACACGTTCTGACGTTCTTGCAGACATGCATCGATAAATCTGTCAGAAAACCATGGCCAGAATTAATGTAATATTTAGCAAAAATGACGTCTTTAACTTATGATCAAGTACTTTGTCAGTGCTAAGCAATAGTTTTTAAAGCAATATCTATTATGGTAATTAGGAAGTCTTGCATAAGCAAATGATCAAGAACAATGTTGTCTTTCCTTCACAATTCTGTGCCTTAATCGGAGGGCCATAAGTTCAACTCTACCTCAACTTCAAGTCATTGCATTGTGACTTTGGACAAGTTGCTCACCCTCAATTGTCTTTGAGGTCAGTAGCAAGAAACCAAATCACCCAATTTGTCTTTGGGTGGCATGATGTCAATGGATCTGCCTCTGGGAGACTTAGCATCAACAATGAAAACAGACAATTTATGCGACAGAATGTGCCTTACTCTGAACGTAGACTCCTTTATCTGGATGCTCCTTCAGCTCCAGCCTCTGCTTTATGTCTTTCCCGAGGAGGTCACGAATTTCCTCATTGTAGATTTCCAGGTAAGACGCATGAACGAGGTATTTGGCTCCTTCGGTGACTTGTATTTTCTCAAACACATGATCAAAAGCCCTGCAATCATTAAAGACACATCAGTTAAATCCATAGCTTAAAAATAATTAATAATTATTTTTTTCTAATTTTAATCGCAAGCATCTGTCAGTCCATTTAAATGCTATTATTAATTATTATTATTATTAATTATTTAGAACTAATTAATTATTTTTTCTACTTTTGTTTACAAGCATGTCAGTCCATTTAAATGCTATTATTAATTATTATTATTATTAATTATTTAGAACTAATTAATAACTTTTTTCTACTTTTTACAAGCATCTGTCAGTCCATTTAAACGCCATTATTAATTATTATTATTATTAATTATTTAGAACTAATTAATTATTTTTTCTACTTTTGTTTACAAGCATCTGTCAGTCCATTAAAACGCTGTTCATCGTTATGCATAAAGATAACAAACAAGTGCTAAACTTAACTTTTTCTTTCATCCTGACTGATTAGCAGAATGCCCATGTGATCGCCTGAAAGATCCTTTCACAGCGACAAACCCATTATCATGATTTAGAACGGGTCATTTTTCTCAATAGTTTAAAATCATGTAAAATTCTCTTCAGGAATTTTAAAAAAATACACTTTGTATTGTGATTCACAACAATACATTGCAAGGTGCGCAAGTATCATTGCAAAAGAGGAGAAATTAAGAAACAGACCTTGGAATGATGCCCCTCTGTGCTGGCGGATCCGTGATTCCCTGCATTGAGAAGGACTTCCCCGATCCTGTTTGGCCGTACGCAAATATCGTGCCATTGTATCCTTCAGTAACGCCCTGCACAAGTCACACAAACACACACACATAATATTATACATACACTTTATCTGATCTAATCTAATCTAATCTAATGACTTCTAGAGAACAACTATCACATATGCACAAAGTATCAATCAATCATTGATTCAGCAAATCATGATAAAAATAAACATTCTAATGGAGAAGTCTGGTTGAAAGTTGATGATGAGTGAGAAAAACTAGAAACCAAGTCACGTTGGATAGTTATTTCACATTATTATTATTATTATTATTGCTATTATCATTATTATTATTATTATTATTATTATTATTATTACTATTATTATTATTATTATTGCATAAATGTTTTATGCGTGCAAGGTCAGACCGAAATGTGAATCTAAGGCGTGGATAGTCAGCCGCCAGAGGAAGATGCAGTTAGATATTCAAGTAGTTAAGGTCAAGGAGAAAGCAATGCCCACATTTTCGATAAAGATACTAATACATAATGAATGGTCCTCCTCCTCCTCAGCATCATTGACTGATGTTTAACCATTAAGCAGCAGCATTTTATCATTGATGTAAATTAATTAAAAATTAATTTCTAACCTAATAAAGAAAACACTGCAGCATAAGGTGATTTATAGTCAATATCAAAGTTACTGAGGGACCACAAATCATGTCTAAACTTACCAAAACATTTCTTACACCTCACAAATGTTGTCAATTTTGCATGGTGCAGAGTGAGTAGTTCAGCAATTTTCATGCTTTGTTAATTTATCTCAGTACATTATACTAAGTCTGAGAGCAGTTGAAAATTCTCTTCAGCGGTTCATGAATTTCTTAGCCAGATAATAGATTCTGATTAAAAAGAATATCATAATCATGTCCACTTCTGAGAAACTTAATTTTTTGGTTAATTGCTACTGTGCCTGAAGTTTTTAATGCAGCAAATTAGCATGAAAAAACCCAATTACCTCGACCAGTGGAAATCCGATCTCTGCATATATTTGTTGAGTTGTAGAATTGTCTCCGTAGGATCCATCAAAAGTAAAGGACTTTGGGGGCACTGTGCCATCATTCGGATTTTTTATCGAACACTGAGCAAGGCGTTCGTCTATCGAGATTACGTCTTTACATCCACGACTGTTCTCTCGCGCATTCATGGGACGACATCGAACGATAACTTTCACAGCTTCTGCCATTCTGAATATATGACAAGAACATCTATGACTTACCACTTCAATGCAAATCAAAATCAAAAGAAACATACAAAAAATATAGTTTTCTACAATCGTAAATTATTCAAGAAAAATTCACTATTGATTGTATTATTGTATATTCAATAGTGTTGCTAGTGATCTGGACTGTTAACCGAGAGGTGACAGATTCACGTACTGTCTGAACAAAATTTGTTTCGATATTTTGCTTCCAGATGCACAGCCAAAATGAACACATTAATTATACACTGTCTGTATGTCGTTAGTAAGATCAGACATCTAGGTAGAGGGTTTGCCATCAATACCTCATGGGCATAGACCAGCCTTAAAAGTATGCCTTGGACTTAAACTGTAGGTTGTTGATTTCCAGTACTATAAGTAGGCCAGAGTGGAGTGGGTTATTTTCTCAATCCATGTGAAAGTTAGACGCCACTGGGTATACGTAGCAGGACTGCAGTATCGGGGACCCAAGCATATGCAATATCTATGGCGAAATTGCGGTATCTATGACGTGGCACGCTTTAAAACGGGCAACGGTGACCATTGAAGATTAGGTGAGGCTACTGCCGATAAAGAAAAACGTCGTGTAGGCTACACGCTACATTTTACGTTTGTACAATCATGCTAAATTCTGCGCATGCATGACAAACTTAATTTAAGAGTATATAGAATCAGATTTTCAAAGTTTAAATCATTTTTACTTAGCAGCCGCGTCTTTACCTGTCGTCTGCTGAATACTAAATTGCTCACACAATTAGGTCTCCGGATAACGTTAAAAAGCAGCCCAGAAACCGCAAAATGAACAGCTAAAGAAGACTGCGGAACATGCTTGTTTGGTTTGTTTATAATTATATATAGCCTACTTCGTTTATTCAAGAAAAACTAAGTTGACACACCGCAACTTATTACATGAAACAAAAACAAAAAGTATTTTAAAGAAGTAAATAGGCTGAAGTAACGATTGTCCACAGAGTTCAGGCTGGAAGCGAAAGATAGATTAATTTCTAGTTCTTAGAATTAACATTGCGAACAGTCTTAGGCCTAATACATGAGATTCTGGGCGTTATCGCTGTTACAAAGTCTTGACATAATAGATATTCGTTTAATTGACAGAATAACCGGTCGACATAACGCGGCAGTTAACAAGCACAAAGGAGCAGCGAATAAGGCCTAATAGGCCTAAACGTTTTTATACAGCATCTGTGTTATGAAGTTTTTACTGTTTTTACTTTTTATGGGTTAGTTCAAATGGATGCGGCCCAGGGCGCAGATTGTATTTAGCCTACCTGGACGTCTATAAGAGAAAAATTTATGAAGAACATCATCATTGCATCAGACAATGTCGCACCTGAGCACCTCGAATTTCGAAGTGCGGTCTTCTGAATTCTCGTATCTTCACCGATCGAGGTCTGACTTTTGTTATGCGGTCACAAAGATGCGGCGTAATCACCTAGGCTACCACAAGAGCATTTTGAATGCAAATAAGAGTTAGGCCTACCTTCACCGAGTGTCGTTCACGTTTGAAGCAGTTGCCGTCCCCATCAAGCGAGATGTTGTCACGCTCCTTCTCCATTCTCGGCACTCAATCGCAGCGGACCTCTTTTACCTGATCTTAGAAGCAGTAATGAGTCTTGCAATGAGATCAGCAGAGTTACGGTAAATGGACGGCTGCTCAACAACCTGCGCTTTGCGGATGACATTGACCTTGTAGCGGACACACCAGAGCAACTGCAGGATCTGACGGACCGGGTAAACAACTGTAGCAAAAGACTGGGCCTAAGAATTAACGTAAAGAAGACAAAAACAATGACTGTTGGAAAACACCATGAAGATCTGAAAAAAACCGGAGAACAGGGTGCTGAAACAGGTGACAGGTGACAGAATTCGTGTACCTTGGGGGTTTGATAACGGATGACGGGAAGTGCACAAAACATCAAATGTAGAATTGGCCTTGCAGGAGCGATGTTTGGACGGCTGAGCAAGATGTGGAAAACAAACAGCATCCAGATAAGAACGAAGATGAAGATATATATGGAACACTTGTTCTTCCGGTGTTACTGTATCGAGCAGAGTGCTGGTGTCTGCGCAGAGAGGATGAGAGAAGATTACTGGTGGCGGAGATGAGCTGGCTGAGAAGAATTCTGGGTAGAAGTCGGAGAGACAAGATCCGAAACGAAGTGACTTTGGAGAAGCTGAGACAAAAGGAAACAGTGGTGGACAAGATCAGAAAAAGAAGACTCACCTGGTTCGGGCACGTGACACGAATGGAAGACAAAAGGCTACCGGCCGCAGCTCTGCACGGCATAGGCGCAATCACGTCCTAAAAGTTGGGGGGACCATAATGAATCACGTCCTAAAAGTTGGGGGACCATAATAATAAAGCTAGGGGACCACTCAAAAGTTGGGGGGACGCGTCCCGTGGGTCCCATAGGTTGGTTGCGCCTATGGTTAGGATCCGGTTTAGCCACGTGAGGGTCAGTTCGAATCAGATTAGGCGTCCTGAGGGTCGGTTAGATTTGGTGTTGGGTCGGTTAGATTTGGTGTTAGTGCTGTCATGGATACTGTCAGAAGATATGCTACGCCCTCGATACTACAATTGCGCCTCATTATTTTCTATTTAGTAACTTTGTAACTCGTTGCTCTACTCGTCCACCTCCATTATTTAAACGTTCAAACGCTTCTAGGCCTATTAAAATTCTAGAGGCGACTATAGGCATACTTCCTTAGACCATTGGTCTGCCTACTACGTCATAATTAGTAATTCATTATTGCAGTTGACCTTGACTCAAATTCTCTCAATGTCGTTCAGTAAAAGAGAACAGAGTATTTTGCGTCAGAAGTATTATTGTGACGCAAACTTTTAATTGAAGAATGACCGACATGATGGGCATTAGATAATTTAGATTAACTTAATTAGGCTAATGAACATTGCAGGGCGTCTTTACTTGCGATATTAGTTACTCATCATGCAAGTTCCACCCAACTGCCACTGTCACCGACAACCACCGTAGCACCACGCTGTCAGCACCGGTGTAGGCCTAGGCTATAATTATCTTCTATCTGCATGGTCTCCCTGACGTGGCTTTTGTGGGCGCTGAGAAATAATCGAAGATTTACATTACATTATATTATTAGGCCCAGTTACATAATTATCCGTTGGTAAAATTAAGAAATAAATGTTATGGAACTTATGTGTCGCATAGGCCTATAGGCCTACTAAAACAAGGGCCAGAATCGTGAGATTATTTTAAAGAGAAAACTAACGGTTTTTACCAGGGAAACGGACACAAGGTTAAAAATGTCAACCGAAAAACGAGAGATTGAAACAAAAAAATCAGAAACAAATTTCCCATTGTCACTAGCTTGTCTCCGCCCGCCCCCCCCCCGAAACCTGGATCCTTCACACTATGCAAGGAGACTACACTTGGTAACCACAGTCTATAGAGTAGGCCTACGTAATTCGTCTTCCAAGCATTTGTGCTAGGCCTACTTGTGCAAATGACAAAACAATAATTAATGTGGCTTGTGACGTTACATGACAATCGCCTATGTCCTATCCCTGTGTTTCATTTGCCCAATAATAATAATTTAATATCGTAATTTCTATTGCGCCAATTATAACGTCATGATGTAGGCCTAGACCTAAATGGCGTCAATAAATCAATGGTCAAGTACGTGAGGCTGTCGATCGTCGGATATCACGATTCATTGCAGAAGCACTGTCGCGAGCCGATTGATGATCGTGCGATTGGAAGCCGTTGAGGGGGCGGGTTAAGCGGGTTCAGTGGATTGACAACAATGAAAGCGCCCGAATGTCAAATGTTTCAGCGACGCCATAGTGTCTGCTAGGAGTAGACATGCATGGTTCTCAATTCAGACTCTTCTCAACCAATCGATAATGACGATATTGCCTGGATTCTTATATATTTGCTACAGCAATCGCTAACCATCATTCTGCCACAAAGGCAGAATTCTCTTGCAGTACCTACAATTATTTAGCTAGATTCTGTCGTCAGTTTGATGCATAAGAATCCAGTTTATTCGATAGGCCTTTAGGCTCATTTACGCGATTCTATAGGCCTAACAATTATTAGGGGAGGTCGACATACGTTTTCCCCCGGACAAATGTCCGGACAACATTCTGAGTTCGGTGAGACACCACGTCCCACGTACCGAGCTCAGGTTGGTGTGTAAAAACACTTGGTTAAACATATAATGTGTACTGAATATATGGGAATCAGATTACTGTATACTTCTTGTTGCGATGTTGCATATACATTATATGGCCAGGGTCACAAAAGGGGTGGTCGATCTATATAGCGTATTCGTGTAGGCCTAATTATAAAAATAGTATGTGAATTCTGAGATAGACATAGGTCTGCATAATTTTAGACCTAATTATTACTATACGCAGAGGGGCTTTGAACATAATGTTTTCACGGCCCTTTCAACCGCTTTGTGGCTGGAGTGGGTCGAATCCTAAATTTCCCGGGCAACGTCGGGTACCCCAGGCTGTGTAGGCTATTGCAGGTGGCATCAATTAAATGGGCGCTGTAAGTGAAGTTGTTGCCGAAAATCATAGGCCTAATTCATTGAAGCCACGGTCGATATTCGATCGATGAACAAGCGGAAACCGTTGAGCTTAGACATGCTAGACATCAAAGAACAGCACGACTGGGCAGCGATCCCATGGTGTCTGCTAGTAGCAGATATGGATTCTTAATTTAAGCTTGCATCAACCAATGAGTGACGACTAAGTTACTTGAATTGTTATATATTACTACAGAAATAGCTAACCAGCATTCTGCCTTTAAGGCATGGTTCTCTTCTAATATTTTAAGTCTTTTACTCTGAATTTCATGTTGCAATGATTAGACATGCCAGTTTATAATATGGGTCCATGTACGCGAGATCGACGCGGCGACTGTACTATAGCCTAGATGTAGGTCGACATAATTCCCACGGGCAGTACCTGTTTAGACAATAACCGGAAGACGGTACTGACTGGGCTCGGGTTTAGTGCGTAGAATACACAAGTTTTACGCGTATGCCTGTATATATAAAATGCGTCAATGATGTATATTCACATAGTGGCTATGCGAAGATGCGTTAAAATGTATATGGCTGCATATAGCGGCTCAGTCGCACAAGGGTTGTCGACATACAACAAGACTAGTGTAAGTTATTATATTATCGAGTAAATGTTTATGTAATGCATTTTAAATACACAGTTGCTATATGAATGTTCAAGTACATAAGTGCAGTCGTTTGGAACTCCAAAGATATTTTCCACGGCCCCCTCCAGCGTGTTGGAACTGCATATGCAATTGCCCTAACAGCCTGTCTATAGTCTGGACCCTAACAGGTTCCGTTTATGGGCAAATACTGATAGAGCGGTTACATACGATGTAACACTTCATCCTTTCTGTCAGGCAACGAAGCGTCTTGCTTATAAGGAAGATAATTATGGAAGAACAAGAGCAAGAATTACAAGAATAAATTCTTGTCATTCTTCCTCAGTATAAGCACACAAAGAACCTTGAAACACAATATTAACTATACTAGGCAATTGTATTGTATTGTATCTGACAATGCAATTGGTCATTATAATAATTATAAAGCGCTTCTCGCAGCTAGAGCTTTTCAGAAGATCTCACAGTGCGTGCAACCCCCAAGAGGCTTTGAAACGAGAAAAAAATGCCTTCGAATCGTCTTTCCTTGAACTTATGAGGAGATTCCATTCCACGGGGAACGACCAATTCAGGCAAATGATCTCTCTCTTTCTGCCTCTGTATTTGTCTGTCTCTCTGTCTCTCTGTCTTGCTCTCTGTCTGTCTGTCTGTCTGTCTGTCTGTCTGTCTGTCTGTCTGTCTGTCTGTCTGTCTGTCTGTCTGTCTGTCTGTCTCTATCTCTCTCATCTTTGGCATAAGCTCAAGCAACCGTTGAACCGATGGAGATATAATTTCATATTCATATTGAGGCGCCAAAAGGCAGTACAGGTTCGTCTCTCCATTAATCCTCATTTGCTCTAGTCGTTTATAATAGAGGCAATTTGTATCGAACTTAATTACCATGTTAGTTCTTCTAGTTAGCATTTAGTCTTTGCTACTATTTAGTCTTAAAGTTGCCACTTTGTCTCAATTACCATGTGGTCTTAGTTAACATTTAGGATTAGTTGCTATTTAGCCTTTGTAATCATCTTAGTCTTGGTTACCATTTAGTCGCAGTCACTTGATGAAGGCATTGGTGTGTCTAGTGGCGACGTATAGGCCTACGGATGCGAGACGTGAACGCTGAAATGGAAGGAAAAGGTATTCAGGCTATTGTGAATTAGCGCATCAGAAAACTTTTGAGTATCTTATGGACCCAATATCAGATAGTCTGAACTGGCGAGGGGTGGGCAGTAATTTAATTCAGCAATTGAAATTAATAATATTCGTTTATTCAAATTCAATCTGACACACCGCAGAACGATTACAGGTACAAGTTATACAAAATACGGCAAGCTTCGCACGACACGCAGGTCGGCTACAACAGGCTCGATATACTTAACACTAATGGCCTAAGTGTTGGAACGCTCCTGATTCGGCCAAGTCAGGATTGGGAGGGGCGATCTTATTTTCAGCAGATCCCGAGTCAAACAACGCAACAGCAAAGCGCCACTGGCAGCTAACAGAAAATTCAAATAAATTTTTTGCCCTGAGCGAGGCTTGAACCCGGGTCGCGATAATGACTCTCAGGTTTATCGGCCAACGCTCCCTCCACTGAGCTGTCTGTCTGTGCCTCTCTATCTGCGTACATCTGTCTGTCTGCGTTTTGCTGTCCGCCGAACGGTCGGCTGTTCCCGTCCCCACCCCCAGAATCCTGGATCCTCCCAAGCAAGGGCACTAGATTAAACACTGTGTAACCACAGAGTACTTTATTTGTCTTCCAAGCATTTGTGCTGCCTGTACAAATGGCAAAAACGACAGTGTGGCTTATGACGTAACATGACAATATTAATATTCCTAAGCGCTGTCCCTGTGTGTTTCGTCTGCCTAATTTAATATCGTAATTTCTATTCGCTAACGTCATGATGTAGGCTATAGGCCTAAATGGCGTCATTTAAACAATGGTCGTTTGAAGTGAGGTTGTCGTCAGAAATCGTGATTGAGTCATTGCAGAATCACTGTAGCAAGCCGATTGATGAGTGATTGACAATCGTTGATAGTCAGACTTAATTAGACTTCATTGGCAACAAAGAAAACGTCCGAACGAGAAGTGGCAGCGATGCCATTGCGTAATAGCAGACATGGGTTCTCAAATAACGCTCTTCCCAGCCAGTCGGTTATTACGACGAGCTTACCTGGTTTTCTTAGCCAATCAGTATCGACGAGCTTACCTGGATTTCTTTGACAATAGGTAACGACGAGCTTACCTGGATTTCTTAGCCAATCGGTAACGACGAGCTTACCTGGATTTCTTAGCCAATCGGTAGCGATGAGCTTACCTGGATTTCTTAGCCAATCGGTAACGATGAGCTTACCTAGATTTCTTAGCCAATCGGTAGCGATGAGCTTACCTGGATTTCTTAGCCAATGGGTAACGACGAGCTTACCTGGATTTCTTAGCCAATCGGTAACGACGAGCTTACCTGGTTTCTTAGCCAATCGGTAACGACGAGCTTACCTGGTTTCTTAGCCAATCGGTAACGACGAGCTTACCTGGTTTCTTAGCCAATCGGTAGCGACGAGCTAACCTGGTTTCTTAGCCAATCGGCAACGACAACCCACCTGGATTTTTATATATTTGGCTAGGAATCGTATAGCCAGCATTCTGCCACCAAGGCAGGATTCTCTTGCTAATATTTCTATTATGCATCGATTGTGTTCCATAAACACAATTCAATTTATTCGTTTAGAGTCAATTTGCGATTTACGCGACTCTATAAAAATTAGGCTATTATTACAGGAGATTGACATACATTTTCCCACCGGACAGCTACTGACCGGACAACATCCTGAATAGGTGTCTCATCGAATTCGGGTTTGGTGTGTAGAACAGACATGGTTGGTGTAAACGTGTATGTATATTGGAATATATATGAATTTGCATGTAATATATATTCTCTTAGCGACTGTACATTTTGTTATAGCCTATTGCTACATACGTGGCCAGGGTCGCGCATGGGGTTGTCAATCTTAGGCTTACAAATAACTTATTCTATAGGCCTACGTAATAATATTAGATCTATTATAGAATAGGCATTTTATGTAGCGCATTCTTCTGATGCAAAATGGCATGTTGATGTTCAAGTAAGACTACATATTAGGCACATACGAACTCCAAGAATGCTTTCCACGGCCCCTCCAGTGTGTCGGAACTGCAGTTACAATTAGCCTACCCTATCTGACAAGTAGCGACCCAGATGCTTCAAGGTGTCATGATGTGGAGCTGACATGCACAGGCCGGTCAGGACAGACCAGTGGAGAGAGTCGGGGGAGAGAGCGTGGGACACATACGGGCATTGACCCAGGTTGTCCTTCGTGCCTCTCTCCCAATATTCTCTTCAATCAGACAAGGTGGTCTAGCTGCTCCAAGATGTTAATGGTATGGAGCAGACCTGCTGACTGGACCTGTTGAAGCTGGGCAGCATGACGCGAGACAGACTCAGACAGAGAGTGGCGTCGGACACTTACGGGCATGGCCCAGGGATTTTGATGATGATGATGATCTGAGTAGAGAGCTTGAAGGGGCGCTATAGCAAATGATGATGATGATGATGATGATGGTTCTCTGCCCGAAGGCAGGTTCATTGGCTTTTACGCCCCTGGGGATGAGATGAGTGAGGTGGTTTTCCGTCTTCCTCACAGACAACATTGATGGGTAAGCAACTTGCCCAAAGTCGCTCCGCAAGAGCTTGCGCCCCTGCGTCCCACACGTGCTAGCCCGAGATATCTAAATCTCTGAATGTCAACTCCCAGCCCAGGGCTTGAACCGCAGTCCGTTGCAACCAACAGACGTCCTCTCGCTTACCGGTGTAGCCAACTATAGCAAATACGATAAATAAATAAATAAAATATAATTGCGCACATCCGATTAGTATACTATAGCCACGCAGGGCTTAAAATGGACTGGACTATAATGGGGTGCGTATATATAGACTATAATAAGTGGATGGGCACTTATACTATGCATGATTTGATTCGAGAAAATGAGAAATTCCAGTGCATATTCACTTTATTCTCAGTCTTTCGATCCAACCCAAAGGCATTACTCGTCTGAGGTTCTTCGACCTATTCATATAGGCTATAGTCATCACTGATATAATCATCATCTGCACTTCGATCCTGGCCATCCCACCACAGCCTGCGGCAAAGGCACAAAGTTTTATTTTAAATTTAAAGATTCGTCAGTAATTACTATCATTCCCTTTATAAATTTTCTAAAGTTTTTGGATGCGGGATCGATTCTCGCAACCCTCTCAAGGATCGACGAAGTCTTTCAGTCGCCAAGTGGTCATGCTATATTAGCAATAGGACAAATGACGCCTTGCAGAGCTACCGTAGCCTACAGCTAAATTTATCTCCTGTAATAATAATAATTTCCTGTCATAATAATTTATGACTTGTAACCATACTGCATTCTGCATTAATGACCAAACAGTCCAGTTGGATTAATAAACTAAGATTATTATCGTGAGCATTTTACAGTGACGTCATGTTTTTAATTGTCATTGTTGGCTTAACTCATTGTGTGGGTTTTTAGTGAGGAGGATAGAATCAGTCCCACGCTCCCGTACAGTGATGCGGACACACCGCGCCCTCTCGTGTATTGGACCTTCATTCTGGAACAGTCTTCCATTGGCAATTCGTGATGCTGCGTTGCGTGTTTCTCATGAAACATTCTCAAAGTTAATTAAGTCGCACTTGTTCAGAACTGCCCGGTAGTTGCATGCGTTAAGCGCCTTCGTGAGGTTATTGTAAGGCGCTATATAAATGTTCATATACATTAGGGTGGTCGCATCTGTAATGGCAAATTTTCAACTTCATTTTTGTTCTTTCCCCAACCCACCATTTGGTGCCACTTGGTAAAAGACTGATGCAGCCCCAAAATTATCCCGATAGAAAAATATTTAGGACTAGCACAACGTGTTTGAAGTTTTGGATTTTACGAAATTTCATCGTCTTTTTGAGTATAATGCTAATTTAGCTACATTTTTGGACCTATGACTAGTTTTAACAGAAATGCAACATTATTTTACTCAAGCACGACTGACAAGTATGTCTGACTTCTACAATGATGATATTGGTTTGTTATATATTTTTATGAACAATTGACCATCACAATAGTATTTGACTCGAGAGTCCCTGAGATCGATGACCATAAACCTTTACTATAAATCTACTTTAAATTTCTGTTAGCTGCCATTGGCACTTTGCTGTTGAGTTGCTTGACTCGGGTTCTGCTAAAAATAAAGATAGCCCCTACCGCTTCTGGCTTGGCCGACCAGGAGTGATCCAGCATTTAGGCCATTAGTGTTAAGCTACCGAACCCACTGCTGTAAAACCGATCTGCGTGTCGTGCTATAGTGGGCCGTATTTCGTATAACATGTACTTGTAATCATTCTGCGGTGTGGCAGATTGAATCATTAAAAAGAAGATACTACTACTAATGATTAGGTTAAATGAAGATTATTGTACTAGAAAGTCAACACATTGCCGTGTTCTTTTGATAGTCCTGATTTCTATCTACATGGATTCTTTGTTACACCAAAGGCTCTTTATTACATGCTTAACTTTAACACAAATTCTGATATAATACGGACAAGGACCTAAATAATAGTTGAACTAGAGAAAACTACTGATGACACATGTATTTTGGTTTATTGTGGTAATCAGAGCAGAATGACACAGCGCATCACAGATAAGATTTATCAAGTGTTGCTGTAAAGAAATGAATTAAAATAGATGTTGAAATTATTGAGATCATAATTTTTATAGATCAAAGAAATTACTTATTACCACATAGGAGTCAAAAAGCAGCTTTTAAACAACTTCCAAAGAGAGCATCATAATTGAGTGCCTGATGAAGACTACTCACATTGTTGTCTATTTCACAATATAGAAGTTATCCAATTAAAAGTATAAGCTTACTTTTAGAGCTGAAAACATGAACACAGAGTCAAACAATTGACACAGAAAGTGCTGTCAAGAGTGGACTCAAATTACACTGCCTTTATTTGCTATTGTAAATTAACTACCGTACCTATATATTAAAAATTAGCATGAAAGGCGATGGTGTCAAACACGTAAGCTATATGCGACTCAAAATCTCTACATCATGCTCAGCAATGGATCCAGCTGAAATTACAGTGGCCGCATGGACATCTCAGACGACCATCCAATTCAAGGGTATAAGTATAGCACTCTCAAGACAACATCCATTGGTACACCCTTGGAGGCAGATGAACACCTTCCTTGGGCAACATGCCAGAGATTTCACTTTGAGGGAAGTGAATCGTGAAAACTACAACATAGCTCAAACCCATGCAAACACCAAATGCAATTTGAATTGTGAGACAGTGTAATAATGCCTCAGCTCGAAAACATTTTAGCCTAAATTATTTTAAGATAAAAATTCGCATCTAAAAATAATGGATTTCTACTTTTTAATATTACTCCAGTTCCTTGTACCCAGTAACCCCATAAACAATGACGGTAGAAAAAGAAATATTTCTCAGAAATCAGACCTCATTAAGAATTTTGGTGATTTTACAGAATAAATTAATTATATAGGACACAGATGAAACCGCACAAATTTTTTATTTTTCCCCAATATAATTTATGCTATTACTGTTCCCTTACTGTAGCAGTCTAAGAACAATACGCTATTATAATCAATCAAGACAAGGTAAAACAGGTACTATTTGTAAAGAAATAAGATATGATAGATATTATCTGTGATGCGGTGTGTTATACAGGTTTTCTAGCCTTAGAGGAATTTTCTTGAAGTGGCGCTATATAAATTGATGATCATGATTACGATGACAGTAGCATCATCATGTTTAAGTGTGGAGCAACTACAGGTAGTTGAATTGATTCCTGGTTTGAAGATTCCTGGTTGACTACAGCCATATAGCTACTTTTGAGCATTAGAAGTCTTGCTATTATAAGGGTAAAACTTTGATGGCGTTGTGCTAGTCCTAAATATTAATATTTTGTCTTACAACTTTTTGTGTGATGTTTCTGGGGAGAATGGAACCAAACGGCGCCTTGGGAAACAGTCAATTCCAACTTTCATTTTTAACGACCACCCTAATATACATACATACATACATACATACATCTGAGAAAAAAATTACGACGCAAAAAGTTTTATTGATGTATGGTCGAATTTAGGCAGAGCGCCAGAAGGACTTCAGAAAACCTTGCGTGCACAGGTCTAACTGCGTTCTATAAAGTAGGCTAGCATTATTGAGTAAAGACCGTAATATG
The DNA here is from genome assembly GCA_949752735.1 of Lumbricus terrestris. NCBI lineage: Eukaryota > Metazoa > Annelida > Clitellata > Crassiclitellata > Lumbricidae > Lumbricus > Lumbricus terrestris. The sequence goes on from OX457039.1 coordinate 59,127,037, forward strand.
TCAACAGACCGTCTCGTCTATCTTCCAGACATTTGTGTAATGTGTATTGCAGATGGCGTCAATCAAGTGAATTTGTTGTCGAGAATAATCCATTGTAGAAGCACGGTATCAATCCGCTCGATGCGACTTGGTAGACAACAAATAACCGTCATACGTCATTAATGTTCGAGGATGAGGAAGGCCGAGAATATCCTGAATCGACAACGTCTTGAACTGGAGTAGTGCTGACATTGGACGCCTTTTCTGGAGTCCGTCTTGGTATATTGGTTCTCTGCCTATATCCGAACTTCACTCTGCCTATATCCGAACATTAATCTAATGTTTTCTTAATGTTTTCTTACGACATTTCTCTTTCATCCTTAGTTAATAAATTGCAATGACCCCTCGACCGGTGATCAATTGGTCGATGATCAAACGTCCGCAGTGATCAATCGTCCGGTGATCCACCGTCCGGTGAGCTTCTTTTCCCAACGCCTTGTGTCGCGAGCCGCGTTCGAGAAGCAAGCGGCCAAGCACGATAGAGCGGTTACATACGATGTAACACTTCATCCTTTCTGTCAGGTAACGAAGCGTCTTGCTTAGGACTAAAGCCTTGTCATCCTTTCTCAGTAGGCACACTGTGAAACCTGACACGTAACAGGCCTATTAGCTGCACTATAGGCAATTGGTGGCCTGTGGCTGGTGCAGAATGCAGATTTTTATCATCAGATCACGCCTCGATTCAGACTTGAATTTCAAGTTTCGAGGATGAAACAGTAGATTTTCATTTCTAAACTAGAAATTTATGCCGTATAGCATTAATTTTAGGCCCTACTTTCAATTTTAGAAATTACATCGGCATAGAGTAATGAGTAAGCACACAGACCTTATTCCAACGGAGTCATCATGGCTTCTTTAATGTGCAGTTCTACACAAAATTAATGTGCAGTTGTAAATGTATTTGTGCAGCTGTAAAAGCAATCGTTTGCAGTGAAAATCATTAGAAAAAGGTAACTGCATCCGATTTATTACGGAAGAGCGAAATTGAACCACTCTAATCGACATCAGAGGTGCTAGGAAGGGTCAACTGACTCACAGCGAGTGTATTAGAAAGCTGCTGAGAATCCCGTGGACAAAAATTATAAAAAATTAACTGGCATAGACATCATTCTGAGGTGCTAGCTTATAGGAAGTAACAATCGAACAGTCAATGACTCACAGTCAAACTAATGCTATGTCGGAAACTGAGATGTTATGGTCACACCATAAGACAGTCGTCCGGTACCCGGTAACATCAAATTCAGCTTGACGACGGGCTTCGTGGAAGGGGTTCGAGGAAGAGGAAGGTCGAGAATATCCTGGATCGACAACGTCTTGAACTGTACTAGTCCTGACATTGGCGCTTGCTTATTAAAAGCAGCTCGCGACATGAGACATTTGGAAAAGAAGATCCATTTATGTATATAGCCAATCGTCACCAACCAACGTGGAAATAATTAATGGCATGACATGAAACGTGCATAGACATCATTGGCTACTATATAGAGAGAGAGCTTTTGTCTTTCAATCTGCCGATCCATGTGCATTGCAAATGAAAATCACTAATGTGGCCTTTGGTGTAACTTGCCAAAGCACGGCAGGGGCTATATTATAATATGCCTGCGTTTCATTTGCTTTATTATAATCTCATGTAATTTCTATTGCGCCTACACCATTTTGCACATGCCATCAACCAACGGTTGGTTCGAGTGGAGGTGTTTCATTTGCTTTATTTAAGCTCATGATTTCTTTTGTGCCCATGATACACTTGACATCAGCCAATGGTTGATTAGAGTGAAGGTGTTCTGGTGTTGTCGGAAACCATAATCTGTTGCGCAACAGCACGATCGAAGCACAATTGGTAATTATAATTAAGCGAGTAGAAATAGTTGAGAGATTAATATCTAGACTTTTAAGGAAGTCAAAGAACCGCACGAACGGAAAGTGAAACATTGATACCATGGTGTCTGCTAGTAGCAGACATGGATTCTCGTTTGGCTCTCTTCTCAGCCAATGGGTGATGACGAAATTGTCTGGAGTCTTATATAATTGCTACTGCAAATGTTAACCGGCATTCTGCCACAAAGGCAGGATTATCTTAATTATACACCTATTATTTACACTTAGTATTTGGATTATGTATTGTGTGTTTCATATGATATCAGAATCCTGTTTATTCTATGGGTCCGTTTAGGCGAATCTATAGATATTAGGAAATCGACAAACATTTTCCCAACGGACAACTGTCCGGACAACATCCTGAGGACGGTGTCTCACTGAAATCGGGTCAGTGTGTAAAAAGTACATGGCTAAACAATATGTATGGTTTGAAATGGAATTCAGGGTAGCGACCGGTACGTATAGGCTACCTGGTGCGCTACTCGTACGTATATGGGTGGCCATGTCACACAACGGGTTTGTCGATCTACGGCACGAGTAGGATATTATATATATATATATATATATATTATAGAATAGGCTATTATGTAGGACATTCATCAGGCATGTGATACATGCTGATACAAAATGTTGTGTGAATGCTATAGCCTACATAAGGTGAAATATACGCGGCCATTATAACGGAGGTCGACCCACATTTTCCCCCGGACAACTGTCCGGACAACATCCTGAGTAAGGTATATCACCGAACTTGCGTTGGTGTGTAGAAAATACTTGGTTAAACATATATTGTGTACTGATTATATAGGAATCAGATCGATGTACTATATAATTCTTAATGCAATGTTGCTTATACATTAGCCAGGGTCACACAAGGGTGGTCGATCTAGAGTAGGCTATATTAATTATAGAATAGGCTTGGTTTATGTGTGATCATAAAACGAAACGTGAATTCCGAAAAATATGCCAACATTTTATGCGCAAAGTGGCTTTGAATTCTAAAGATGTTTTCACGGCCTCTCCGGCGTCTTGAAGGCGCTGCAGGAGATTGTGGCTCGACGTGCAACGATTAAGATCATGGCAAATACTGTTGCGCTCGAGATGGTTTTGATCTCGGATAGACTGGAACAAGCAATTCCTTTCTCTGCCAAGTGGTAGGTAAGGATGCGAATTGTGCGAGTGAAGTGAACTCAGGGCTGTGCCATTGAAATGACGGCTATGGCCAAATTAACGAAAATAATTAGGCTATGGAACAATAGCAACGATTTCACATTGCGGCCGATGAAAGCCAAGGTGTGGTCCGTGACGACGTACGGATGCAAGACTTGGACGATGAATAAGTTTTCCAATTGCAATTAGTACCTGTTGTGCATGGTGTTATTTTTAAATAGGTTATATTCTTTTGTCTCGGCGCATCTCTTTTGTCTGCTGGATCTTTGATCAGCATAGCTATAGTATCGGGTGCCGACATGTCGATTAGGTTCAGGTTAGGCGTCGTGAGGGTAGGTTAGGTCTCAGGTTAGGCGTCGTGAGGGTCGGTTAGGTCAGATTTAGGCGTCGTGAGGGTCAGTTAGGTCAGATTTAGGCGTCGTGAGGGTCGGTTAGGGTTAGTTTAGGGTAATTGGGTTAGTCATTGGATCCCCGACACTACAGTTTTGCCCTTTATTCTTGGCATCCATAGTCTTTAATTTCCAGACGCTCAGATTTCAATGACCTAAATCTGAAAGCAGTGACATCTAGCGATTGCTTTCACCGATTTATTTTTTCTACGCCAGCGTCCCACATGAACCTCTGTAAGGAACCATATCCCCATATTACGGTCCCTATAGAGACTTCGTAGGTTCCATCTAATGCCCATGAAAACGCTAGCAGTGTAAATGGCACAGCTATAGTATCGGGGACCTAATTGTCATTTATGGTCAAGTTAGGCGTCGTGAACGTCGGTAAGAGTCGGGTATGTGGCATCGTGAAGGTCAGTTAGGCTAGTGTCGTCATTAGATGCTGTCCAAAGATACTGCATATACCGACCCGTGCCCGATATTATAGCGTATAGCTTGCCGGGTAAATAAATACATCTTTTAATTAATGACCAATTCTTAAATGACCTTTATCTTTCTATTCAAAATCTCATCTAGCAATTTATATTTCAGCGTCTTTTAACGACCTGCCATTTCAAACGCATTTCAAGTTTCGGTCATACCATGTCTTTATTTGCTAAATCTTTCACTTTCTTTCGAGTGATGCCATTCCCAAACCTAGATAAACATGGAAGGCGACGCTTATAATCTTCGCAATAACACAACGACATCAAGCTGTTACAAACGAATACGAACCTTATCATCTTTGCTTTCAGAGCCGTTGCCTATACTTACGGCATTACCTTAGGATATCAGATATGAAAATGAAATGGGCAAACAACGATGACGTAATTTGTGGCCCCTATTGTGACGACATTCACAAACAAACAAACCCGTTTCTTGTTAAATCAGTATCCAATGGGAGCCAGCGGAGTTCATCACGTGATGTGATGGCACGTCTGCTAACTGGAGATTGTGATAATCAGCATTGTGTTGGATCTGTTACTTTGAGATTTTATGCGACGACGCGAGATAGACCATTATCACTTACAGTTGAACAGTGTAGGCTGTAGTCAAGGCAACTTAATTATTATTATTGGCCTTCTGTAGACTGTAGTCATGTGACTTGTTATTACTTTAGACAGCATGCATGCAGTAGTCAAGGCGACTTATTATTGCTATACATAGACAGTAGTCAAGGCGACTTATTATTAGCCTACTGTAGACAGTATAGTCAAGGCGACATATTATTAGCCGACTGTAGATAGTTAGCCTACTGTAGTCAAGGCGACTTATTATTGGCCTTCTGTAGACGGTAGTCAAGGCGACTTATTGTTGCTGTACAATGTGTACATAGACAGCAGTCAAGGCAACTTATTACTGTAGATTGTCTATAGTCAAGGCAACTTATTATTGCCATGATTACTTATAATTATTAGCCTTCTGTAGAGGGTAGGGCCTAGTCAAGGTGACTTGTTATTACTGTAGACTGTATTAAATTATTTCTGCCGAGATCCATAGCCGGACGCAAGATGCCTTCCACCCGAGATTTAATCTGGTTAGCGTGATGGGTAGGGATCAAAACTATTAGAATTGCTTATTCAATTTATGTACAGTTTTTATTTATTCACAGGCGCTCAGCATGCATGGCTAAATCTTAGGCAAGTGAAGAATGGGACTCACTTCTGTGTCAAGCTCCAGTGGCAAAAACCAGCCGACATAATTATAATAGCGAATGGTACTAAACTGAAACAGTTTTGGGGTTATTTGGAGAGACAAGTATTATACATGCGCCATATATCTGCTTACAAAGGAAAATCATAAGAAGGAAGAAGAGATCTTGCCGCCTGAATATCGTCTTGCGTGTGTGTCTTGCTATCTCTGCTGAGATAACTGTGCTACGGGATGGGGCATTGTGGTGATTCCATGTCCCGCATTTGAAGACATGAAGACAAAGGAGCTGCAAAATAAAGAATTATTGATAATAATGCCAAATACGGAAATAGTCAAAACCAGATGATGATGAATCTTTTTCATATCAACGATCAAAAACATCAAAGCTTAAATTCGAAGTGAAATACCAGACACGATGATTTCAATCGAACAATAAAATTCTTGTGCCTATACAATAATTTCAAAAACGTTGCCTTTGCGTCGTTGATATAATATAATTATTTGTCTTTTCTTCAATATATCGTGAAGCTTTAAATCATCCGATCACTTCTTCATCCCCCCTCCCCCTATCGACTGACGCAAATTGACTGACCGACTGACTGGCTGGCTGGCTATAGTTGACTGGTTGGCTAGTTGGCTAGCTGGCCGGCTGGCTGGCTGGTGCCCGTATTTCTCTACAGGTGAACATAGACGATCGTTGAATCGATAATTGCGGAACACAAGAGCGCATTGATGCATCCATCATTCCGCCTCTCATCATTCTGTCTGTCCCTGTCTGTCCCTGTCTGTCCCTGTCTGTCCCTGTCTGTCCCTATCTGTCCCTGTCTGTACCTGTATGTCCCTGTCCGTCTCTGTCTGTCCTTGCCTGTCCCTGTCTGTCCCTGTATGTACCTATCTGCCCTTGTCTGCCCTTGTCTGCCCTGTCTGTCCCTGTCTGTCCTTGTGTGTCCCTGTCTGTCCTTGTCTGTCCCTGTCTGTCACTGTCTGTCCCTACAATTCTATCTGTCATTCGCATGGGTCATGTGTCTGCACGTGCGCGTGTGCAAGTGTCCACGCACGTGAGGTTCACCACTGCAGCGTCAAAAGCGATGTGCACATTATCGATGTCTGACTGCATCTGAGAAAAGACAACGTTAGCAGCATCGTAGGCCTATATACATACTAATGTAGGCATTTATAGCCATGTATTTGTATGTATGTGCACTTAATATAGCGCCCCTTCAAGTTTTACTACTCATAGGCGCTCCCGACTGCCACGCGGACACTGCATCGGAGTATTGTATACTGCGTGTGGCGCGTGCGTTTTTACGTATAATTATCTGTTTAATGTAGTACATGTATTCGTAGATTTAAAAAATGGGTGTTTCTCTTTATTTGAGCAGGCACTGAGATATAGCCTATATATGCGTGTATTTATAGGTACTCTATATACGTTCATATATATATATAATATACATCACCATGGTCACTGTAGTACTATGACGTTTGCGTACAGCACATGATAGAGACCTTGAAGTTCGTCTCCACTTCGGTCTTTCTATCTTCTTATGCAATTGTCCATTAAGGACGTCCGCAGAGAGGATTGAGGACTCTGCAGAGGAGTGGTCATGCATTCACATGCGGACAATGCTGCATATAAGGAAACGAGAGTCATGCTCAATGAGGAGGTCACCTGCTGTAGCGTCTGAATGTTGCACTTGGTGTATTTCATTAGAGACCTTGTCGTATATAAATACCCACTTCAGTCAGATGGCAGCAGACGGTCTCTTGGGATGGGTTGGATCTCATTAAAGTCTCTTTGCTGGTCGTCGTTAAAATCTTCACGGTGCCTCATCCTGCAGCACTGCAGCTGGCCGATCAAGATCAACAAGCCAACCTAGTAAAGGTTTTCTTAGTTTGTTGCATGGAGAACGTTCGCAGAGCTCTGGTCAAGCTCTGGTCAAATATACGGACAGGATATATATATATATATAGGCCTATATATAAGATTGGGAATCCAAAGTATACGTCATTTGGTCATTGCCCGTTCTTTGTGGATGATCATCATGCAAGACATGCATTGTCTCTTCAGTGACAACCCCCATGACACGCATTGTCACTTTATGGACGATCCCCATGACACGCATTGTCTCTCTTTTTTCTAATAAAGTATCGACAGCAGGAAAACAAACCTGTGACTGTTTGAAACGTTAGTTGGATGATGACAAATGATATATTATAGTCGCGTAGCTTTCAGCACCAAAAGCACCCAAGTCTTGGAAATAAACCTTTTTGCGCTTTAACCAGATCAATAACATTTAGTGAGACGTGACTAATGGCTATAGCCCTGGTTCCGCATTAAGAAATCCTAAGATCAGAAATTCAGAATGATCAAGGAAATTACTTTCAGGTCTCTCATAGAGACTTCAGCAAGTTCAGTTTCTTGCAATGGCCAATGTACACAATGTAGGTCCAATCATATGTGTTTTTAAATCGTTAATTATATAGTAGACCTGAACCTATAATTGACACGATTGCGAGTCAGAACAGAAATTTTTATCTAGATTTATATTTCTTTATCCTCAAAGCAGATGCCGTCACTATTTGCTATAATAGATGGTGCTGGTAAATTTGCTTAAGGAGAGGCGTTGTTTGGCACTGTACTTCTTACAAGTGCACACACACAAACGCACGCGCGCACACATACGGTGCTGTGCACGTATTGTATAGCCTATGCCCTGTAGTAGCATACCTGCACACAAAGCCGATCTGTAACTAAGAGCTAAGACTCCTTTCATACGTTTTGTAGGGCGAAATACAGTAATCAATTATGCTAAATCGCGCCATATAATGTGTCCTGTGTCCTCTGCATACAGTAAGACAGGTCAGGTCGATCACAGCGAACAAAACAACCACTAGATGTCGTTAGACGCTGAATTCGTCACGGTTCACAGAATGTCATAATAGGCCTACAGCATGCAGCTAACGACAATATTTTTTATTTAGCAGAGTTAACCGCTGTGCCGATATTATACTGAGAAAACCGAATAGGACAATCTTAAACCACAATCAACTGGTTCCAACTTTAAATATTCCATTATATATGTTGCCAGTAAAAGATTGGGTGTGGTTCGAATAAGGAAGACTTTCCCCACCGACACTCAGCATAATGTATATAAATATTCCAGTTTTGTTTAGTTGTTCAAACTCCGCCAGAGTTTGTACTCTGGCAGTGCCAGTCCCAAGCCTGGATAAAGGAGGAGGGGGACTGTGATCATCTTTGCAATGACAGTGTCATTAAAAAGCTGCATGACGCTTAGTTGTTTTACTCCTCACATTGCGTATAAGCCTATAGTTCCCCCCATGCTTGAGGGATATTTGCGTGGACCTATTATTGGGACGTCGCCTTTTGGTGTCCTCAAATGCGTCGATACTGGAAATCATGCTTCTCTTAAAAAAGATAGCGACCTGATTTACCCGTTTCCTTTCCCCACATGAATGTACAAAATATTTTGGGATGATATTTTGGTCAGTCAAGCCTCGGAAAGAAAACACGTGAAGACATTATATAAACACGGATTTGAAGTGAGCAATAATTACTAAAAATAATAATGATAGTAGTAATAATAATAATTATTAATGACCTAATTTCCTTTATTGAACAATCCGGTTGGCAGTTTGCAGCCGGTTACAGTGCAAAATTATGCAATTGAAACAATTCACAGAAAAATCACAAATGACATATCTTAACTACTAGCAGAAAAGACGACCTGCAACCTGCAATACAACCTGCAATGCCATCTGCAATGCCATCTGCAATGCAATCTGCAATACAATCTGCAATGCCATCTGCAATGCAAGGGCCCTATAATAGAAGCCTGGGAAGCAAGTCCATCCTACGGGGGCTTCTGGATTCGAACTCAAGTCCCCTGATCTCCATGCCAGTGTGTTATCAAATGCGCCACCTCCCCCCCCCCAAGAAAACATTTTGACTAATAATTTAAACCTGTTGTATTGACCGAATTAACCAGGATAATTTTGTACTAATATTAGTAACTCGATCAGGCCCATTAATTAATTATGCTGGCGGTGTCAATGGCCTTTGCACGTCACAGCGCATTGAATTATGGGCCACAAAAAGCGGCTTATAACTATAATTATATTAGTCCAGTCGGATGTACAAATCATACAGTCATAAAATAATTATTGATCCCCGAGTTCAACGTCACGACTTGCTGCTATAGCAACGCCGGTCAAGTTTTGCAATGTGATCCCATTTGTCTATCGCGTTAATGACGCACAATCACGACAATAAGCAGTTGAATTGAGGAACGCTGCATTCTGGGAGCATTCCTGCACTGTACTATAATGGCAAAATCATTTACTGAGTGTACTAATGAAGTCTGCTTTTATTTTGGCCATTTGAATCATGATGTTGAAACGCAGTGACTGCCCTTTTCAGTGCGATGTGACAATAGATGCCAGGAATCACGGTAAAATAATACCTACGGTAGCAGCACAATAGTACCGGATGCGATAATAAAATAATCCTGCACCCAAATTTGGTTCGTTGCCAGAACAGTGCAGCATAAAAGCTAATAGGTTTAGGTTTGCTCTGTTTCCAAAAGCGACCCGCGCGCGTCATAATCGTTTCCATGCTACATGTTCTGTCGATTGTTTTTTGCATTGTTGCCCGTTTCGTCATCGAAGATTATCATGCAGTTAGATGTCGCCCTTGGCAACCGCGGGCTACAATTAGTTACTATGGCAACTGCGAGTGTTTCCGGTCAAGTTTGCCGTTCGTTCGACTTATTTCCAAATTCTGCAGATTAAATTTTGTCTAAGTGCAGAATTTTCTCAGTGATTTCTCACACGTTATAGGCTATATTATTTTACTGTTGATTAGTCCGCGCATTGGAGTTAATCTTTGCTTCCGTTGAGAATATTGTATACTACGTTTCTGACAAGGTATTTTTTACATATAGGCTACGATTATAATCTTGGCCTCTACCCGTGGTGTCATAACTATAGTATTGGGGACCGGCGTGTCGTTAGGGTCAAATTAGGCGTCGGGAGGATCGGTTAGAGTCTGGTTTGGCGTCGTGAGAATCGGTTTGGGATTAGGGTTTGGTTTTAGTGTCGTCATTATAGATATTGTCCAAACAATTTTAAAGGCCACCGGATACACCGATTCCAGATACTATAATTGTGCGAAAAGAGATTCTTTCACACCGTCGGCCTCGCAACCAATCACTTTATATATCGAGAATTCGAGATATATGCATGTGCCTAACCAATGGGTGTGTCAATTTAATCTGTTGATACTCATAGTAAGCGGGTCTTTATATATCGGCGCCATATAAATTGCATTACAATCATCACACTAGTAGTACCAAAGCAAAAACATGACCATTAGCATATAGAGCCATAGACTGCATTTGCTTCTACCGTATGCGTATTACTGCCTATACAGCTATAGTGAATATTGGATATATAATTAATAATTATATAATATATATATATGTATATAATTCTCATATTGATTTATTGTTATATATATACACATCTGTAGGATCATGAATTTATTGCTTTTGTCGCGTTTAGTGGGACTCGTCAATTTATCAAATAAAACCTCAGAGATATTATTATTAACATTGCTTTATTGCATTTACAGGACATGCGACAATAATTATCACAAAGACGCCACATTTCCACTTAAAACGAAATTCATCAGGTTTGTCAATTCACTTCAATCAATCAATCGCAATTTATATAGCGCCCCTTCAAGGCACCTACTCAGAGGCGCTTCCGGCAGAGATCAAGCGAAAAAACAGTCTTCAACAGTTTGTGAAATTGAGAACAGCTTGGGAGGTGTCGCATAGTCAAGGGAAGTCCATTCCAGGTTGTTGGACCAACCACAGAGAACGAACGCCTCTGCATTGTTGCAGAACGAGTGAAAGGAACCATTGAGTCACTTGCACGCAAACGTTGCAACTACTCCGTTTGCCTAGCGCTATATTAATATGGTCTCAGACGTACACGGTACAATTCACGCAGGTGAGCGCGGCGCCGTGTTATCATCATCACCCAACGGTATTAAACCGATCGCCGTCATCAATAATCCAGCTGACAAGAGGTGGGTGGGTCGACGACGTCATGTTTGCAGCGTCCCTCCAGCAGCAGCAGATCACTAGGCGGCGCTTTGTCTCCGTGTTAATGACCTGTACAGTGGTGGGCCGTGGTTGGCGGCCTGCTAGCAAGCAAGCGCTGGCCAGTCTCATTTGATGTGCGCTGACGAATGCACTTGTCCTGCTCAATGCTTGCCGCTCGGTCGGTGAGCGTTTGCCAGAGGTAAAGTGCGTTCGCCGTGCAGTGCTCCTATTCTTAGATCGGTGGGACCATGAATGGCTAATTAGCAGTGTACTCGTGTCCGCTCTGATCCTTGTGATGTCGTCGTCGTCGTCGTATACACGCTTCTGTGGTAGTGCTTGAGTGACCGTAGACGACTAACTAGAACATACATATAATTGTACACGGCATACATATAGTAGATCCATAGGATGGAAACTATATGATTATACAGGGGCGCCCGCAGGCGTACGCACTTACGCAAGTGCGTACAGCAGCGGCGCCCGCAGACGTACGCACATAGGTAAGTGCGTACAGCGCGATGACCCAAAAGGTATGTTTTTGGGAAATTTTTGGTTGATGACTAAAAAAAAAAAAAAAAAAAAAGGTCATCAGTTTTTTCGGCGGATAGAAAAGGTATGTTTTGGGGAAATTCTAGGTTGATCAGTTTTTTCGGCGGCCTAACGAAAATTTTTCCCTGTTCGCCCCTCCATCGAAAATTTCTGTGCGTACAAGAAAAAAATCCTGCGGGCGCCGCTGTGATTATATATATATAACCATATATATATATATGGTTATATATGTGTATATAATTATATGGTCTGGAAATAAAGCGACCCATTCACAATAGCTGGCACCAAAATATTAAAAAACAACTAGGCCAACGGTTATTTACTAATAAAATGTTTGATAATAGTCAATAATGTTATAAGGCCCAACTGTACCGTGTTTACTGTCATTAAGACCGAAATGTATGATTAAATATACTTTTTGTTGCGTCGCGTTTTTGAATCGTCAAAAAACGATGGGTGACCTCACTAAAAGTGGTGTAACATTTGTTGTGTTTGAAATATTTTTATGAAATCTGACCATCATGTGTAAATATGAATTGTCTTTAAGACTGTAAAATTTCATTTCCAATTTCTTACTTTTGGCCAAGATATTGGCAAAAAACCGAGGGGTCTTTTGGCGCACCCTGTATATGGGACCGCTGTGCATAGCACGCTATGGCCTACCAGGACGGTCTGTCTAAAAAGGAAGGCAAACAAAGGTCGTGTTAAAAACGGTGGTCTGTCTCATCAATAGGCTACACCCTAGTTTGCCGCCCGCGCTCGTTTTGCCGACAGTCTTTCGGACTCTTGTGGCAAGCCAGAGAGAAGGAACTTCGTGTTTAATTTTCTTTTGCTTTCCACATCTTTTGTTACGTCAAGAAGTTGAAATCTATACTGAAGTTTTCAGGAAGTTCCAACTTTAGTTTGTCATGCTTTATTTTTCTTCCTATAGCATCATATATATATATATATATATATATATAGGGTGGGTCATAAAAAAGACCCCTTAGGTTTTTGATAATATCTTGACCAGAAGTATTTCTAAATCAAATTTAATAGGCTAATGGGCATTTCATATAATTTTAGGTATACAATAGGCAAATTCCACATAGAAATTTTAAACAGAACAAAAGTTATATCAATGTTAGTGAGTCCATGCACTGATTTTCGACGATTCAAAAACATAATGCAATTTAAAAAGGAAAAAGGCGATTTTTTTATTAAGTCACATCTAAAAATAATCGTATATATAAATATATATCTCTTGGTACCATTGCCAGACCATCGTCAGTATTATTGTTTAGCAAAGAAACAAGAAACCAGAGTATATTTGCGCATCAATGTGGCGCACTTAGCAAGATGACGATCAAGTTGGTACGTAAATAATCTGGCAGATTACTATTTTTTATTAAGACAATAGATTTGAAATATTAAAAAAATATTTTAAAAAGCATTAATATGCCCAGGGTATCAATGACAGGCAAAATGTATATTCAGATTTTGAATATTATGGTCATGATCAAGATGCAACATATAAAGCAATAACGATAGCATTCTCTGATATACAGTGAAAGCTCACAAATTATGAGTCAAACTGAGAGTTAAGAAATATGGCGTTGATGAAAGGAAATCGGCTCAGTGTCAATTTTTCTGGTTTCATTGAAAAAGTCATTAACCCCAATCTCCTAAATTTAACCTGATGGATTATCAAGTGTGGTGAGCCATGCTGGAGAAACGCAATCAGTAACCAAAGGCGAGAGCGATAAGAGAATAGTATTTTATGGTCGCATTGGAGTTGATATGGAAGGATTTGCCTCTGAATCACATCAACGAGGCCTTCAAGAACTTTACAAAAAGACTGAGAACAAGTGGGAGCACTGGCGGTGGACACATTGAACACAAGTTGTGAAGCACTCTCAAGCGTATTTGATAACATTTATTTGAGGTGTGACTTAATAAAATCCTTTCGGTCACTTTTTGTTGCATTTTGTTTTCAATCGTCAAAAACGTTGTGAAGCACATCAAGTTTATTGACAAAAATTATCTGAGATGTGACTTAATAAAATCGCTTTGTCACTTTTGTTGCATTTTGCTTTCAATCGTCAAAAAAGCATGCAGTGGGTGAGCCCACTAAGAGTGATACAACGTTTGTTCCGCTTGAAATATTTTGTTGCAGCTAGTTTTGTCAATGTACATAAACACGAATTCCTTTAAGCCTTTTGAATTTGATTTAGAAATTCTCACTTGTGGCCAAGATATTAGCAACAAACTTTAGGAGTGTTTTACGTCCATGGCAGTCCTGTATATTATCTCCCTATAGAGATGCACAGGACTTTTTGCATTCACAATACAATACAAAGTCAAATTTAGACTAATTATTGCTCAACTGTATCTGACTTAGTGGCGCTTATAGTATATAATAATTATTATACTATAGTCTCTTTGGGTCTTTCGTCTCAAATGAGTGGGCGGAAGAGTGAGAATGATGCCATTGAAGAATGAAATGGTGAGGGTCTATTTTTTAATTTAATCATCTTGCAATCAAACGGAAGTAGCCAGAATCACAGCCCTAGAGAACACTGCGCTCTCTGGCTATTCTACTGTTAAGAGTTGGCTAAAGTGGTGAATACCAAAGTGTTTTGCTGAAGAAACTGAGCTCTCAACAGGCGGAAACCTTTGTGAAGTTTTACTGCAGCCAACGCGCCTGACCATTAAAATCAAGCCCAGTGTGCAATGCCGATCAATCATATATAATCACTGTTGCTAATTAGAGTTCATACGACCCTGTTACGTCACTGGCGCATGCAGACATTGCAGAGTGCTGCTGGTACGCAGGTGCGCCGACATCTTTACCTGACAGTATTAAATATCGACTTTCTCCCACTCTAATGCCGCCAGGTAAGATGACACCGCTGCCCATTCTACGTTCGCAGGTCTTCGTTGCCATGTCATCCGTCGGTTGCTGCAACCAACTGCAAGTGGAACTGAGCGCAGCGCAAAATCGTTTCACGTGTAAGCTTACATGTACATCATTTGCATCGCATTCTTCAAGATGCAGTGACGTTATCGAGGTCGGAGCAAAAGAAGTCGAAGAGCAAGGACAGAACCAGGATGATGATGATGACCAAGGTCGTAGCTAGGGGGTATTTTGGGTGTTTGAACACCCCCCGAAATAGAAAAATGTAAAAAAAATAATAGAATGCATTTACGAGCACATGATGTAAACACCATGAAATAAAACCATGAAAGCACCACCGAAATGGAAAATGTTAAAAAATAGAATTAATTGCCGACATTTTCCGAAGATTTCGGCCGGATGACTAGAAAAAGTCATCAGTTTTTTAGGAAGGGAAATTGGTGACATTTTCTGAAGATTTCGGCCGGATGACTAAGAAAAAAAGTCATCAGTTTTTCGGATGGGAAACTGAAGAAACACTCCCCCCGAAATCAAATCCTGGCTACGGCCTTGATGATGACGATGAGGATGGGAGTAGGAGAAGGAGGCGGAGGCTGATGTTGCTGCTGCTAGTGATTATGATGATTGCGTTGATTATAGTATTTGTCATTGTTATTAGTTTTATCATCATCCGCAACAACATTTTAGTCTATCATTGCTGCTCCTAATAGACTACGATACTACAAATACTGCTACTACTGCTACTACTACTATTACACTACTACTACTGGTGCTGCTGCTACTCTTATAATAATAATAATTATTATTATTTAGGCTATATCCCAAAAAATCAGTTGTGTTTGGCTAAGACTCTAAGGTTCACAACTGAAAGACGCTGGAAAGATGGCTCTTCAGCAAGTTCATTATCATTATATATTGTCGTTGAAGCTGCTGTTATTCTTGTGTCATATAACGGTCAATAGTTGCTGTAGCATAGAACTATGTCATGATTCAAGCGACCAAAGAGAATATTGAAGTCAGGGCTGTATATGCGATGGTAGCCTATAATTATATAGTAGGCCTATATACGCGCGTATGCATACAGTGTATATTCACACTGGAAAAAATTGTGTGAGAACAGTGGCGGCTCCAGGATTTAAGTTTGGGAATTTTCATTTTCATCCGCCAAAATTTATGACGACATTTTTTAGTCATTCAGCCGAAATCTCATGGAAATGTTCCATTTTCATCCGCCGAAACTTCAGTTTTACATGTCAAAAACCCGGATGTCTTTGCTTAGGGGGAGCTTAGCCCTCCCCTAGCCCCTGTCGCCGCCATTATGTGAGAAATAAAATTACGTGGAAAGGAGTGGTTTTGGGACTGCCGTGGACGCGCAATTGGGCAAGAAAAAGGCGATGACTGCAAAAATGGTCGTCAGAAATTTCGATGACTAAAAAAAGTTTGAGGCCTGAGACCTAACTCATGTATCACTGCGGTCTGTAGCGAAACCCAAATCGTGACGGACTTGTCTTAAAGATTGTCCTTTGTCGATAAAGCTATTGCAATATGGCTGCACAATAATATTGCAGCGTTCTATTTTGCAATTTACAAATCAGATCTAAATTTCAATAAGACTCGATTGATGCATGGTTGTCTATTAGATTGCATGGTTGTGATTAATCACTTTATTGGCAAAATGTCTTATAATAACCAAAATATCTGTTTTATAAGGCAAATAATAATTGCAAAGCATTCAATGGGCGGTTCTTGTTAATTTCAGCCATTTTAAAATGTCCTTAATAAAGTTATATATTGAAAACCAGATTACATTTTGTAAATTTTTGTTTTCAAGATTATCTGCTTCGAGTCTGATAACTGCCCATGAACATTATGCTCTGTATATGTCAATGAGTTAATGACCAGTTGACGAGGATAAGATCTTAATGATGATATGTTGCAACTCATCACGTTTAAAATAATCCATTAAATTGCGACGCATTTGCCCATCCTCTGCTTTCTTGGCGGGTTTGTCTCTTGCTGGTTCACCTTCTGTTTTCAATCGCTACCACTCATGCACTGTAGGCGTATAGCTATACCGTTGTCAGAAGACAAGATGCGACAATCCATAACGGCACACAGAGCAACGTGGAGCTAAAGTCCTTTGTTTCAATCACGATTCACGACTGCTCAAAAACGCTCCACATCTCAGATATTCAAGTTGATTCGATTATTATTTAAAGTCGTCTCTGAGAAAACGAAGAATTAGAATTCGCTTCCTTCGTGTCCTATTATGAAAGGAATGAAAATCACAAGGTGCCTGTGACTATGCAGCGGTCGTTAGCATTAACTTTGTCCGGTGATGTTATAATGTCAAACCCTAATCACCCTAACAGACTGTCGATCTGTCTCCGTTTGCAGCTCACCTCTGAAAATTTCTCTGCGGAACCGAGAGCGACTGAGCGACGATCGGAGGGAACCGGTTGTCTTGATGGCGAGCAGCGTGGGATCCGTGGAATCCAGAACAGATGCTCCACGTTAGAATATAATGACCTTTGGCGGCGGCATCTTGTCTACAGGTAGATTGCTACTCCAGATGCAGGTAAGACGCGCCGCCGCCTCCGCCGTGTGCGGCGCGTGTTGTCCTCGGCCGTCGTTTACCTGTGTGCGCGTTTTCCACGTCAGCCATCTGATTGGCCGGACTCTGTAGGCTGCCTTCTACGGCCAACGGGGCAAATACTCCATTCCTCTCTTGCATTGGTGGTGGTGGTGGTGGTGGTGTTGGTGGTGGTGGTGGTGGTGGAAGTGGTGGTGGTGGTGGGGGTGGTGGTGGTGGGGTTGGCAAAGGCCGTCGTGATTGTTCTCGGGTTTTGTGTTCGTGCATCAGCCATACACAAAACACCGAGGAGGCGCTCGTTCGATAGCAACAAAGGCGATCAGTGATGTTGTCAATGGGAGCCAAGTGTAGAGGAGGGGAGGAGGAGCATGAGGAGGAGGATGAGAAGGGAGAGGACGATGAGGAGGATGAGAATGGGGAGGATGAGAATGGGGAGAAGGAGGAGGAAGAGTAGGAGGAAGAAGAGGAGGTGGAGGAGGAGGTCGTGGATTTCTGAATGATGGGTGCAGACGACATGGAGACTGAACGTCGCTTATTATATTATGACGACAGGTAGACCGACACACGCACACGCACACACCCACACACACACACCCACACACACACACACACACACACACACACACACACACACACACACACACACACACACACACACACACACACACACAAGAGCGGCGCATTTAGCCATGCACAAAGCTAGACATAAATGCATTAGGTCTATATACAGTTATACACACGGACGGACAGACGGATGGATTGAAGGGCAGACAGAAACAGACAAACAGATATGGCGTATACGTGCAGACATAGACCTGTATACATATACGCAGCATATGAATATGAAAATAGTTTGATTGATTGATTACGAATGGTGATTATGATGATGATCATGAAAATGAAGATGCTGAAGGCAGATTGTTCAATTATACGAGCAGCTCTATTGTGCTGCATTGACATGAATGGATGACTGAATGACTGAATGAATGACTAAATGAATGAATGAATGAATGATCGAATGAATAATTTGGAAATCACATGTCAGATGTCAATTCCTGAATCAGAAACACTGTCAGTTAAGGTTGTTGTAATAATATAAGAGAAGTTGAGACGGACAGTACTTAAGTACTTCTCGTTGATCATTTTGGTATATATATATACATGTAAAGATATATTTTAGTATATATACATGTGCATGTAAAGATAAATAGGGATAAGTGCACGTTATACGCTACTGTATACGAAGAGATTCATAAAAAGGAAAGTTTCAAGTGTAGCCTATAGCCTACCCGTTTTAATTAGAAGTGTGTTGTGGCCGACCTTGTTGCATTATATGCCCAGAGATGTCGAGACTTGAAGCGGCATCGTTAGGACCAAACATCCATGCAGTATGGAAAAATAACACAATGGAGTTTGACAATTAATATGCTTTATTTTCTCTCTGTCGGATGAAGCTGCATGTTATTTGGCCAAAAAAACAAGCATGTGTATGTATACATGTACACTGTTTTTCTCTTCCCTGTGCGCAGTACAACGAATATTGCGACGTATAAATAACGTGCATACGCTTAGACAATCAATAGCAATAATGCAAGTTGGACTGTCACACTGTCATACTGACAGTGACATCCCATAAATCATGAATTTTCTTCTATTAATATGTCTGTTATAGGCCAATATAAAAATATATAGCAACCCATACACAAAGAATGAAGTGCGGTTCGAAGACACGGTCTGTATAAATAGCCTATGTGTTCGTATAGGCCTACACAAAAAAATGTTGTAATTATAGTCCATAGTTATGGTGAATAACGCAGAAAACTTACAGTTTATAGTTCGTTTCTGAACACAATGTATAGGCCTATAGTTCGTTAAGTACTTCTCGTTGATCGTTTTGGTATAATATACATTATACATGCATGTGAAGATAAAACCTGCCAATCGCACTCTCGTTAGTATAATTATATACGTTTAATTATATAATTGATAACACTGGTCAACAGTGATTTTGTTTCCTGAACACTTTCAGGTGTCTCTTATGCAGTTTCTGCTGCTGATCACGAAAATGACCTTGAAATTGTCCCAGCACGTACCGTTTTTGAGAAATCTTCAATTTTTATATTTATTTCCATTTTTCAGATATAACGTTATAATAAGCTTCGTGTAACTGAGGTATGTCCAGGCATGCACTTAGGACAGTTTACATATATGTTTGTCTTGCATAATAAAATATAAACTTGGGCCTGCATATGCATTAATGCTGGTTAGAATCTTCCTCCGAAAGTTCTAAGCACTATTAGAGCCGCTTCTCTGCATAGGCCTACATGTATATCTTACTGAGGAAGTTGACATCAGTTTGTTTGTAGTTTGATGTCGTATTTCCAAAATTTAGTTTGGTCTACATGTATGCAAGATGTATAACAAGTTAGCCAGTTTATATACAGATAAGCTTTAAATTATAATATATTTTAAGACGGTTGTTGGCAGCAGAAATATCTCGCTAGTGTTGCATGAAATGTGATACATGCACATTTTGATACAGTTGTGGAGAGTAGGCTATGCTATATGAGTAATCCTCAGAGACACGCAGTGACTGAACTTGTCAATAAAGCTTTGAGCTGTACTTTGGTTGCAAGACTGGAGAGAAAGCCAAGGAATGCGTGCCTCTCATTTGCTGTGGAAGATGTGCTGCAGCAGATCTTAGAGTTTGACTCCGGGGGTCCTGCGAAAGCAATGCTGTATGCCGTCCCGATGGTCTGGCGAGAGCAGAAAGATTATGACTGTGACGGGCTGATCAGTTTGTCTCCCTAATGTTTCTGGTTTCTCGGGCAAGAATAGGAAAGGAAACTAAGTGATACAGTCATCATCAGCACATAATATTATGAGGAAGAATTGTCATAAAGATTTGTTTTCCAATGAAATTAAATTATAGTATATTGAAAATAATAGGCAATAAACAAGCATTTCAGTTAAAATCTTTCATGCCCGTTTTCTCAAAAACCTTACGTGATACAAAAATTCTGAGAACACCACCGTTTTCAGCACGTCAACTTCTATAGAAACCAGTCAAAGTTTTTTCGGAAACAAAAAAAGTTAAAATTTGTTGACCAGTGGATAATATGCAATAAACAAGGCTAACAAGCATTTCAGTTAAAATCTTGCATGCCTGTTTTCTCAAAAACCTTACGTGATACAACAATTCTGAGAACACCACCGTGTTCAGCACGTCAACTTCTATAGAAAACAGTCAAAGTTTTTTCAGAAACAAAAAAAGTTTAAATTTGTTGACCAGTGGATAATATGCAAAAAACAAGCATTTCAGTTAAAATCTTAGATGCCCGTTTTCTCAAAAACCTTACGTGATACAAAAATTCTGAGAACACCACCGTGTTCAGCACGTCAACTTCTATATAAAACAGTCAAAGGTTTTTCAGAAACAAAAAAAGTTTAAATTTGTTCACCAGTGTAATATGCAATAAACAAGCATTTCAGTTAAAATCTTGCATGCCCGTTTTATCAAAAACCTTACGTGATACAAAAATTCTGAGAACACCACCGTGTTCAGCACGTCAACTTCTATAGAAAACAGTCAAAGATTTTTCGGAAACAAAAAAAAAGTTAAAATTTGTTGACCAGTGTAATTGGTTTTATATCCCATAGCTACCAGGTTAGTTCACGTTACCCTCCTGTTTTTTCTAGGCCTGGGACTGGCACTCCTGACACCACTGTAATTGTGGGGCGCGGTGGTGTAGTGGTGGCGTCGTTGTCTTGAAGCCGGAAGGTTCGAGGTTCGAATCCACCTCGCCGCGTAAGAACCTTGGGCAAGTCCTTCACTCACAATTGCTCAGCGCTTCGGCGTGAAACTCCGATGCAGTGTCCGCTCTGCATTCGGGAGCGCCTCTGAGTAGAGAGAGCTTGAAGGGGCGCTATAACAAGTGCACATACAAACAAACAAACAAACACTGGCACTATATGTAGATATTATCAAAGTTTCACACGAAAGATTCCCGAAGCCTGTGTAACGCTATAGGCTTAGTCTATAGGTCTACGCCTTGAATTGGATTGATGGACCGTCGTAGTCTGATCGACGGTTCAAATGTACACGTGTACGGTAATTTTACCGATTCTCTGGATTAGTTTATTTTTTATTTATTTATTTATTGCAGTAATTTGATATAGCGCCCCATCAAAGTTGCGTACTCACTGCTCAGTTAGCGCTCAAAGTCAAACACCGGTCGAATAGGAGTCGTAGAACAGGAGGAAGCAAAGAAAACGAGAACCATCCTTTCAATGGTGAATGGACTGGTTCAAGTGCACAATAGCTACATTATGTGACACAATAGCTACAATGTATGTGACAGGCGAATAATATCCAACTTAAAGTTGTCGTTCGATTGACGTAGAACGCGAAACTCATTGAAAGACTGCAACAGAATTCATCTTCATCTATAGATGACAAGACTATTTGTCGACGTAGCGTGAACGTATACGCCAATGTGTACGCGTATACTTATACATACATTCATCCACTATGACTATAATACATAGATAAACACAATCTTGTTCTTTTGAGCTGGTTAATTTATGATCGAGTTTGCTTCTATGCAATGAAACTAGTCATGATTAACACCATCATCATCGTCGTCATCGTCATCATCATCATCATCATCATCATCATCATCATCGTCGTCGTCGTCGTCATCATCATCATCATCATCATCATCGTCATCAATCAATCAATCAATCAATCTTTTATTGAAATCTTT
This sequence comes from Lumbricus terrestris, assembly GCA_949752735.1. Classification (NCBI taxonomy): domain Eukaryota; kingdom Metazoa; phylum Annelida; class Clitellata; order Crassiclitellata; family Lumbricidae; genus Lumbricus; species Lumbricus terrestris. The sequence continues at coordinate 59,149,140 of OX457039.1, forward strand.
GCCAAAAAGCGACAACAGAATAGGCACAGCAAAATCAGTAACACAAAAATCGTCATCGTCATCGTTATTGTCATCGTCATCGTCATCGTCATCATTCATCGTCATCGTCATCGTCATCGTCATCATCATCATCATCATCATCATCATCATCATCATCATCATCATCATCATCATCATCATCATCATCATCATCATCATCATCATCATCATCATCATCAATAACATCATTAATCGCAACCGCTCAGTTTTAAATGCATCCCTTCATGGATAGGTCGTTAAACTTTGCCTGGCATGAATTCACCGACGCGAAACGACTAATGAAATCGATAGTTTCTCTATTATACGTACGGTTCCAGCAGTTATCGATCTCGGGCATAACTCGCTGATGTCGGCCACGTAAGAGTAATTGTCGTTTTGGGCATTATATCAATAATTGGTCATCGATTCGACTTGCATTTGCGCCGCCGCCGCCGCGGCAGAGATACAATACAGCTAACGATTGGTCTGCCATAATGTGAAGGCCACATTATTATTTCCTGGTGATGCAAGCGACTGCAGGGCGGCGGAGAGTGAGCACTGCAGCGGCGGCGCCCATCGGACTCATTATGTGCCGGTCATAGACGGATCGCTTGATGAATTTTCGCTTATTAGCCATGCATGCATGGAACATCGCACTAATAATAATCGTACAGTATAGTGTACGTGGATTCGTATTGTGTTCGACTCAACTGAATGATTGACTGACGTCGAGTCTCGCTCATTAACGCAGCTGTAGAAATGGCATCATATATAGCTACACCTGCTCCGAATATTTTAAGAGCTATACGTGGTTCGAATATTTTAAGAGCTACGTGGTTCTAAACCATTGTTGCTGTTGTTTTGTGTGCTTGCGTTGAAGTTGGAAAAACAACAAACAAACCGAGGGATATTTATGGCACCGTCAGATATTTGTATAGGATCAGATGTTTCTCTGATCCTATACAAATCTCACTGATTTTTTGGGTGTGATTTGACAGGATCTCACAACATCTAAGCAAGACTGTGGCTACGTTGACGAAGGCACGTTGTTCTTTCTCTTCTGAGACTTTGTGTAGGCCTATTATATAGTTGAGACCATGATTGAGGTTGCTTGCTGAGAAAATGACACAGCGGTTATCGTAATGTATATGTTGACCCAATAAGAGAAACTGTAAATCTAAAAAAAACATTTAGTGCCGCAGGAAATTAATGGATGGGATAAGGCAGCATAAAAATCATCATTAGATTACCACAGGTGCATTCAGATTGTATAGCCCGCGCTTCTTTTACTTATATCTTACAAAAAACCGATTCATTGTAAGAAAAACGCAGAGATTTGTTTAATCGTGTGCGGCTGAACGCCAAACAAATAATAAAATAGCAATTTACTGTATTATTCATTGGCTTAAGTAAGCCCATGCATATCGGCTTTAGTAAGCCAATGCATGTCGGCTTTAGTAAGCCAATGCATATCGGCTTTAGTAAGCAACTGCATGTCGGCTTAAGTAAGCCAATGCAAGCCTGCTTAAGTCAGAAAATGAAAATGCAGTACATAAGAGGCTCGCTTAAAAGAAAGATGCATGCTTTCCAGAAACGACAAATGTCTTTGACTTTTGGTGTTACGACAAATTTGCGTTTACTGTTTTTTGCCCATAAGCGATTAAAATAAATCATCGACCATCATAGTCAACAGTTGTTTTTTTAGTCTTTCAACAAAACCAATGCATGGTGACTTAAGTAAGCCAATACACTTCGGCTCAAGTAAGCCATTGCGTGACGTTCAGTAAGCCAATGGATGTCGGCTTAAGTAAGCCAATGCATGTCGGCTTAAGTAAGCCTATGCATATCGGCTTATGTAAGTCAAAGCATATCGGCTTAAGTAAGCCAATGCATATCGGCTTATGTAAGTCAATGCATATCGGCTTTAGTAAGCCAATGCATGTCGGCTTAAGTAAGCCAATGCAAGTCCGTCTAAGTTAGCCAATGCATATCGGCTTAAGTAAGCAACTGCATGTCGGCTTATGTAAGTTAATACCTTTCGACTTAATTAAGCCACTGCATGTCGGCTTAAGTAAGCCAATGCAAGCCTGCCTAAGTCAGAAAATGAAAATGCAGTACATAAGAGGCTCGCTTAAAAGAAAGATGCATGCTTTCCAGAAACAACAAATGTCCTTGACTTTTGTTGTTGGCTTAAATCCGCAGAATTACAGCATGCCCGTCTTTTATCGGTTCATCTTGAACGAGTCGTTGCACGTGACTGAACGCTACAGATTGCTTCACAGTTTGGAAGCACAGTAGACGAAGATTGGTCGACCTATGGTGGCTGGATTCGTGGACCAGTCTTGAGGATAGAGACGAATTCCGCTCAATGTCTCATTCGATTGCGCTAGAGAATGCAAAGCATTCGACGACATGTTGAAAAGCTGCAATAAAATCATTCATCTTTTCATGTACAGTATAACGAGACAATTATGTTTGCAACGTAGAGTAACGTAACATTTACATGATGATGATGCTGTCCATCCTCATTCCTGAGGGTCGGAGACAAGAGACAACGACAGCAGCTTCCTCCATTCTACTCTGTCCTGCGCCCGTCTGACACAGTCCACAGGTGATATAGTCCAGTCCAGTCACAGACATCATCCATCCAGCGCTTCATTGATCTTCCCCGTGCTCTGGTACCCTCAATTCGTCCTTGTATTAGCAGTGTCGATATGTTGTCTGCCCTCATCAGGTGCCCGAAGTATCGCAGTTTCCTTTTTTGCACCCTCTCCAGCAGTCTCCAGTCTTCTACATAGCGTCTTATAAATGCCTCACAGAAACGCTGCTGCTTGATTGGCTATTCAAATGATCTAAACAAGTGATGTTTAAGTATTAACCAGAAAACGTTTCTTCAGTAGAATCAGTTGAAACCAAGGAAAACAGTTTAAAAGAACATTGCTCCAAAGGCGAAAGAAGGTCTGATACACGAGAAAGGCCGATGCGCCGGTAATTATCATCGATTCGTCGAAACTGGAAACAGCAGGACCTATAATATATAGCCTATCGCTTGGTGGCGAAGCTGCCTCAGAACTGGAGCACAAGGCTAATTGATGTGCGCAGCTTATTATCAACCATCGTGGGTCGTCAAAATAGCTTTGTCTGTTCTCAAATTGTATTGTTATTTAAGCACTTACAAAGCGCCTCATGCTGTGTGAACCGTTCAGAAGCGCTCCCACTGTGCAAAGCCCCGCGAGACGAAGCACGTTTTGAGAAGAGCGAAAGAATAAGTTTGTGGAGCAAACAGAAGGCATAAAGACCAATTGAGGCAAATGGCTGAGAGCCGTAGCAGTTCTAGAGCTAAACAGTTCATAACTAAACTTAAAGCTGTTCCGTTTCCATCATTCTGTTGCTAACAAATTGATGCATATCATCATGTTATACGACGAAGTCAGTTGGCTAAAAATGATTATAATAATAAAAATAATGTCCGCACCGTCTCGATTCCGTCCTTTGGGTTAAAATAAATAAGTAGATAAACGATGATTTATAGCAGCAACAACAGCAACAACAATAGCAAAAAGAGTCAAAATTAAATAAATAAAACATTTTCGAATAAAGTCGAAACGTATGTCTGTATTCACGTATTTGCATGCAGCCATACACCAATGTATAGCAGGTGGCAAGTGACGCAGTTAATTCTGTGAGCAGGTCATTGTCTCCATCAACTATATCATAGACGTTATGCCTAAAGGTGAGCCTATATGTAGGCTATCTGTGCATTGTGCAACCATGCATATAATTGCGTTTCCTAATAATTCCAGCTCATTCGAATGCTTTCCTAATAATTCTAGATGATTAGAATACTTTCCGGAACAACTCCGTATTTGGCTGTACCAACCCAAGAAACACAAGAATCGTGCGGTTTCTGGGGGAAATTTAATTGTTCTCTAACTCGATACCTCGCCCAAAAGAGCCTGCTAATGGCATGCACAATTGCGTAACAAGCCTTCAACGATTGAAATCCTCGTAAACAGATAACCGCTGAACGTGACATCATGCATGCAGATTAAATTAGATTTGGTCTGATGGCTGAACATTTACACTTCGCATTCAATATGTGTAGTCATCAGTCATCGTTAGTTGCATTTAATTAGACTTCTTTGCAAGACGGTCAACTTTGAGACCGACATTGAGACGACACAAGGTCCGAGACAGTGCGAGGCAGTGCAAGAATCACGACTCAGGCGATATTTATTCCACAGGACACATTTCGGAATAAACAATGAAAGCAACTTATGAACTAATTTCCAAGTTCCCCAACCTATGTACTATAGTCAATTATTATCATATATTCCTATTAGCTTTCTATTTACCACAGAGGCACACGACAAGGTTACCGTATATTGTTATTGTATTGTATATTCGTTTAATTGAAAATCAGACAATTCCCGGTGACACACCGCACCCGGTTACATGTCAAAAATATAAAATAAAACACAGAAATAATAATATCGATAAGTAAAGTAATAATAATGTAATAAAAACATTTTCATTTAAATAAATAAAGTAAAGTATAGCGCAGTTAGTTCAGAACTAAGGACAGTTTGTGCAAGAACTACGGACACAGCTTCCAGCAGAACGAGACATTCGCTTCAAGACAGTTTCCAAGAACTCGAGATAGTGACCTCGAGACCAAGACCGAGACAATAGGTTCTGAGACAGAGACCGAGACATCAAACAACCTGTCTCGAGACGTCTGGAGACCGAGACACTGTCGTGAGACCATACAACCCTGCCTTTGACAATGATCGCAAAAAGACAATCTTGATTTACGGACAAGTCGGGCTTACCATAACGTTCTTTGTATCGTTCGTCAGAAGAGGCAGCCATAAGTGTCTGTTGGTCGACTTCTCCAGGTATATCGTCGCCTGCTTGACTCTCGCACCGTCGTTGTGAAAACCACTCACCTTCATAAGGTACCAACATCAAAATAAACATTTTAAACGACATTGCTTTTCATTTGTATTTATCTTGCAATTTTAATTCAAAACATAATAAACAAAGCATATAAAAGTCTTGATTGGATAGTCAAACTCCATGTGGTATGACACGAGTTATTTTTCTACAGTTCTCAAACTGAGTAAATGTTCGTGTGACAATTGCTTTTGCACGAGTTTGAATGAGCTATATAAATGGGATATTACATTGATTGCCATAATTTATAATTACTGTTTTAGCACATGCGATTTCGGAAGACAGGATGAGCTTTACATTGGTGGAATGAGCATTTGACAAAATTAATGTTTCTCGCTAGGTTCGACTGAACGATTGCAGCCCAGAAAATTCCGGTACTCTGAGAAGAAAGCGTAACAATGGTAGTTTCTGAGTCAAATGCGCAATTAACGTAGTAGAACTACTGAAAAAAGGTCTTCTAGTTCAGGTACACCAACTTTGAATTGCATTACCACAGATAAAAGCACAATTCTTTCCACCCATGTAAAGAAATAATTAATAAATAATGCGAAATTAATAAACAATGCGAAAATGCTTCGATATTTCGAAAAATGCTTCAATTGCTTCCTCAAGACTTATGTAGACGACCTTCTTATAATTAGATCTATGCGAATAGCTGTAGCTTACATTATGCGGTGTCGTTGTTGTGAAGCCAATGGCGGACATGAGGAGAGGGCGTTTGAAGACAAATTCTAAAGAGACATTCTTGTTTCTGTACTTGTCCACCTTGTCCAGTCCTTCGATTTGGAACTCGGATGGGTTATTGGCATCGCGTGGATCCACTGTCTTACGAGCATTTCCCGTTTGGACATGGTAGACATTGTATTCCGTGCTTGTTACCACATCTCGTTGATGACATCCACAGTCATCTTCGTCCACTGTGAAAAAATGATTCAATTTGATCAAGTGAAGAAGAACACAGATTGATACATAACAGCGAAAAAGAGAAAACACAGAATCTATTGAGCTGTACATTTTTTCTGGTTGACTATACTTGCAGCCTAACTGCCTACTTAAATCTAACTTATCTACGCACACATATAGGCTAAATAAACATAATTCAAATGCAGAAATGCACACACATGTTAATTAATACATAATAGTATATAATTGTGCATTTGTTTATACATATTTAATTACAAAAACATGCATCAATATATACATGCTTACAGGTAGGCTACCCGTGCATACATGCATAGGCCTACATGCCCACCTACAATCCTACATGTACATACATAGTACATACATACATACATACCAACATACATACATACATACATACATACATACATACATACATACATACATAAATACATATTACATATAAACAGCAATAATTTATTATCGCACAAGTCGACGAAAACATCAGTATGTTTGAAATTATTATCAGCGTATGGAGAGTGCGCCTGCTTTTACGTCATCCAAATGCTGACTTATTAAATTCCTAAGTTGTTTACATGCGACAAAACCACATAAGCCATATATTATTTGAGATCATCATATTGAAGCGGCACTGAGGGCCAGACAAGATGAGTCAGTTGTCCAAGGAAAGAATTTTTGATTTACAAAAGAAGCCGTTGAGCGAGAAGGACATTGAAAATTGGAAGCCAATAGCAAGAAACATGAAACGATATAGATCAAGCAGCTGAGAAAATGGCCATGTGATAGAAAGAGGAGGGGCCGAGAAAGCAAATGGCGAATTTGTTAAGCAACTTGAAGCAGCAGCCGTGGAATAGAATAGTTATACTTGATGTAGTCTACTCATGAGCAGAAATATGGAGTCGAAAGGAAATAGAATGGAGCAAAAAAGATGAAGGAAAGAAGGAATGATAGAAAAAGAGAAATTTGTCGGACAATCCTTGATATTAATTTTAAAAAGAGATTGATGATCTAGATCTAATTCTGATGAAATACGAAGTTAGTATCTTCTATGACTTTTTGATTAGCAGACATAGGCTATAAGCTTACCTTTTACTTTGAAATAATGGGCAATTATAGGCTATTTGCTTTTGCAAGTGTGGCGTGAAAAAGCAATTCTTCATAGACTGCCTTAGCCTACGTTTCATAATTCCAAAAGTTATAAGTTAGAACAGCGTACTAGATTACTTGCTGAGAATAGGCCTACCTTTCTGAATTGGACTAAAACTCTGTGATCCACTGACATTCACGTCATTCATTTGCTCTGGCGTTAGCGCTCTGTTACTTTTCCGTCTCGTTTTTCTGTTTTCTGCTACATTAGAAGCGTCCGTATTTGATTCGAGTGGTTTTGGTCTGGTCTTCGGTTTTTTGTGATGATGAACTGCAAACTTATTTGGCAAATCCTTTAAATGTTTACCTTTATGAGAGGGACTAAAATTCTGAGAGCGGTTACTGACTGATTTGTCGTTCGTTCGTTCTGTTGCAAACTTTTTGCTTATTTCACCGCTCGTCATTCTGTTTGCTGCTAAATCATTGGAAACGTTCGCCACGTATCCAGCTGCTTTCAATCGTGCGTCGATTTTAGTCTGATGCTGAACTCGAAGCTGCTTTTGCAAATGCTTTGAAAGGCTTTGCTTTTGAGTCGGACGTTCGTTACTCTCTGGTAGATAATTATCGCTCGATTCGGCATTGGTCTGGATCAATTTGTCTAGTGTTAATGTCCTGCTCTTTCGCAGTGAATTTTCAATGCTGTCGTCGTTGTTGGATAGAAGGGACCCTAGTTCGGCTGATTTACTTGGGGTTACCGGTTCAGGCCGAGACCCGAGTTCGGCTGATTTACTTAGGGTTACCGGCTCAGACCGAGACCATAGTTCGGCTGATTTACTTAGGGTTACCGGCTCAGACGGAGACCCTAGTTCGGCTGATTTACTTGGGGTTACCGGCTCAGACCGAGACCCTAGTTCGGCTGATTTACTTGGGGTTACCGGTTCAGACCGAGACCCTAGTTCGGCTGATTTACTTGGGGTTACCGGTTCAGACCGGAGACGAGAGTCAGCCACGTCAGGTTTTTTCGATGTTTCATTCAAGCGAATGTTTTTGCCTCTTTTCAACATTTCCGTAGAAAGAAGTCGCAAAATTTCACGGAGACTTTTTGCCTGATTGCGTATAACGTTGGTGGCTGTCGCTGCTACAACTTGCATCTTATCAGACGATAAACTACTGTTTAAGAGCAAGTTAACCTTTGAATTGTTTTCGTAGGTTGCTGCTGGAAGTACCGAAATAAGTATTTCTCGTAACATAGACACCTTAGAAACAAGACGGGCAACCTCTGTGATGAGAGCCGCGTTAATAAGTGTTTCATAAGCATCAGTAGTATTGCTGATCGTCATCGTAGGATGAGGCCCAATGATTGCATCTTTGAATTGCCTTAAAACGCCTTGAATAATAGTGGAAACGATTGCAATGACTTTAACCGCAGTCTCTGAGGCTTCTCGCCTCTCGAGCTGTTGAAATTCCTTCTCGCTGTGTAAAATTTCTACAGCCTGCATTTCCCTATTTTTCAGCTGCATTCGCATCGAGTCGTTCTTCTTCTTTACCGATGATAGTCCGTCGCTGATGTACTCGTAAAACGCTGTCGCCTTGCTTATAAGTTTCCTCAAGGCGTTGTACAACCGACTTCGCATGCGTCGCATTAGAATTTCTCGAGACAACTGTCGAAAAATGCTTCGCAGTATTGCCGCCTCTATTCGTATAACGGAAATAGCCTTCATCGTCACCACAGTTGTGTCCTCGGTGATAGAGATATTGTCTAGCAGTAATGTGTCGTTTTCGTATATTTTAGTCGGCTTGGATGTTTGTTCACAATGTTTACATGCCAAGGATAATGTTTTCTGAAGTGCGTGAACGTTTGAAACCAGCCTGTTGAGCATTTTAATAACCGCCTCATTTATAAACGGTTGAGATATATGAATACTGGAGTCATTGAGGGCAGGTGTAGTCGAACCGTTATTTTCAGTGATTATGGTAGTTGTACCAGCCATTGAGAAATTACTGAGAGCAGGTGGCATTGTTAGGCTGTTAAGGGTAGGTGTAGCTTCAGAATGATTTGAAAAAGCCAAGTTCGTCGTGGAGCCATTGAAGTCAGGTCGCTGAATAGTTATATTTGTCTCAGTAAGAGCATGTGTGTCGGTCATTGTGAAGTTATTAAGTTCAGATGAATTCGTAGTCTCATTTTGATCTGTTAATTCCATTGTGCTGGTCATTGTGAAGTTATTAAGTTCAGATGAATTCGTAGTCTCATTTTGATCTGTAAATTCCATTGTGCTGGTCATTGTGAAGTTATTAAGTTCAGATGAATTCGTAGTTTTGTTTTTATCGGTTACTTCCTCTGTTCCAGGAATTGTGATGTTGTTAAGTGCAGATGAAGTAGTAGTCTCATTTTGATCGGTTAATTCTTCTCTGTTGGTCATTGCGAAGTTATTGAGTTCAGATGAAGTCGTAGTCTCATTTTGATCGGTTAATTCCACTGTGCCAAGCGTTGTGATGTTGTTAAGTTCAGATAAAGTTGTAGTCTCATTTTGATCGGTTGATTTTGATATGCCAGGCATTGCTAAGTTATTGAGTTCAGATGAATTCGTAGTTTCATTTTGATCAATTAATTCTGCTCTTCTGATCAATCTGAAGTTATCGAGTTCCAATGAATCCGCAGTTTCATTTTGATGTGTTAATTCCACTGTGCTGGTCATTGTGAAGTTATTGAGTTCAGATAAAGTCGTAGTTTCATTTTGATGTGTTAATTCCACTGTGCTGGTCATTGTGAAGTTATTGAGTTCAGATAAAGTCGTAGTTTCATTTTGATGTGTTAATTCCACTGTGCTGGTCATTGTTAAGTTATTGAATTCAGATAAAGTCGTAGTCTCATTTTGATTGGTTAATTCTGATGTGCCAGGCATTGTTAAGTTATTGAGTTCAGATAAAGTCGTAGTCTCATTTTGATTTGTTAATTCTGTGCTGGTCATTGTGATGTTGTTAAATTCAGATAAAGTTGTAGTCTCATTTTGATCTGTTACTTCCTCTGTGCCAGGCAATGTGATGTTGTTAAGTTCAGATAAATTCGTAGTTTCATTTTGATCGGTTAATTCTGTTGTATTAGGCATTGTGAAGTTATTGTTGAGGTCAAGTGATGCTGATGTTGTATTCATATCGGTCATTTCTGCTGTGCTATGCATGGAGTCTACAAAAGTTGCTGTGGTAAAAGGAATTGTGATCTCTGAGGTGTGGCTTGCTGTTGTTATTGTTGATGTAATTATGTCTATCGGATTAATCGCGGCTGCTTTAGACAGTCGGTTGTTTAGGTAATGAATTATTTTGGATATGCTACTGATGACCATAGCTGCTTTCTTTGCGACATCCTCTTTAGATAGTTGCTTCAGTTCACGGATCTCTTCTAAAATCATAAAGGCCGTTTGATATTCATCTGTCTGTCGTTTACTTAATAGATTACTATCTGTAGTGTTGGGCAGTATTGAGTCGACGATAAGGAATAGGTTATGCGTCTGGTTCAAAAGTTTTCGCAAAACACTGTGCACCTGGTAGTGTATGCGCTTATTAATAACTTCAATAACTAGACGACGTATAATCTTTTGAAGTTTAGAGGCATCGTCGCGTATAAAAGAAATGGTCATTTTGGCAACAGCGTCTCTCTTTGCTGTCAATGTTAGGTTGTATGAAACTGCTGTTTCCGGATTAAACTCTGATCTATTGCGCTCTTCAGATCTCGAATCCATTATCTTTTCGAAAGCTGAGACTTTGGAAAGAAGATTGTTAAGCATCTTTGGAACTACAGCATCAACTATCGCTCCTGCAGAGTTGGGATTGGCCTCTTCTTCTGGTGTCATTGGGGTCTCTTCTGTCATGAAGTTATTCAACACGTTTTTCAGGGTAGAGTTTAAACGCTGTGTAGTTGTGTTTGAAGAATTAATTTCATTTCTTATCAGTGCGACGAGACTCTGAATTATGCTGGTAGTATTCCTAATTAAATTAACGGATTTATGTGAGATTTCAACGTCCGATATGTTTAGAGAACGTCCTAACTCCGTTAAAATGTCGAACACCGTTTGTTTAATGTTTTCTTGTTGCGCAAGAGGCGACAGATCCGACTGGTTGGAATTATTTAAGCTTGCAAGCAACTCATAATAAGTGTAGTTTTTATGCGGTGTGGGATATAAAAGAGTTTGTCTGATACTGCTGTATAATTCCAGTCCTGTAAAAATCAATTCTCGTGCTGCTGATAACGAGTCAACTGCTTCAGCATAATCACCAATTTTCTGCAGAGACATCTTATATAGTCTTTTCTCTAGCTTATATAAGAGATGAGATAGACTTCGCAGGACAACCGCGATTTTCTTACTGGCCTCAGCTTGCTGAAGGTTCAACATGGCAGCATTCAATTCACGAAAAAGGTTTTCGCTGTCAATTTTCAGAGGTGGTTGCATGTCGGCAAGTCCTCTATCAACACGACGCATAAAGCGAATGCAGTGGCGGATGAAAGAGCGAAGAATCGGGGCCAGGATCTGATTAACGCATTCAACAGTCGATTCTCGGCATTCTGCGGTCTTCGGTGTCCTATTTACATCATTGCCTGATATTGAAATATTCCTACCGGTCTCAACATCAACATCCTTTTCTAAACGTACGCCTGTATTATTTATGTTTTCACTGACATTGCTAACAATTGTTGGATGGAGCTGATCTGGAATGGGTTCTTGTCGCCTGCGTCTGACTTTAATGTCATTTCTGTGGATAACTATTCTCAGATTTATTTGTCTCTTTGTCGTGGACTGTGAGGGCAAGTGCAGCATTGCTGGTCTCTGACTGACATTACAATCCTTATCACTCTCTAAGTTGTCCATCCTAAACTTTGGTTCATCACGCTCTGCTCTGTTCAATGGTTCTGGAACGTTGGTTTGGTTCCTTTCCTCCTTATGAAGCGGCGAAACTGTTGTGGAGGTTAAGAGAAAGAATCCGGTTGATGTTGTTGTGCGTCTAAGCTCAAAAAAGAATAAATAGAAAATACAGCTAATACGATGAATGGAACTTTGATTGGTACAGAGGACGCGTCGTTCTAATGACAGCTGCGAAACTATAGATCACCTGCGTCCGTGAGATAAAATAATTATACATTATTAACCTAACGCTTTAATTATGTTAAAGTCATCACCTGCAGCATCACCAATCAACCTCTCATTTTATCCACTATAGTAATTATCTCCCTCCCTCTTCAGACATTCTTTGGTCACTATATACACTCCTCCAAAAACCATCGCTTGATAAGAAAATTCTCTGAAACTACCGACCTGTTTCCAACTTGTCATTCATCTCTAAGCTAACTGAGCTTATTGTACTCCTTTGTATCAATGACTACCTTCCTTCGAAGTCACTCCTTAACCCACACCAGTCTGGTTTTACCAAGACGTACTGATTCAATCGAAATTCTTCTCACTTCCACATTAAACTTGTCTCTGCCAGACTGCCATCTTTCATCAACAAGTCTTCTGCCCCAGCATCTTTAGATATTTCTGCAGCCTTTGACACCATTGACTACAATAAGCCTACATAGGTCTCATGACTGTTGCCAGGCCCAAGGTCCCTACGCGGCGACTTGAGGTGGATTCGTACCTCGAACCTTCCGGTTTCAAGGCAACGACGTCACCACTACACCACCGCGCCCCACAAGATCCTACTGCCACCTCTTTCCTCGAGCTTCTTTTTCGATTTGGATTAGCCTATACGTCAGCACGCTAACGAAGCTACTCATCCACTGGGCACCTGATCAATAAGGCTGACATGCATTGAACAAGCTCGTGACATACAAATTATTCATCTCCTACACTCTCGTATTGTTCACTCATTCAGTTGTTCATGCTACCTCATATTAATTTTATTTTCAGCCTCTGCACGCCATTCGAAAGCAGTGATTCCGTTAAGGCTTGAATTCATGAAGTTATGGGCGTAAAACATCACAGAATTTGGAGTCCACGCAAAATAGATAAGAGTCATGGACGTCACAATCATCTATCTATTTTTCAAGTCCCAAAAAGGCGATAATAGATCTAATTGTCAAAAATTACGAACTTTTTATACGCGTACAACAAAGACGATTCCTCACCTTTGTGGACCAACCTATTATATATCGGACCAACCTATTATATATCGGACCAACCTATTATATATCGGACCAACCTATTATATATCGGATCAACCTATTATATATCGGACCAACCTATTATATATCGGACCAACCTATTAAATATCGGACCAGCCTATTAAATATCGGATCAACCTATTATATATCGGACCAACCTATTATATATCGGACCAACCTATTATATATCGGACCAACCTATTATATATCGGACCAACCTATTATATATCGGACCAACCTATTATATATCGGACCAACCTATCATATATCGGACCAACCTACTATATATCGGAATAACCTATTATATATCGGACCAACCTATCATATATCGGACCAACCTACTATATATCGGAATAACCTATTATATATCGGACCAGCCTATTATATATTGGACCATGCAACCTATTATATATCGGACCAACCTATTATATATCAGAAGTCGCTTTAGGATAAAAACGATTAGCACGTGCAATGCTATTCATTTACCAATGTTAAATCACAATAATCGCAATCATTTTTATTCTTCTTTGTAACAGTTTGCAACTCAATTATTATTATGGTCTATAATTTTAAATTAGAAATTGAAAAAATTAATGCAATATCAATCAATCAGATAAATTAATATAGCGCCCTTCTATATCTCTACTCAGAGGCGCTCCCAGTCCAGGTAGAAAAGTCATGAGAGGAGGATAGGCCTATAGAAAGAGGCAGCAGAATCACAGGGAATTAAGCGAGCAGACAACCGCAGGGTCCATTCCAGATATATCCGGACCAACACCGCGGTAATATGCTCTTCGCTGCATGGCAGTGGTACGAGAAAAAAGAACAAGGTAGCCATCACGGCGTGTGCTCTACCAAATAACACTACATCGCTCACATGTCGCCAACTGGCTAACATGACACCAAGTGTCATCGCATGACACCAAATATAGGCTACAATGGAAACGGACATCGGATAGCATAGGCATACGTGAACCCGTTTGCCTATTTCTCTTTCATGTAGGCCTACCGTTGTTATTGAACCACTGCGAACGTTCGATGTTCGCTCTTTTGATTGTCACCCTTTTGTTTGGTCGTTCGTTTGATCGGCGTTCTTTCGAACAGTCGCCTTTATGATCGGGGCCCTTTTGAAGTCGCCCTTTTGATGGTCGCCCTTTTGATATGATACCCTGCCAACCAATAGGACCTACTCCTACATTTTACATACTGTGTTTTAATGCTGATGTTTTTTTTTGCTGATTTTACATACTGTGTTTTAATCCCTCTTTTCTGCTATCCTCAGTGACCCGGGGCGCGTCCTCCATTAGGGCCTACCTTCTCCAGCCAGAACGAGCAAACAGGATACTCTCATAGGCCTCGCTCACATAATCTGGATAATATATCATGCGGTGAATTATTCACTTGCATGAGATTTATCTCCAAAATGCTGTCTGTGGATAATTAGTTATTCAAGTCATTTCGCTCAATTATTTATGATTTACTTCTCATTTTTCATTGCCAATTATTACTTTGATGTATTATAACAATGTTCTACATGTCCCATTGCACACTTCCAAGTACAGTAATAAAAAAATAGCCTACTTACTTACTTACTTACTTTTATAACTAACTGACAATCTATGATGATGGTCTAATAATAATTTATACAGTCTTAATGCAAGAGATACGTGGCCAGCACGTCACTTACTGCGTCAGCTGCGACCAATCTAAATCCAAAGAGTTCGCCTTCACTCGGGACTCGACTTGTAGGCGCCTTGCATGTACGGTATCATTTGAAATCTGACTCAGTAGCAAGAAGAGTGTAATCACTAAGCCAGTCATTGCTAAAATATGTCCTTCTTGAAGAAAACAAACTCGCGCTCACCAACAGCAGTTTGGTAGTTAAGTCAGATCACAATCTTGTGCGAACCTAATGGAATACGCCATAATCCTAGATATTTGCACGATATTTTCACGATGGACTTAATATGTTAAATGTCAAAGAAATGTCTATAGTTTAATCTCGTCCTCATTGAAACCATGTTACGTCATTTTGAAACAGTTCATAGTGACGTCATATATTATAGACAAGATTACGAAGATCGTAACTGTATTATTACGTCATTAAAAACTGATAGCAAATAATAGCCAGGACTAGAATAGCATCAAGGACAAGATGATGGCGACGACGACGATGATGACTATGGTAATTGAAGCAATGATGAAGACTTTGAGATGAAACAATGACGACTACAATGATAATGATTTGTCTTCATAACGATGATGATTGTTATTACATAAGGGGGAAAATTCGATAAATTTCTGTTCTGGTGGAAATTTGAATTCATAGCATCTCGACAATTGATAGAGCGCTAACCACTAGACTAACGTGCGCCGTATCACTGAATCCCTATAGGCTATATAATATACAATATATAGTTATATATAATTATTATTTATTATATATATATATAAACAAGCAAGAAGAGAAGACGATTTCATATCTAAGCCACTAATAAAACTACTATAGAAAGAAATTTACCAAAATCAAAGGAATGGAACCAAAAGAGAGAAAAATTATATCAAATTTAAGGTAATCGTTATATAATTTTGCATAAATGTTTTCTACTATTTATTTCCTCTGTAAACTACTGTGCGTTTGCTGGTGGTCTATTAAAGAATATTCTTACTTACTTACTTTCGTAAGACTAACTTAAGGTACACAGAGAAACGACAATAATTATCAGGTCTGCACTCAATTGCCATTCAATCCTCAGTTCATAGTTTGAGCATAGCTAATTTCTTCTGTAGGAAAAAAGAATCAAGGGAATTGTAAATATAGAAAGCTGAATGTCGACGCTGGACGTACATGTAGGCTACAGTCGTGATTGAACCGCTGAGTTATGGTCTAAATTGATCGTAGTCTATAGACCTGCGTTTTCTTATTAAGAGATTTGTACTCGATTTAACGCTGCACCCTTTACTAATTGGGTGCAACTCAATCTATTCGTAGCTTGGAAAAGTCGTGGTCACCCGGCTTTGAACAATTCTGCCCCACGGTGCACCTGCAATGCTATTGTTCATAATTTTTTATCCACAACAATCACAGCTTACGGGAACTGTGGGCTGAGACAACTAAAGAATAGCGACTGGCTGAGAATAAATTTGGTCGAACGCTGTCAGGTAAAGGGTGAGTTGTGACTTAAGAAATTACCCTTTATGATAGAGTCGGTTACGCTTTTTGTAGTGCGGAAGCTAGAAAAATTTCTTTTGTAAAAACTCTGTATTTATTAAAAGTAGCGTGGCAAGATATCAGTTAAACTAGCGCAAAAATGGCAAAATCGTACACTGCATTGTTCGTCTGTTATCTGCAAACGACCAATTCAACTCATCTTGCCGAACGTGCAAAGGACAGAAAATCATTTGTAACGTAGACCTAACTGTAACGTCTCCGTTTTTATGCTTATTTTAGCGGGTAATTGAAAATGTACTGCATTTAAATGATCTGTTCAAAAAGACACCAATTCTTTATAAATGTATGATATAATTGAAACTATTAAATACACAATACAATTACGCAATATTCCTATTTACTTATTTGGCGTATCACTAATTATAATTAACTAAATGCTTATCTGTACTCCACAGTTGAGATATATGACATGTCGTTTCTGTAGTGTAAAAACGGCCTTGAAATAGTTCTGCAGATTCTCTGTAGATTCACTGAATGAAGATAAGCAACCTCGTGCTATATTTGAAGAAATAGTTCTGCAGGTTCTCCGTAGATTCACTGAATGAAGATAAGCAACCTCGTGCTATATTTGAAGAAGGATAATGAGATACTGTCAAGCTGTGGAATCCAGATCGAATACCAGACAAGACAATATTCAATACTTCCGTAGCATCAAATTATCACACTCCAACCAATGAGAATTTCCTTCCCAATTGAAAATGACCTTGAAATGTCAACCAGAGACAACGAGCCCAAAATCGTTTCTCAACACACGAATATCGTCGCACCAACCGTCACGATCACAATGTAGACTTCACGGACGTTAGAATTCGCAACTTCGAATTTCTAAATCGCCTCTACTCTCACACGAATGCCTTGTACTGTTTTACGACCAGATACGAGCATAATCCTCATCCTCACCATTGAATAAACTTCAAATGAATTGCCAGACACAACTGAGTAACCATCTTTCTCAATGTTCATGTAAGGAATCACCGTTTTATATTGAATTTCAATGACGTGGCTATTTCCATTCAATTCTGTCCGTTACGCTCATTTCGATGCTTTTTTATTGGTTACGCGTCGATGCAAATGTTTTCGCTTACGTAAGCGTCCGTAGTAACCACTTGACGTCACCATGACTGCCTCACTCATGTACGCAAGATTCGTGGTCTCCTAGTTACTAATCCACTAGACGCCAAATTATTAATCTAGATACGCCGACTAAATTATCTAGCTTAACTCCTACTTAGAATTAACATATAATATCAGACAAGTTAGTTTGATAGATAATAGCGATTTAATACGCTACAAATACCCCTCCTTCAAAAGTCTGTAATCAGGCTTTACAATCTCACCTAATTATCTATCAACTAAATTTCTATCAACTTCCTTATTCTATCTTACACAACAATACAACATTACTGAACTTCTTATCTACATTATTATAATACATTACTGATATATTTAAGTACTATGTAATTCCTCTACTCAAATAATCAGACATAACATTATTGCTTCCCTTGATATATCGTATCGTAAAGCAATAATTTTGAAGTGCTAGACTCCACCTCATGACTCTCGCATTTCTCATCCTTCCTTCCTTCATGTACTGTAGTCCGCAGTGGTCCGTCTCTATCACAAACTGCTTTCCACACAAGTACCTGTCAAACCGACTAATTCCCCACATTATCGCTAGACATTCTCTCTCCTCAACTGAATATCTCGTCTCTCTTTCCAATAATTTCCTACTCGCATATGCAATCGGGTGGTTTATCCCTTCATACTGCTGTATCAGGACGCAACCTATTCCTCTTCCTGATGCGTCTGTCTGAATCACGAACTCCTTTTCCAAGTTTGGTAACTTCAGTATCGGTGTTTTAGCCAGTGCTGCTTTCAGCTTACTAAAACTCTCATCTAATTCTTCGTTCCAATCAACATTATTAGCTGCTGACTTCTTTGTCAAATCACTTAATGGTGCCATCAGTTCAGCACAATGAGGAATAAATTTTCTGTAGTAATTTATCGCTCCCAAAAAGCTTCTTATTTGTTTCTTCGTTTTCGGTTGTGGCATCTCCACAATCTTATCTATCGATTCTCCTTTAGGACTAATGTCGTCGTTGTTTAACGTGTGACCCAAGAAATCTATGCGACCATAGCCTAATGAACATTTCTTTGGTTTCAAAGTCAGGTGAGCATCTCTCACTCTTTGAAAAAATTCTCGTAAAATCTTCATATGTTTAGTCCATCCTTCTGTATGAGCTAGTATGTCATCAACATAACTCTCCAGATTCTCGGTTCCATGCAAAATCTTTCTTATCAGTCTATTATAGCTTGAAGCACTATTTACCAATCCAAATGGTAGAACGTTGAATTTATACAACCCACTCGCACAAATGAAAGTCGTATAATCTTTTGATTCTTCGCTCATTGGAATTTGCCAATACCCTTTGCAAAAATCAAACTTGCTATATATTTTGCTGCCGCTCAGTTTATTGAAGATATCCTCGTTTGACATCATCGGCTCTGGATCAAAAACTGTCACTTTGTTCAATTGCTTATAGTTGCAGCAAAGTCTATTGCTTCCATCAGCCTTCTTAACAACAACAAGCGGTGCTGCGTATGCTGCTTCTGATCTTTCTATTATCCCATTCTCTAACATTATCTCAATTTCCTTATCAATTTCAGACTGTAGATGATACGGTGTTGGATAAGCTTTCATCCTAACAGGTTCATCACTCGTAAGATGAATCTCGTGTTTCACCATGTCAGTTCTTCCTGGTTTATCTGTAAATATGTCTTGATATTCTCTCAGTAATTTCTCCAATTCACCTCTCTGTTCATCTTCTAATTGTGGATTAATATCAACATCCTTGTAAGTCTCAGTTTGCTTACTGACATACAGGTTTAATATCTCCTCCTCTTCGTCTTCACCTTCTCTACCATCATGTACAATAGCTGACACATATGCTATTGTCTCAGAACCTGACAATTCTTCTTCACTCCTCTCGTAATATCTCTTTAGTATGTTGATGTGGTATGTTTTCAGTTTTCCACCATCAACCTCAACTTTATAATCGTAATCGCCGATTTTCCCTCTGACTACAAATGGTCCTTGCCATTTAACAAGCATCTTATTATTACAACTCGGCAGTAACAATAGGACTTTATCACCTATCTCCAGTTTTCTATATCGTGCCTTTTTATCGTAGTACTTCTTGTTCTTCGCATTAGCTTTCTGAATTGCTTTCTGCGCCATGTTACACGTTTCCTCTATACGTTCTCGTAGATCCGTCATATATGTGTACACATCCTTCACCTCGTCTTCCACTTTTTCATTTGTCCACAGTTCCTTCAATATCTGTACCGGACCTCTACATGATCTTCCGAAGATTAATTCGAAAGGCGTGTATCCGTGGCTCTCGTGTACAGTATCTCGTAATGCGAAAAGTAGTGGTGCCAAGTACCTGTCCCACTCTTTTACTTGTTCACCTATCAGTTTTCTCAGTGTAGTCTTAATCGTTCCATTAAGACGTTCTACACAACCGTTTCCCATCGCGTGGTACGGACTTGTCATCGTGTGCTTGATCAACAACATTTTGTTTACTTCGGCCATTAGTTCTGACGTAAATTGGCTTCCTCTATCTGTATGAATTCTTTGTGGTACGCCCATCCGACAGTAAAAGTTAAACAAGGCTTCCGCCACTTCCTCGGTACTTATTCCTTTCAACGGTATCGCTTCAGGATACCTGGTGCTTAAGTCGATAATCGTTAATACATAACGATATCCTCTCATAGACATTGGCTCTATGGCTCCTATGATGTCCACACAGACATGCTTGAACGGCACATCCAGCACTGGAAGATGTCCCATCGGTGCCTTGTAGTTCACTTTCTTATCCACTGCTTTCTGGCATACATCACAACTTAATATATATCGCCGAACTTCTTGATTTATCCCTGGCCAATAAAATTCATTCACAATTTTATCGTGAGTCTTCTTCATGCCTAGATGAGCTGACAGTAGCGAGTTATGTGCTACAGCTAGAACTTTGTTTCTCAACTGTTTCGGAACCATCAACTGCCACTTCGCTTCATCTTTCAATACTTCCTTCCATCTCCGGTACAACAATCCATCTTTCTTTACGTACAGCACTTTTTCTGTACTCTTCTCATCGCCATTCCACTCAGATGCTTTATTCCAGTAACTCTTCAATGTTTCATCTGTCTTCTGTAATTCCTTTATTTCTTTTGTGGTTATATTCAGGTCGGGCATTTCTGTGACCTTGAGTGGTTTATATTTCACCACTTTCTTCGACTCAGCTCTCGTTTCTATCGCTGCTGTCGTTTGATGTGCGTCACTGTTCATGACGTCATCACTTCTAACTTTCTCTATTACGTCATCATATTCCGTGCTCATTTCATCACTCTCAAATCTTACTGTCTTCTTGGCATCTTGCCAACGTGAATTAGCATTCACATTTCTCTTGAGTATTCCTTTATACTCAACTTTTTCTTGTTTCTCACTCATAATCGTCTCATTCACTTTCTCTCCTTTGTCACAATTAATTATATTTTCATCCGTGTTCTCATTCGTTACTGTATATTTTAACCCTCTCACGCGTCCAATAATTATCGGCTTTACTGGTTCGTCCATAACCATTGCCTCAACTTCACCAGTAAAATACTCACTCTCAATGTTTACATGGGCTGTAGGAAAACACCTTAAGCTCCCATCAACTAGGATGCAGTGCGTTTCCTTCCCAGTCAAATCACTATCCTTGATTAGCGATCTCCTCACAATGCATGTACTCGCTCCAGAATCGTAAAGACAATTGGCGTCTACGCCATTGACCTTCGCTTGACATTCGTCTATACTTTCAATGTCAATGCAACCATCTTTCCGTTCTGTAACTACCGTACTTGCTGCCATGTGTTTCGGTACTTCTTCTTTACCTTTCCTATCCTGGCGTTCTACTGTTCTGTCAATTTCATTCGATTTCGTATTTTCATTCGTCTGTACAGCCCTGTACGCCCTATTCTCGTAAATCTGTACTGCTGCAGCTGTGTGTTTAACAAACCCTTTACTTTTGTTCACACAATCAAATGCTTTATGACCCACCTTACCGCATGCAAAACAAGTTATCTTGTGTTCCGCTGCCTGCTCTCTATCTCTGCTAAATCCTCTATTCACATTTCCACTGTGATTTGTCTCTTTGTTCTGTCGCGTTTCGACTCTTCCTCTATTCATGTTTCCTTGGAATTTCTCTCTCGATTTCTCTTCAAATGGCTTTCCATTACCTCTGTCATTATTGAATCTCCCTTGAGGTTTTACAGAATTCTCGGCATATCTGTACCCATGAGCTTCGATGTAGGATTCTGCACACGTCAATGTGTCTTTTAAGCTCATTTTTCCTTTCTCTTTAATAAACATCCTCAACTCATTACTACAAGTGAGGAAAAATTGATCCTTTAGCAGTAGGTCCTCGATTCCTTCGTAGGTCTGCTCAAATCCAGCTTGTAGCAACCATTGCTGCAAATATCGTTGCAATCTGTAAATGAAATTTGAAGGAGTTTCTCCTTGTTCCATCTTGCTAGTCTTAAACTTGTTACGATACCCTCCTTCTGTCAATTGGAATCTTTTCAAGAGATGCTTCTTTAAACAATCGTAGTCTTGTGTTTCCTCAGCCGACAAACGCTGATACACTTCTAATGCTTTTGATTCTAGATGTCGCGCTAGCATCAGCGACCACACATCTCTCGGTATCTCATATGTCGTACATGTCCTCTCAAATCTGAGTAGGTACGCATCAAGACAATCTTTAGCCTCGTTAAATATCGGGAATTTAATATTCTTCATTCCCTTATGACTTTGGTTTCCTTGATGATTGTCTCCCATTGTCATATAAGAATCTCCATCATCTCTGTTTCGTCCATCTCTCGATTCTATTTCTCTCATTCTCGCTTGAATCTCTAGTCTCTTATGCTCTAAAGCTTCATTCGCTTCTCTTGCAAGCCTCGCCTCGTTCATCTCTGCTTCACGTATAAGCCTTGCCTCGGTTGCTTCTCTTTCAAGCCTAACGTCAGCCATCCTCGCCATTTCCATTTCGTTTTCTCTAACTGCTTTTGCTTCTGCAGTTTTAGCCGCCTCTCGCGCTAGTTCCAACTCACTCTCTCTGGCTGCTTTGGCTTCTTCTCGTTCATCCGCTCTCTGCTGTCTAAATTCGTTTTGTCTGTCTCTGACAAATGCCTTCAGCTCTTCACCTTCCAATGAGAATGAACGTCCCATATCCAACCACTGTTGCCAGTCCGTGATCGACATTCTTACTTACTCACTTTTGTCAAGTAGTAATAAATTTAACACTCTAATATGCGCTATACAATTTCACACTCGCTTATAATAATTATTAAAATTATTAAGTGTCACACTAGTGCGCCCTCTTAACGTAATACAATCTCTGGTGTATGTTACGCAATAAGGATTATCGCACCGACTCTAATGCTTAAATCTATACACGCGCTGCGCTGGCGTTGCGCTGTGCTTAACAATTTCCAAATAGATCGTCATTTTAATTAGCTTTGTCTCTTCAATATAAATGTCAGTAAAGTTCAATCTAATCAACAATAATATTGTCAATTTTATCCCGACGCGAGCATCCCATTTGTAACGTCTCCGTTTTTATGCTTATTTTAGCGGGTAATTGAAAATGTACTGCATTTAAATGATCTGTTCAAAAAGACACCAATTCTTTATAAATGTATGATATAATTGAAACTATTAAATACACAATACAATTACGCAATATTCCTATTTACTTATTTGGCGTATCACTAATTATAATTAACTAAATGCTTATCTGTACTCCACAGTTGAGATATATGACATGTCGTTTCTGTAGTGTAAAAACGGCCTTGAAATAGTTCTGCAGATTCTCTGTAGATTCACTGAATGAAGATAAGCAACCTCGTGCTATATTTGAAGAAATAGTTCTGCAGGTTCTCCGTAGATTCACTGAATGAAGATAAGCAACCTCGTGCTATATTTGAAGAAGGATAATGAGATACTGTCAAGCTGTGGAATCCAGATCGAATACCAGACAAGACAATATTCAATACTTCCGTAGCATCAAATTATCACACTCCAACCAATGAGAATTTCCTTCCCAATTGAAAATGACCTTGAAATGTCAACCAGAGACAACGAGCCCAAAATCGTTTCTCAACACACGAATATCGTCGCACCAACCGTCACGATCACAATGTAGACTTCACGGACGTTAGAATTCGCAACTTCGAATTTCTAAATCGCCTCTACTCTCACACGAATGCCTTGTACTGTTTTACGACCAGATACGAGCATAATCCTCATCCTCACCATTGAATAAACTTCAAATGAATTGCCAGACACAACTGAGTAACCATCTTTCTCAATGTTCATGTAAGGAATCACCGTTTTATATTGAATTTCAATGACGTGGCTATTTCCATTCAATTCTGTCCGTTACGCTCATTTCGATGCTTTTTTATTGGTTACGCGTCGATGCAAATGTTTTCGCTTACGTAAGCGTCCGTAGTAACCACTTGACGTCACCATGACTGCCTCACTCATGTACGCAAGATTCGTGGTCTCCTAGTTACTAATCCACTAGACGCCAAATTATTAATCTAGATACGCCGACTAAATTATCTAGCTTAACTCCTACTTAGAATTAACATATAATATCAGACAAGTTAGTTTGATAGATAATAGCGATTTAATACGCTACACTAACACAGCTATATATTGACCACAACAATAATTTACTAAAATATTCACCATAATTATTATTTCGTACATTTCTGCAATGACCTAGAGTTTTTAATAAATTTACCATTTACATCTACCATACCATATTAATATTTGTCTGATTTTAATTTCTTCCATTAGGAAAGACTAACTGTCATAATGTAAGTCAGAAACCATGAAAGTATGACAATCATAAATACAGCGATTCAGTGAATGAGTTAGCCTAAATAAGAAGCAAACAAAAAGAGACGAGTAAGGCAGCTATCAACTTCTCGTTAGGTTCCCTAAACAATAACCTAAAGCACCGGTTCTTGCATCGTTGCATCGTTGCGCTGTTTCCCAAATTAGCAAGTCCATTTACAATACTCGTAGTATTGTTTAGAGCGGGGGAGTCTCGCATCACGAACCTCGTGAGAACAACACAGAAGTGTAGGCTATACGCGAATGATTGATTCGGTTGGTTTACTATAGTTTCACGGATTGAAAGCGCAGTAGATGAAGATTGGTCTTCCAATGAATGGTTTACTGGACGACCATTTCTGCGGATACACACGAATTCCACTCCAGGCGTCGTGCAATGGTGAAAGAGAATGCAGATTCTTCGACGTGACTTTGAAGAGCTGCAACAAAATCAATGTAGACGGACGAGTATTAAATTCAGACTGAAGGTACGTACATGCAATCTATATTAGCAAAGGATCACCGCTCTGATCTGGCGCTGCCTGCTAGACCTCACTCCTGTCTACCTTTGTCAACTCTTCAGCTCTACTCTTAGTGCTTGAAACCTTCGCTCCCTTCGTTCGGTTGAACAAAGTCTGCTATCCCTATTAATCGAACCTTGACTATGTGGAGCCGTGCGTTTTCGGTGGTAGGACCCTCGAGTTGGTGTATGCCTTCCCTTGACGCACAGCTTCCCTTTTTTCATAGAACTCCTACTAAGATATCTCCTACTAAAGAGCATATTCCTCTTTCAACTTAAGACAGTTTTATTTGGCCGCGCTGGGGTTGAGAGCGCCTCTGAGTAGTTCCCTTCAGCAGGTGCTGTGAAAATTGAATGAATGAATAAACAGCGAACGTAGCAGACTGGATGAACGGAAGGAGCAGAGAAACATAAAAAGTAAAACTTGAAGAAGAACCTTCAGATCCGCATATAATATATATATATATATATATTAGGATCCAGTGAACACAAACATGTTTGTTGGGCGGAGTATAGGCTACTTTTCGTCGTCAGATTGGGCGCGTTTACGACCGCTGTGGACATCACATTGTATAATTATGATAAAATAACGAAGGCAATTAAACGCATGTACATGTATTTAGCTACGGTAATGTTTTGAGAAGAAGTACCATTGTACCATGATATCGTTCGTATCTTCGTCGAGCAGAGGCGACCATGAGTTTCTTTCTTTCTGCCTTTCCACGTAAATCGAAGCCAGTTGGACAATATCACGTCGCTACAAATAGGCCTATTATATATGTAGAGTCTAGATATATACAAATTAAAGAGGCACACTTTGTAGCGGTTCTCTAGAATCTATAGATTAAAATCCTGTACAGAATTCGACATTTTATGAAGGTGTCTACGAAGTGAAACAGACTAGCATCCATTAGAATCAGATGGTGGGTGACTAGCGCTTCTTTTAAGGAATCTTCAAAACGGGGCTTTTTAAAGAAATTTCTAGAACTGTAGCCTACAACCACCTTCTTTCCTATCCATTCTCCATGCCGGGAGAAAAATTGACTTTTTGTGTGCGAAATTTCTGATGACCTTGTTTAGTCTTTCGCTCTTCGAATTTCATTTTAAAACATACACCTAAACAGCCGCGTGTACCGCGATTTACTCGCGTATACCCGTGCACCCTGGTTTTTATATACCGTATGCCCGCGTATACCCTTGATTACAGCTTTGTTTTAAACTAACTTTAACTACACAGAAGTGCATCCACAACTGCACAAACTCATTTAAAACTGCACATTTTGGGTAGAACTGCACGTTAAAAAAGTCCTGCTTTAGGCTGTAACTGCACAACCCCATTCTCTCCCTTCCCATCTTCAATGGCAAGTTATTCCCAAACAAATGACAGTGAACACTTTTAACTATTTTTAACTGCACAAACCCGTAGGCTACAGACTACTTTTACATCTGCACAGATCTACTTGGTAGACCTACTGCACTTTTGTGTATAACTGCACGCTAAAACAAACCCTGATGGCGACGGACATGTTCATTCCATAGAATCTATTCTATCGCTTTGACCTTTGAGTTTGCCATATTAAGAGCAGGAATTATTTATTGCCGGTTGCAAAGCATGTCATTCTCCATACATTCGGTATTCGTTGAGATGCGTGTCTTGCGAACGTTGTCGAATATAATTATGGTCGTCGCTCCATCTCAAAGTTCATCAACTTTGCAGAGTTGTATCCCATCAACTCTTGAGGGGAATTTGGCAATATGTTGGGCACTGCGCGGTTGCGGGAACTCGCTAATACTGACTTTTCTAGTTCTCTGAGTTCGTTCATGAGGCAAGCCTGCCCTCCTGGGGCGTTGCATGTATAAGCCTATATCAACAATAATTATTCTTCTTCACCGGTTCTCTGAGTACTGCTCGCTTATTACTAGTTGAATTTAATTCCTAATCACTTATCATCATTCCGGCTGACTCGAACGCTTATGCAAGTTACCAAGAAGGCGCTACAGAAATTCTCTAGAAACATCTACTCGTAGTCTGTGGAAACATACATGTAACATACATGCAGAAATTCAGACATAATTATATACACAGAAGGAAGAATAAAGCATACTGTACATAATGTGTACGTACATGCATACATGATCGAAGTTAAACAGCTATAGTCTACATGTAGGTTGACCCATTCCTTAAGATAAAGCAGCCACGGCTTGCATTTACCATCTGTGACTGCATTTTAAGAATTCCGCTATGCATTGGCGTAAAAATTTCTGATGCACTTAAAGAATGTTCACCAACTATAATTATATATTAACAGGCCTGCATAATATCACAACGGTAATCCAATAATCTCTTCTCTCTCTCTCTCTCTCTCTCTCTCTCTCTCTCTCTCTCTCTCTCTCTCTCTCTCTCTCTCTCTCTCTCTCTCTCTCCCTCTCTCTCCCTCCCTCTCTTTCCCTCCCTCCCTCCCTCTCTCTCTCTCTCTGTCTCTCTCTGTCTCTCTCTCTCTCTCTGTCTCTCTCTCTCACACCCCTCTCCCTCAGTCTATCTCTGCCTCTCTTACTTGCTGACTTTCTGTTTCTCTGGGTTTCCTCTGTCTGTCTCTGATTAATTCTTTGCTGAGGCTTAATTTGCAAGAATCGGTATTTGCTGGATCATGTGACATTTCGTGTTTGAGGCCAATAAAAGAGTTGGTGATATTGGAGGTTGAAGGTAGAATTGCAAACCAAAATCCTTAACCTCTTTTGTTTCACCTGGATAAGCCTACTGAATGAAAATTATCGTGTATCTCAGATCTCTATTGCTGTCTTTATGCATGGGCGCCCGCGCCGTCCGCACATAATTGTATTGTGTCAGTAGGGGGCAAACCACAATGCTCACGGTTATTTTTATTTAACAACTGGCTGACAAATTCAAAAGCAAGAAATCGGGAACGCAGATGTTTCTCAATGTTGCTTCGAAATCTAAATTTCTCAGTTTCACTTTGTGTATAATTCGCATAATTTATGCTTTAATGAGACGAACTTTGTCAAACCCGTAGGCCTAAAGCAGAGACCTAGTAGATAAACAAAATTAATAGATGACAACTTTCCATGGGCAACTGGCAAGTGTCGCTCTTGGCTTTTTTTACGGGCGCCCAATGCCCATGTCCTTGTGCTTGTTATAACGAGCATTTGAAATAGAATGAAAAATACACCGTGTCTCGTATGATCGTATCTTCACATACGTACATCGAAGAATTAGGTCTACATTACATTACATTATTTGCTGGTGCCCAATGCCCATGTCCTTGTGCTTGTTATAACGAGCATTTGAAATAGAATTGAAAATACACCGTGTCTCGTATGATCGTGTCTTCACATACATGTACGTACATCGTTTGGCAGTCTTTTGAAGCCAATGCCAGACACGAGGAGAGGGTGCTTGAACGAGAATTCCAAAGCCACATCCATATTCTTGTATCTCGGAACGTTTTCGAGACCTTCGACTGGAAATTCAAGAGGGTTTTCGAGATCGCGAGGATCCAGTTTGCTCATCATGAGTCCCTTTTGGATGTGGTAGACTCCGTACTCGTCCGGAGTAGCCACCGCTCGCTGCTCACATTCCGGAATAGATACTGCGCGGAAAACAAATGATTTGCAAATGTATTCTCTTGTTGGATGTCTGTTTGTCTTTCTGTTTCTGTTTGTGCTTATCAATCAATCCATCAGACAATCAATCAATCCATCAGTGGATCGACCAGTCAATTCATCAGTCAATTGACCTATCTATATTACTCCATCTATCAGTATATATCTATCAGTCTATCAGCCCGCCTATCAGGCTATCCATCTACCCATCCATCGGTTCATCCATCCATCCATTCATCCATCGATCAATCATTTAATCTATCCATCCATCCATCAATCAATCAATCAATCAGTTGATTCATCCATCTGTCTATCTATCCATCCATTCGTTCATCCATCCACCCGCCCACCAACCTACCTACCTTTCTACCTACCTACCAACCTACCTACCTATCTACTTGCCTACCCACCAATCAACCCATCTATCTATCTGTCGATCCATCCATCCATCCATCCATCCACCCAACCAGCCATCCAGTCATCTATGCATCCATATATCCATCCCCATCAATCTATCTATCCATCGTTTATGGACCTACCTTTCGGAAGCTGTTCATAGATATCTTTTGATCTCCTCTTGTAAAGGCTGTCTTTCCACGTGTGTGGGGCTACCAATCTTTTATGTCTGGAAGACTCGTCGTATTTCCGTTTCTTTTTCCAAGCGGAGCGATGCGAAGAGTCTAACGTCACAGACGAAACATTCGTTTCATTCGTCTCATGATATTCAGCGTTTTCAACAACAGTCTTAAAAGCTTCAGTCACTTTTGGCAAATGATCAACAAAGACTTGAGCGGACACATTAATAATAATAGCGTTGATTGTCTTTTCATTTTTTCCGGCAGTTGTTTGAACATCGGAGTCGCTATTCTTTGTTTCACCACCTGTTAAATTTGTAAGTATAATGTCACTGAGATTCAAGGTCCATTGTAAGACGCGCCTTAGATCTGTTAGCACCGCTGAAAGAGTTCTTTTCTCATCAAAAGGTAGTGTGACGTCGGGTGTTCTTTCAGGTTTGGTTTTGAGGACAAGTCCTTCGATGACTCGGTAGGTCGTCTGCGCCGCCACGCGTGTAGCTTTAAAGGACTTCCGCGCAACTATATTCTTGCTGTCATTTTTTAATGCCATCACCTCTGATAGGAAATTGGTGTCGTTCAATTCTGTCTGGTCTGACATTCGCGGAAGGTAGACGGAAAGAGAGGAATATATTCGGAGCACCTTTGCTATCAGATCTGCAAGTGTTTCATTGATGGCTGTAACAGCCAGGGCTTTGTCCCTTTGAAACAGCGCGCTCCTTTTCTTCCGTATGATGCTTCGCAGTGTACTGGAAGAAATGCGGCTAACATTTGCCGATTTATTCGGGGCGATCTCTTTAGGAAGGTCTTGAAAACTCAACTGATTTGTTAGAGCTTGGGAAGCCAATAATTGAGAATTAAGGAATTCTTTCAAACTCTCAACAGACATGTTGGATAGACATAGGCGCAGTTTTGGTAGCTGCTGCTTAGCCTCAGTACGTTTAACGTGTGAATCTGTCGACCGATAAATCTGACCAAGTCTTGTTGATCTCGAGTATCCGCGCATGAAACAAACGTTCTGGATAAGAAGCAAGAACAGTGCGACCCTGGTGCCTAGAACAGAAGTCATTGCTGAAATCGCTGTTTCACGTAAAACGCTACAGAGCCGAACATTGACGGCATCCTCCTATCAACCGCCAAATAAACCATTGGAGTAATTTAGCATACTATTCACGAATTATTATTCGCCGTACTGTCTGCAGAGATTTAACTATTATAGTAGTATTTCAACTGCATTTCCTAATGACGTCATACCAGAGAAACAAATTGTGACGCCATGAATCGAAAAACCTCATGTCTATTAAATAATCTCTATGGTTTGTGATATCTATTCAAATACGAAAGGGTAGGGCAGGGCAATCAGATGGAAAAGTAAGCACGTTAAGAAGATAGCGAACAATAAAAAAATGGAAGCAACTGGGGTTTCAATATAACTATTGGTTTCACGAACAAAAATGTAGAATGTGGGTCACATCAGGTCATGATTATAGGCGAACAGCTGCAACCAAGATAATGATGCAAATGGACAAACGGTTCCATGACACTTAATCCCGCGACACGTAATACCGCGACAGTTAGCACCGGACAATTAATCCCGCGACACTTAATCCCGCGACCATTTAATCCCGCGACAATTAATCCCAGCGACATTTAATCCCGGCGACACTTAATCCCGCGACCACATAATCCCGCGACAGTTAATCCCAGCGACATTTAATTCCGCGACACTTAACACCGGCAAAGTAAGAAATAAATATTTTTTAAAAATAAAGAAAATAAGAAAGTAAATTCTGAATTTATCATATAAAAATCAATAACGCAATATACCTATTCACAGGATTGTGTTTAATATCCTGTATTATAATGAATGTACAGCTGTGTACAACAGATCAGCTGAGCAAAGTAGTAGGCCTATCCAATTTCCTATGTAATAGTCGAACCTCTACTTACAGTTGGCCATGTGGACAACAACAGTCGTACAAATAATCGGACTCACGTATGCATAGGTACCAAGTGTCGCGGTATCAAATGTCGCGTGGTCATGTGTCGCTGGAATTAAATGTCGCAGGGATTAACTGTCGCGGGATTAAATGACGCGGGATTAAATGTCGCCGGGATTAAGTGTCCGGCACTAACTGTCGCGGTATTAAGTGTCGCGGGATTAAGTGTCGTGCTACCGGACAAACATACGCGCTGACTTACTTACTTACTAAATGGTTGACTGACTGACTGACTGATTTACGTACTAACTGACGTATTGTCTTACATACTGACTGACTCACTGACTGACTGCTTGAGTTAGTGAGTGAGAGACAGACAGACAGACAGAGACATAGATAGAGAAAGAGACAGACATACACAGACAGTGAAACAGAGACAGAGAGCCATAAACAGACAGAGACAGAGAGACCCATACAAGAAGACACAGAGAGACAGAGAGAGAGAGAGGAAAGGGGAGTCAAAGAAAGCGAGAGAGTGATGGAGCAAAGCATCTCTGGTTTACTGGAGAGCCGAGAAGTTACTGGGCTTTGCGGGGCTAGGCGTATATGTAGGCAGCTGACGGAAGCGGTGAGCGCAGTCTGCCTGGCCGCCTGAACTCACCACTGCAGCTCTACTGTACATCAGCTTCAGCTGCTCAACATAGAGGCAGCACAAGCGCAGACGATAAAGCCGGTTGCCCACGAACGCTATATTATCCATGCCTAAACCTAAACCTAGAAGCCCAAGGCTTTATCATTGACGTCCCAACCTCCCTATCTCATCTCCTCCCTCCTTCTCATCCTTCTCCTGTTCCTCCTCTTTCCCTCTTTCCATGCTTATCGGAAGTCGTATGTGCACGCTAGAGATATAATTAAACATCGACCGGTCGATTGCGCGTGTATCAGCTGCTGGTCTAGTTTGTATTCGTCGCCTGTTTGCTGCTCAAATCGCATTGAATTCAAGTCTCAAAAAGTGGATTTCGTATCGAGACGCTTTGCTGAATTATTCATGTCGAGTCGATAGAAGAAGTAGAAGGATCGCGTAGACTATTCTCGAACTTCCTCTGGCCTGACGTACAGACAGAGAGCAGACAGGAGTTACTTGATACTCGGCTGATTACGTTTCTGCCACACGGTGTGGAGGACTGCTGTTGTGAAGAGTAGCAATGGTCGTCAAGATCTATATATCCCGAACGACGGGAAACAAAGAGGTGAGCGGTGAAGGATGCCATATGCCTGTTATAAAGGCCTACGCATGAATTACTATGATTCCAATCATTAATCAAAACAGCTTGTGTGCTTCTTTCATTTGTCTTCTTGTAGCCTACATGGGTTTGAACCTTTGTTCGTAGAGCAGTCTGTACAATCATCCGGTTTTATGACTTCCTCTGCTTGTATCTCTCTCTCTCCCTCTCTCGCTCTGTCTGTCTGTCTCTCTCTTTCTCTCTGAATGCATCTCTTTCAATATGTCTCTAATGTTGGAATCTCAATTAGAATCTAATGGCTTCTCTAGCGCCAGTGCACAAATGCACAAAACATTTATTGATGGTGGCTTGAGATAAACTCGATGGCAAGATCGCAGTCTGTCATATTGCGAAGGTTTAATCAATTATGTCGAGATCCGGTATAATTATACGTTGGAGAAACGAAAGATCAAGCCGTAGTGTGCAAGAAAGATGAGAAATTTTAAAATAAGTGCGTCAATGACCGTCCAGGCACACTTTAAGCCATGATGATGCAATTATCCTAAACAATTAAAGCCGTCATGCGAGTTCTAAATTGCTTCATGCTTTAGAGTTCAGTGGTCAGTAATGGAATAAATGCCCCAACCAGGCGAATTCTGGAAGTTGTTCTCGCGTCTTATTGGCGCCAACAAAATGGAACAGGGTTTATTAAGCTTAGCTGAAACAAGGCTGTAGACCTAGCCTTACTCTTAAGACTTCCATAAGACCGTTCTCAAAGCAAAACTGGCGACCTTTCACAATATAATAAAAAAAATTATCAGGTTCGTTAGCCAACTACAATCTAAATTCTTTAGGGACAAACTAAGTGAGTCCTGCATCCTTACTTCCGCTGTAGGTCTACTGTACTTTCATCCACTACCACTACTTTCTTATATAGGCCTAATTATGTGTATATATAAAATATATATAATATACAATTAAAGGTTTTTACATATAGGCCTATACATGTTATTCGCTACCTGCTTATGTACAATGTCCTTGTAAAAATGTTGAGTTTAGATAGGTCTAATAACAATATAAATAATAATAATAATAATAATAATAATAATAATTAATAATAATAATAATAATAATAATAATAATAATAATAATAATAATAATAATATTGGCAATAATGTTACAGATGCAGAAGAAGCAGGATCACATTCTGTGGACTCTGGAATCGAAGAGCATCGAACATCTACAGATCGACATCGGTGACCCACTTCTGGCCAAAGAAAGACAATTCATGCGAGAAAACATCAAAACGCAAAACAATCAAATGGTTCTTCCACCGCAGATATTCAACGACGAAGAATATATCGGTGTAAGAATACATGTAATTACATGCATTAGACCTACACGACGTTACATGTGCAACTTAAGAAGGCCTACATAGAGGGGAAGTAGATAAATAAAAAAAAGTGGAGAAGAAGAAGGAGAAAAAGAAGGAACAGAGTAATAAGCAGCGATGATGTACAGAGCATAAGAGTGGACCGAATATATATATATATATATATATATATATAATATATATAATTATATAATAATTATAGATATAGATATGTATATGATCCGCACGTGTTGGGCTTTGAATGAAAGAGAACAACCATGGCTGCTTTGGATGTACAACAGGAACGATGACTTAACAGACTTGCGCTGACATTGAGAGAAGAGTAGTGGACTTGACAATAATTAATTATTACCGAAGAGATCATTTATTTTCGCCATCACCGCCAAATTAGTGGTGTCTGGAATTTATGATGGTGGTGGATGTGGTGGTGATGATGATAATGATGATCATGATGATAATTGTGAAGAAGATGGTGGTGGTGGTGGTTATGAGGGGGAGAGGATGGCGTGATGGTGATGATAACGGTGATATCATGACAATGATGACAGTGATGCTGCTGCTGCTACTGCTGCTGCTGATGATGATGACAACGACGATGGCGACGACGACGACGATGATGATGGTGATGGTGATGATGATGATAATGGGGATAGTGATGATAGTGATGATGATAATGATGAGGCAGTCATTGGTGTGGTGTTCTTAGCCTGTATAGATTTGAATGGACTGGGTCCATGCGTTTCAAAACAGTTTACTCTTGTCTTTTTTTATCTGCTTCTTAACAGGATTACAATTCGTTTTTCGAAGCTGTTGAATGCGAACAACTGTACGAATATTTACACATCGAAATTCCAAACACAGAAGTCGAATACATCATAAAGAATGCTCCAAAAGAAGAAGTATAGGCTTCTCGTTTATAAACAAATTCATTTCTTCATGTATCCGTATGAACAGACTCATCACTCATCCAAACCAAACCGCTTCATTTACTCTATAGAGCTTCTAAAGTGACTCAATCTGTGGCAGCTAAATTCGTCCACCATTATTTCGATACTCGTGTGCAAAGTTTCTGCCTTTTTTGCAAGCATGAGCTCCTACATCTGGGAAATTCCGAAATGGAAGCAATTGGTAGAGTATGGAGTGGTCGAGTCCTGGAGGAACCTTGAGTATAGGCCTAATTATTCCTTCACTCAGGATTGCTCAGCGCTTTCGATTGATGTTTGATCATTGAATAGTTACGCTTATATACAGATTCATGATGACTTATTTTTTTATTTAGCGTATGCAGTTCGCGCTGTAGTAGAGGAAATGAAAATAAGTTACCTGAAGGCAGTGAAGGGTATTTTCAGCTTCTCGTGGATTAACGGGGGAAAAGAGTCTTCAATGTTTTCATATTCATTCTGCATTAAACTAAGCCTACCGGCATATAAGATTATATTAAATTATATTAGATAGATTAGGTACTATTTTCAGCTAAATCAGTCCGTGAGGTCTAATGTAAGTAATTAACTCTAATTTTACTGTTTGATTGATTTCAGGAAATAAAACAACAGAAGGCCAAAGACCTTGAAGCGGTTAGCAAAAAGACGAAGAAGAAGGTGAAAGAGGTATGAACTCACGCTTCAGATGCCATTGACACATTGTCGCCCTTCAATTCAACGTCATTTCAGAGACAGTTTATTTCATCACTAGAGACGATGTTCTACAATGTTTTCAAAAGGGAAGGTTTGGGGGTTGATGTTGTTGATCTCTCAAAGGGTGAGGCTAAAAGATCACATCATGTAATGCAATGCCTTACTGCGTTGATGCGTTGCCAACAACTTTATTACACCAAAGTGAAAAAAACAGCAAGCAAACGACAAAACTGGGGGGAAAGAAAAAGAGCATCAGTGCTTGTATAATCCTCATCAGATCAGCTAAAAGCATTCAAGTCATCACGTTTAATATGTAGGCCTACATGAAGCTGAACACATGTTTTAAGACGAAAAAGAGTGAGATAGGCCTATGTAGACAAGACAGCAGAAGAGATTCGTAGCTGAGCGTAAGTCTGTATGATATTGTTTTACAGGAGGCTTCCATCTTACGACTCCTCACAATTCTTAACTTAGATCCAACGTTTCTATACTAAGTCCGACCATGCTGTCTAGCCTACCTTGACTTACAGCTAATAATTATTGTGGCCAACTTGAAGAATTAGACCCACATAATATATGATAGACTATATTCAACTCATACAGGGCACAGAAGAAGTTGACGGCGAAAAGAAAGAAGGCGAAGCAGAAGAGGAAGAAGAGGAGGAAGAGGAAGAAGAAGCAGAGGAGAAGGAGGGCGAAGAAGGAGAAAAGAAATCAAAGAAAAAGGCAGAGAAGAAGGTATGTTATAAATCTGATTCCTGTATTTTACACTAATAAAACAAATGGACAGGCAGGCCATCGAGTTTAGGTTTTCAAGATTGTTTCACTTGTTGCTGAAGTTAGTACTTTGCTCCCTACAAGCGGCAGAGACTTTCATCTCCATGAAGCAAAAATATATAATTTATACCTGAATTATATAAACTTACATTTTCCGGACAGTTCTATCGTGAAAATCTGAGGAATACATTGAACTGACTTAATGTTTAGCAGTTTTATACATTTTACCTTGTTAGATTGAATGAAAGTTGTACCAGTTAAAGCCTGCATCTAGTTGTATCATGTTTTTAAGTCGAGAGATTGTTTAAACATTTAGGAAGGGGAAGAAAACGAGAAGGAAGAGGAGGAGGAGGTAACATTCAGTGTAGATGTTGTTCTTGACGGGTGATCCAGTTTTATCAAACAATTTCCATGCGCATGACGCACACTATCACTCCACGGTCCACCCCTTCAATAATTTATTCATCTCACTCCTTGGCATGTTCCAGTCTTTAGACATATTCGCGCATGCCTGCGTGATATACGTTACATCATTCAACGTAATAGGCCTAAGCCTACTCCTGTTCGTTCGAAGTTAATGTATTCGCCGTGGAGAAAAAAATGCTTAGACATTTTAAAGTCACTTGTTGCATGCAGACTTATGTTATGTTCAGAAGTTTTTGATAGTGTTGATCGCCTTTTGCAAAATTGTCTGAGCTGTACTATTTCATCAGACGTGATAGGCTACGCTATAAGCTTATTTGCAAGTTAAATTTCATTGTTCCGCCGCTTAAGTCGTTCATTCTTTATAATAGGCTATATGCTTCACATCAAGACCATTCACAGGTTTAGAATTGCATGTTTTGTTTTAATTTTTATCAGAGTTTTTCCACACTGTTGATTTGCTTTCTCCTGTTGACTTCCAGGCTTCAACGATTAGATCGCATTGTCTTTAAATGTTTTTGTATTATCGCATTGTCTTTAAGTTATTATTCTTGTTTTATCACGCTTCGCTGCACAAATCGTTGCACTCGTTCTTCCATTTCGTGGAAAGTTTTGCCCTTTCTTAAACCCAACGTGTTTCCCAAAATCTTGAAACATTTAGGGATCTTCGGAGGAAGAAAGTTCGAGTGATGATGAAGATGACGAAGAAGATAAGAAGAAGAAACAAGAGACTAAATCTAAAAAAGTAACCATTTAAAAGTTGTATACCGGCTTTCATAGCTACTGCTCTGAAAACTTAAAACTTTGTTGATATAAAGTCGTCCACCCGAAAAAATCAATTCAGTTGAAATTCCAGTGACATCTTATACGTGCGTGAGTGTCGGTGTAATTGTGTGCAGAGGTGTGTGTGTGTGTGTGTGCGTGTGTGTGTGTGTGTGTGTGCGTAACCTATGCGTATGTAGTGTTTGTGCAGGTGTGGGTGCGGGTGCGTGCGTCGAGTTTGTGGTTAGGGCACTATCTCCTATCTCCCTCTTTTCTTCCAATTGGGCTTCTTGAAATCCACCTATAGGCCTACAAGTTACTGTATGCTAGTGACTTATAAGCCAGATAAAAAGGAAGAAGAGAGCATACTGAAGAAGAAGAAAATTAGAGAAACAAAAGAAAAAACTTTTGGGTAGTCGACGCATGCTGTCAATATTATAATTATCGCAACTCGAAGAAACTTAATTAAATTAACTTTGATTTTGAAACGCAGAAACCACCGAAAGGAGACGAAAAGGCCGAGAAGGAAGAGAAGAAAGAGAAAGACGAGGTAAGTCAAAGTCAGAGTCATCACCAGTATTTAAGTCAGAGTCAAAGTCAGAGTCATCAACGCTATTTAAGTCAGAGTCATCAACGCTATTTAAGTCAAAGTCAAAGTTAGAGTCATCAACGCTATTTAAGTCAGAGTCAAAGACAGAGTCATCAATGCTATTTAAGTCAGAGTCAAAGTCAGAGTCATCAACGTTAAAGTCGGCGTCAAAATCTGTTGTTGACATTCTGTTCCCTTAGAATGTCAATCCCGGGACGCAGCGATGCCTATAGGGCTTTGTAGGCATAATTAATGTGACATTTGACAGAGGCCTATAATGCCAAGGTGAAGGCCGCATTGTAAGCGAAGTTCCTGCAGATTTTTGCCGACCTTTGTTCCTGTTATTCACCCGCGCAGCTGCTGTTTACATATAGTCCGCTGTTGATTCCATGTTTGCTGTTGTTACAACCAATGTTACTCGTCATCATCGTAATGTCACGCATGGAATGCTGGTATACCGTATACGCTAGTTCTGCTGCTGAATCTTCTCTGGATTTCTCTGGCTGCCGCTGGTGTGTTTAACTTTGCAGCTGTTCTGTAGGTTTCTGTCTGGTTACCATGACATGTTGTAACACCTTATTGTTATAGGCCTACGTATAGGTATGATTACAATGTTATTAAGCGCAGTCTATTGCAATTGCAATCTAGACAATTTATAAATGACTAACTAAAGGCAATGCATGAGCAGTTGAGCACCAATTCATGCACGAGCGCTGCGTCATGTAAGTGGGGTTGGTCAATAATACCGAGGTTCAATGTCTAAGTTTATTAGAGGATTAATTATTTGCGCAGCTGCATGTTGAGCGCCAGCAAAATGATTCTAAGACAATACAACCTAACAGATGAATTAATGATTGTTTACTTTACGTATACAATGGTTTTACCTGTCAACTCAATTATTTACCACGATATTTGTCTCATGGTTTGATTGTCGATTTCTTCATTTTGGCTTCTTCGATATCGTCGTTCTTATGCCACTAAAGGACGAATCGTCAAGTGAAGAGGAATCCAGTGAAGAAGAATCAAGTGACGAAGAAGCCGACGACAAGAAGAAATCGGCGACAAAGGATAAAGTACGACGATGACGATCCTAACACAGAGACACAGAGATACACTCAAGAATACAAAAGCACATACACACACTCCGAATATGTAGACTATGTGTTTGTGTTGGCACGATCTGCACCAAGATACACTATAGATATACACTGATACCGGCAGATGCATGTTTGCGCAATTGAAAAAGTGTTGAGCGCGAATTGCTGATTTGGTGTGTTCTGCTGTTGCTGTAGTTTGTATATTTGCGCACTGCCAAGCGTCTATTGTTGATACTTGTTCTATGCATGACCCGACATCAGTTATTCAATTGCGGTTAAAGCAGGTTAGTACTTTCGTTTCATCAAAACGGTAAGTAGAGAAGCGATTCATCCAATTTCAATTTAGCATAAAGATTGCAGTCATGGTTGTTCTTGAGAGTGTAGACTGCCATCTTTGAAACTGTAGGATATATCATAATGTTGATAAGAATAGTTCCAGCTGCTTAAGAATTATCACAACTCTGATTCATATGCGTTTGTCTTTTGTGATAACACTTGCGTGTAAATCCTTTCTGCTATTGCTAGGTTTGATCACCATCGTTTTACTCATAAAAGCAGGAAATAGCCTAAATCAGAATTTTATTTATAGCTGATTGCAAACGTTGTATTTCGAGTTTTGTTACAGTAATTATGTCTATGTTTTTTTTCTAAAGAAGGACAAAGAAGGCGAAAAGGAAGAGAAAGACGTCAAGAAGAAAGAGGTCAGGGTTCAAACGATATTCTAAAAGGAATTGGTTAGAATAGACTTTCATTCTACGACTTCTCACAGTCCCTAACTAATTATAGGTAACTTTTTACCATGGTAAGTAACGACTAGGACCTATGCCTTTGGGCCTATCGATTTAGTCCTACATAAGTACTTCATCATAGGCTCTTACATTCAACTTTGATAATTATATTCGGTAGCATTCGTCTTTAGGCCTTTCCGATTTGTACAGAGTTAGGCCTATAAGACCGAACTAACCATTGATCCTTCCTCTGGTGTCTTTCGAGCACAATGAAGGTTATAGGATCAATGCCAGGTGGTCATGTTCAATGTCTTTCCTCGTTGCGTTACACACACCAGTGTGGCTGCTCGTCTTTATGTGTTCAAATTTGTTGAATAATTATCAGCATTAATGTGTTCGTCACTAATATTGTTTAGTAACCTTTGTTCTTGCCATTCAGCGTTAAGGACACGGAGGTTGCTGGTTTCTGACGGTTCTTAACATGTTCCCTTCGTTGGTTCTTTGTTCTTTGTTGTTTCTTTGCTGTTTTTTGTTCGCTTTGATGCATGTTTTTGTTGCTCGTTGTTCAATCAAAATGGCGGCTGTTGTCGAAAAGGATTCAGCGATTAAGGGAAAAGATGAAGAAGAATCAAGTGAAGAAGATAGCGACGAAGATGACGATGACGAGAAAGATGACGAAAAGAAAATCGAAGGAAAGAAAATTGAAACAGTAATGTCTTTATACATGGACGGGGGTTTATATAAAAGTATATCTTTCGGGCAGCAGTGAAGAAACTAAATCTCAATTTAGGCCTAGGCCTATAATTATATGGTTGATGTAATTATTCGGTATATAGCATTAGGCTATTCTTCAGGCCTTACCGATTTGTTCAGAGTTAGGCTTATAGGACCTAACCAACCATCGATCCTTCTTCCAGTGTCTTGGGAGCAATGAAGTTTGGGATAAATGCAAAGTTGCCCTGTTCAACGTCTTTCCCGATGTGTTACACACCCAACTGCAGTCTTTCTGTGTTAAACTCTGCTGATGTAGAACAGGCACAAAATTACTGTGTTCCTTACTAATATTATTTCGCTAGTTTTGTTGTTGCATTCACCGTCAATTAAGGACGCGGAGGAGGCTGTGGTTCTCTGGCGGTTCTTAATATGTTCCCTTCGTTGGTTCTTTCTTGTTTCTTTTATGTTTTTGTTCGCTTTTATGCATGTTTTTGTTGCTCGCTGT
Organism: Lumbricus terrestris; assembly: GCA_949752735.1. NCBI lineage: Eukaryota > Metazoa > Annelida > Clitellata > Crassiclitellata > Lumbricidae > Lumbricus > Lumbricus terrestris. Next base: position 59,189,950 of record OX457039.1, read on the forward strand.
TCAATGAAAATGACTGTTGTCGAAAAGGATTCAGCGATTAAGGGAAAAGATGAAAAAGAAGAATCAAGTGAAGATTCCAGTGAAGAAGATAGCGACGAAGATGACGATGACGAGAAAGATGACGAAACGAAAGGGAAAGGAAAGAAAATCGAAACAGTAATGTCTTATGCATGGAAGAGATTTATAGATCTATCAAAGAATATCTTTCTTGCTGCAGAAAGGGGACTAACCTAAAACCTTACTTAAATCTCAATTTATATGTTATGGTTTATGGTGCATTATAGTCTTAGTGCAGGGGTGTCAAACCTTTTTTAGTGGCGGGCCAGTGTGAACTTTTTCCAACAAGTGGCGGGCCAGAGTGTCGAAACTCCTGAGCAAAATTGGATGGTGGTAATTGAGAGAGAGCTCCGGACTTGGTCAGCCAATTCCCAGAAAAATTTGTATAAGTAAATCTCAAATTTTGCATTTTTTAGCATACAAACAGTCAAATATGTGATTAACTTATATTAGCAAAACACTGCTTTTTATCCGGGCACACAATTTCCGAGGCCTTCAGCAATAGCTGTGACAACCATGTGAGAAACTGCATAGCTTGCTACTACAGCAGACACTGACTGGTGAATGATTGTCCGAAAACATTCTGCTGCTTGGCCAAGTTCTTCTTCAAATCTTCAATCTTATTTTTATTACTCTGACCTAGGCCCCTCACTGTAAATATCACCATGCTTCGTATCATAATGTCTACGGAGGTTGTATTCCTTCAAAACGCTAACCTTTTCCTGACAAATTAAACATACTGGATAACTGCTGTACGCTATTCAACAAACAAATACATATCCGTCCAAATATCGCGAAAAGATCTTGATACAATGTCCACTTTTCGCTTCTTATTAAATTTTGACAATATTTTTAAATATTATAAGTGTTTTGTAACTTTCATAATTTTGTTAACGGTCCCACGACAATATTATTGGTCTACAGACAACTCGTCTAACGATAAGTGGTCCCCAGACAATTCATCTAACGACAACAGACGAATCGTATTGGTGAAATAGAAGCGGGATTTATGAAAAAAACGTTAAATGGTTTTCTAGCTTAAATGGAAGCTGGATTGATGATTTTCATTCATATATTTCAAAATGTATCCATGCAGCGTCTACCTATTTCTCGCTGGTTATTTTCGTCAATCCAGCTTCTATTTCAGATATAAAGATACCCTCATCCAGCTTCCATTACTTAAGCGCTTTTTCATCAATCCATCTTCTATTCCAGATCTATAAATACCTTCATCCAGCTTTTATTTATCATCAGTGCTTAAAGTGTGGAAAAATAAGTGCCTGGACGCCCCTTATCTTTCAAAAGAAGTGCCTGGACGCTACTTACCTTTCTAGTCATTGCTGGCCAAAAAGTGGCTGGACGGCTTTCAGATTTTAAAATAAGTGCATGGACGCCGTCCATGACCGTCCAGCCACACTTTAAGCCCTGTTTATCATGCGTTATTTTCGTCAATCCGGCTTCTATACTTCACCTGTGAAAGAACCTTCATCCAGATTTAATTTCTCTTGCGTTTTTTCATAAATCCAACCTCCATTTCACCTATAAAAACTTTCATCCAGCTTCCATTTCTCAAGCGCTGGACCAGTTGTCTGTAGACCAATTGTCGTTAGACGAATTGTCTGGGGATCATTTGTCGTTAGATGAGTTGTCTGTAGACCAGTTGTCGTGACACCTTTGTTAGCAGACAACCTTGAACCAATAGGAAACCATGGATACACAGTCTACACAGAGCTGTGCGTCTGAGCAAAAGTGACGCCAGTAAGAAAAAACCTCCATGTATTTGGCGCTGACTGTAAATTTAGTCTAGAATAAAATAAAAAACTTTTATCCTCTAATTTTTTTATCCTTAGGGAAGGCTCCGCGGGCCAGAAAAAAGTCGTCGGCGGGCCAGAAATGGCCCGCGGGCCAGCTCTTTGACACCCCTGTCTTAGTGATAAAGATTATGACAACGACGATGATGATGCCTATTATTAGTAGGACGGCAATAAACCGCGCGTCAGAGTTTCTCAAACTTCCTGATGCCAAATGATCAAATGATATCAACCTTATCGTGGACCGGTATTTGAATTGCAGCATGAGGTCTACGTACATGTATAATTATTATGATAGCACCATAGCAGACAAATTATGATATTGTAGGCCTATTAGAATTTACCAAATTGAATTCACAGTATTGTCTCTGTTTGTTACAGTTCTACTGTTGTTAATGTTGCATGCTTAGAAACTGTTTCCAACAATAATCAACAATATAATCAGTTAGACCTATAACTGCTTTCTTTGTTAACTGCTTTCTTCGTTAACGTTCCTGACGGTTCGCTGCTAATAACAACAGTTGCTGCCCGACTCCAATTGCATCGAGATTTTGAGTTACATTCAATAATATTCTAGCTGTGCTTGTTGTTTCTTTACATTTGTTGTTTTACTAACTAAATCGTTCATTATGTTCCCAACCCAAATTAGACTAAAGCAAAAGACAAAGACGCGCCAAAGGAAAAAGAAAAGGGAAAGGAGGAGCAAAGGGAAAAGGAAAAGGCGGAGGAGAAGGAGGAGGAGTCTAGCGACGACGATACGGAAGAGGAGAAGGAAGGTGCAGAGTCATCAAACGAAAAGGAAATAAAGGAAGGAACAGATGATAAAATAGACGACAACAAAGTAATTCGAAGGCTTTGGTCCTCTAATCTTTTGTTTAACCTAATAAGCTGTGCTATGAATAGACTATGTAAACGCCTCTTCGGACATTTGGCAGGCAGTGGCGGCGCCAGGATTTCAGTTTTGGGGGGGGGGCTGAAGCCTCGCGGAGAAAATCTTCCACTTTCATTCGCCAAAATTTCTGATGACCTTTTTTAGTCATCCGTCCGAAATCGTGGGAATATTTCACCTTTACATGTAAAAAACCGGATGGACCTTTTTCTTAGGAGGGGCTGAGCCTTTTATAGGGGTTCTTAGCTCCCCCTAACCCCTAGCACCGCCACTGTTGGCGGGCCTGTGAAATGGATGACTCCAGTCAAATATTGTCTTTCTTTCTAATCATCCGTTCAACTTAGTGCAAGCTTTTCGAACAACGTGCTACAAATTGTTACTCGGACCTATTTCACACTTAGTTTTGTTTTCTATTATTTATGTATACCGAGTTTTTGACGAATCTTTTGTAAACAGCTGCATTTCGCCATAGATATAACAGGTCATAGGCTATATAGACCTACCTACAACAATATCTTCTGTTCTGGTTCTTCTTCAGTTTATAATTATTTCAAAAGAACCTCGTGGCATAATTATGAGATCTCTATGAAGACATCCATAATATAATCACGTTTAAACGCTTTAAGATTTAAAAGTTTTAGCGTTTTTCCTGACGTTTTTTGGAATAAACGAACATGGATGCATAAATGTTTTGCTAATCAATATGAATGCATGTGTGTATGTGCAGGCCTAAGTGAATGTAGGCTATATAATTATATATGTAGGGTAGGCCTATATGTATGTATGTATGTATGTATGTATGTATGTATGTATGTATGTATGTATGTATGTATGTATGTATGTATGTATGTATGTATGTATGTATGTATGTATGTATGTATGTATGTATGTATGTATGTATGTATGTATGTATGTATGTATGTATGTATGTATGACATTGTATGTATGTATGCATGAGTGCATGCATGCATGCATGCATGCATGCATGTAAGCATGTATGCCTGTATATATGTATACTCTATGCATATCTGTGTGTACGAACATGAGTATATTCTGCTAGATACTGTACGTGACATTTTCAATAGACTCTATCGCAGAAGCAGCTAAGTCTGTGTGGTGTTTAAGCTTCTCTAAGACGAGATCTTCGCAAACGAATAGTGCGGCGATTAGGCCTGCAGCCTACATTTGTATTAGTAGACCTATAGGCTTGTGCACATAATTATTATAGTCTGAAGAATCTGTGTTAATAAACAGGAGACCAAGAAGGAGGCGAAGGCAAAGGAAGAAAGTTCGGAAGAGGAATCTGAGGAAGAAACCGATAAGAAAGACACAAAGAAGGAAGAGCCAAAGAAGAAGGAAGAGCCAAAGAAGAAGGAAGAGCCAAAGAAGAAGGAAGAGCCAAAGAAGAAGGAAGAGCCGAAGAAGGTTTGTTAATCCGTTCAATGCTCTTTATAACGTTGGCCTCTGCAGCTGGTGACTGGCAGTGGCGGCGCTACGCCAGGGCATGGCAGGGCAAATGCCCTGGTGAAAAAGCCTTTGCCCTGGCAGTTGCCCTGGTCGTTGCCCTGCCAGAAATTTTGCCTTGCCAGAATTTGTTCGAGCACATAGTTCCTTACTGTTCACGTCCGTCCGTTTCAGATCAATAGCTGCGAAACTGTGGGCGTGCATTCTGGACAAAGTCAAATGCATAGGCCTACATATAGACACATCCTTTCTTATAGATACAGATGATCATTTGATTCCAGTACTTTGTAGGCTTACCAAAATGTCTACCATGATCTACCAATCTGTCATTTGCAAAATGTATTATTGCCTATGGGCCCTTATAGAGTAGGCCTACTTTAGAGTTTCCTGCAAGTCTATTCTGGCTTGATTATTCGCGTATTTAATTTGAAGAGCTGTTGCTATGTAGGGCCTATGATGTAGGCTATCCGATCGTCATCCTCATATTTTGATCGTAGATATCTCTTCCTTCCGCAACAGGTTCATCTTCTGCTGCGTTCTACCACATTGCGACAATATGATGCTTCCCAGCAATCAGCTATTATAGAGCAAATTTAAGCTTGAGGGCACTCTACGCCATGTGCAAACACTTCCACTATCCATGTCTTTATTTCACAGAACCTTTCTGTTGGATCGTCATCTTTTTCAGTCAGGTCGCGAGCATCTCTTTAAGTGGCGCTATATAAATATAGGCACTCGCAGTCACAATAAGGTCTGTAGGCCCAATTGTGTAGTACTGAACGTTGGTCTAAAAGGCAGCCTACAAGAGTATAAGCAGACCTAGGGGTCTATATTCAAAAGTAACAATTCCAAGTTTAAATGAGTCTTCTTTGAATCTTTGAATCTTCTTGTTGAAACAAATCAGGAGGAGAAGAAAAAAGCGGAAAGTTCGGAGGAGGAATCTTCATCGGAGGAGTCGGAGGAGGAGGATGTAAAGAAAGAAACCGCGAAGAAGACCGAAGAGAAAAAGGTTCTCCATTTTATAAATATAATATTTATATATAATATAGTTTGTTTGTATGCGCACTTGTCATAGCGCCTCTTCCAGTGCTCAACCGCTACTCAGAGGCGCTCCCGACTACAGCGCGGACACTGCATCGGAGTTTCACGCCGAAGCGCTGAGCAATTGCGAGTGAAGGACTTGCCCAAGGTTCCTACGCGGCAACTTGAGGTGGATTCGAACCTCGAACCTTCCGACTTCAAGGCAACGACGCCACCACTACACCACCGCGCCCCACAATTTGAATTATATATATAGCCTACGTCTTTCACATAAAATACAGGCATTTCTTAGATTGAAATTAGATTATGGGATCGGATTTATATATTTATCGAAGTCAAATTTGGTTAGGGCTATTTGCAATTTTTCTACAGAGACCATGTGGCTCCGACACCATTGTATACTTTCCAATTAATTGTGAGTGATATCATTCAATGCCGCCACAGATGTAGGTCTACGTTATTTAGGCCGAGTGCCAACGCTCCTTGATTATGCCATCGTTGATTGCTAAGCAAACCGGTATCTACACGCTCAGAGGCGTATGGGACGAGAGCTCTAACCACGGTGGCTAACCTGACCAGCAGACAGCAGTTGTGTTAGCATGCTGCCAGTAGCCTGAACAAGTCTATAGGCTTAAGTTCCAGGCATTGATATCCAATATGATATGCGATTATTATTTGTGTAATAATCATCAGCGTATTACAGTTGCTGCTTTTTAGCACTTCGATAGGCGGCATAGGCCTATAAAATTATATATCTGGAAACAACTTTGATTTTCCGGCATTTTTGCTTTGACGATAAGCATTAATTGCCCCTATGATGAAAATCATATTAGTTTCTTGATATATAAGCAGACCTAGGAGGTCTATATTCACTCCCCCGCCCGTCCACCGCGTGAAGTTAGGGCCTATATACTTTTTGTTGACCATTTTGTTTTGTCTTTATTATTGAACACTTGCAGATCCAGTTTTACAACAGTGAGCCTAGAATTGAACTTCAAATTGGTTTAAGCAACTTTAAGCTGAAGTGTCGTTGATTTCCTGTTTTAGCCACCGGCAAAAGTGGAGCCGAAGAAGGAGGAACCGAAGAAAGTGGAGGCGAAGAAGGAGGAACCGAAGAAAGTGGAGGCGAAGAAGAAGGAAGAAAGTTCGGATGAAGAATCATCGTCCGAGGAATCTTCCGAAGAGGATGAGAAACCTAAAAAGGAAGAGAAGAAACCAGAGCCGAAGGTATGTTCGCCATTTTGGTGTAACTACACCGTTCACCTAAACCTTTACTTTGCACCACTCCCTCGCCCGTCCACCGCGCGTGCGATTACAGAGGACGCCACATTAGTGTTCGTATTCATGCAGAAATACTGCGACAGACACTTGTGTAGGCCTACAGCGCACTGTTGCATTAAAATTAGTTCTGCATGCTATTTATTCAATTAAACCCTATTATGTAAGAGCGTAGCCTATACATTAGCTGCAGTCCGCGTGCACGGTAGGGCCTATACGTTCTAAACTAGACTATCCTTCTGACTTTCCTCAAACAGACCCAACTCTTCCTACGCCATACTCTTCTCCTGTCCGCAATCTCGGGGTCATTTTTGACAAAAACCTTACTTTTTCTGACCACATCACCCAGCTATCCCGCACCTGCTATATGCACATCCGCGACCTCCGTCGATTGCGTCCAATTCTAAATTACAAGACCGCCTGCACAATAGCCACCTCAATAGTTCATTCCAAACTCGACTACTGCAATTCGCTCTTCCATGAAATAGATTCTTTTCAAATTAAACGCCTGCAAACTATCCAGAATGCTCTTGCCCGCGCAGTCACTAAGACTCCCAAACATCACCACATAACCCCTGTTCTCAAGTCTCTTCATTGGCTAAAAGTTTCTCAGCGCATCCATTACAAAATTGTTTCTCTAACCTACAACGCTCTTCAAACCTCTCAGCCCTCCTACATTCGTCAACTAATCACCATCCAACCGCACAGGTCTACGCGCTCATCATCATATCTTTCTCTCTCTCGGCCTCCAGTATCATCCTCTCTGAAATTCTGCGACCGCTCCTTAGTCTATGCTGCACCAGCTCTTTGGAACGGACTCCCAACATACCTCCGCCTATTCGCTCACCCTCCTATCTCTCCTGCAGTCTCACCTCCAAATTCAACCTCTCCTCCGCTTGCACTCTCCTCTGCTGCATTCCATTCACGACTGAAAACCGAACTCTTCAACCTATCCTATCCAGATCCCAATCAAGTTCCATCACCCAACCACCACCATCACCGACAACCACCGTAGCACCACGCTGTCTCCTCGGCTTGACCTCCCCGGATTTTGACCTGGCACCGGAACGAAAACGGCAGCTCTGGCTATTGCGGACTTGATTTGATATAGCGCCGGTGAATAAGCTGGTCTCCCTGACGTGGCTTTTGTGGGCGCTGAGAAATTCTCGAAGATTTACATTACATTACATTACATTCTACGCCAGAGCATGTGTTAAAAGGCTAAGTGGTGCTTGCGCGTGGTTTCTGGGTGGGGGAAGGCACGGAGACACAGAGAGAGGTGGTGACACGAAACGGAGTATCCCCCATGAAAGCTAACCGGGAGGATGAATTAATCCATCCCCCCGGATGGAATTAACCGGTCTATACTATCCGGTGGGATAAACCATTCTATCCCCTTTTTTGAAAAATGAGCATGATAAAAAAATTTATGCTGTAATCAAAATTTAAAGTGACTCTAATTGTTCTAAGTGTCATAAGCAATGCTCGGATAAAGGGAACTCGAATTTATTTAGTGACTCTGAGTGTTCTTAAGTGTTTTAAATGTTTTAAGTGCTCTAAAAACAGGGCAAAACAAATTATCTAGTAGGAATAAACATACCTGTTAGTGTCATTGTTCAAGACAAAGCAGATATAAATAAATTTGCAAAACAAAATACACGCGGAAGCGGTTTTTTCGACTTTTTGTAATTTGGGGGATACAATTAATACGGGGGATACTCTATTTCGTGACAAGGTGGCCTAAAAGTATGAAATACTGAAGACCAATTAACGCGGTCGTGATATGAACTGTAGGCTATACGTGTGGCAACTTCATCGTAACTGTATACATGTACGGTAGGCTATAATTATACCGTACGTATAGGCCTACTCCGCTTTCCGCTTTGCTTCAGCATTCGACAGCTAGTCAACTAAGACAGTCGTGCGAATCGACCCAGTCGAAGGCGTTAATTGAAACAAAATCAATCACACAGAATAGAGTTAGGATCGGTTTCAATGAAAGGCCAAAGCTAGGTCAGGCAAAAGCCAGAGAGGCACAGAGGCAGGCGGAGATATGCTGTGGGTGGTGCGAATAGGGTTGGAACAGCAAAACATTTGCAGCAATGGAAGAATTTTATTTTCACGTTTGAACAAACGGTTTTAGTAGCCTACGTGTTGATTGAAACTTTGAAGATATTTCAAGAGTCAATATTATTGTAGAATATAATTGGGAAGTTGATGCAATTCGCTGCCTTCGTTTGAAGCAACAGATAATTAGGCCATTTCAATAAGACAACTAGGCCTAATCGTAGTAATTGCGCAGGCCTCTATAGTATATAAAGTAGGGTACGTTGTCATTCACAAACTGCTTTTCTTATCAGTTAGCCTACGGAAATTTATACCTCTTCAAGAGTAGGCTATTACTCAGGAGCGCAGCTACTCTCAAGTCTCTCATCATTGTTTCAGTTGTTGTTGTTTATTTATTTATTTTATTAGAGGCCTCTTTCTAGGCCATTGTTAGTTTCAGTTAGTTTTTGCATGCCGTAGGTCTAGGCCTATTATGGACTCCGCATTTGCGCGCTCTAGACGGAAATACAAATCATGTCGCTTAGCATTTGTAGTTTTTTTGCGTTGTACTGTTTGGCATTGTAGTGTTTGGAATTGTAATAGTTGACAATGTAGTGGATGCCGCTGTAGTAGTCTGATTTTCAGTTTGTTTGGTGTTGTTACTGATTTCACTGTAGACTGTTTGAATTTCATGTTTGCTAGTTTGCTTTGATTTCTTGGCTGACCTGCGCGCGATATAGGCAAGAAAGGTTTCATCCTCTTCTTCATCATCCTCGTCATCAGACGATTCCTCTTCTGAATCTGAGGCAGAGGACAAGATGAAGACGAAACCGACAGAACCAAAGGTAGCATTATACAGATGATGTAACAGATCGAGCGGATGGTCAACTGATGCAGCGTCATCAACTGATATGCGATTCGAATCCTGTGCAATCGCAAACTTGAAACTTCTAAAGCGCCAGCTACTATAAAGCCAACCGCAGGGCATCAGTTTATTCACAAGCGCTGCGTCGTTGAGTAGATATATAGTTGCGCATGTGTGACTTAACTGACTTTATTATTCGCTCCTGTAATAGCTATATGTAGCATATCTCACAATCTAGCCCATGCCACGTGGACGTTATGCATGTGAGCTTGTCAGAAGTAAGTGAAGGTTACTTACTTACTTACTTGCTTAGTCCGAGGGTTTTCCTAAGGGTGGTCAGAAGGAGGGCGAAGTTCGGTTGCCAGAGGGGATGAGGGGAAGACTAGTTGCATGTTAATGTGTCTGTTGTTTAGATTGTATTATAAAGTGCCCATCTTAATATTCTTACATTTCAATTTGGCCGAATCACAGCACGTGCTATTAATATAAATTATTATATTGAACGAACGCAATGGTGAAATGTCGTATATACGTGTAGCCTACGCTCAAGGATATATTCATTCATTCATTCATTCATTCATTCATTCATTCATTCATTCATTCATTCATTCATTCATTCGTTCGTTCATTCATTCATTCATTCATTCATTCATTCATTCGTTCGTTCATTAGTTCGTTCGTTCATTCATTCATTCATTCATTCATTCATCCAATTCAGAGGCCTAGTGTCTCCTTACGGCAACTACTATAGACCCTATAGAGCTTTATCAGTGTACGACTGTACGTAGGCCACGCGCTATGTAGGATATAATAGCCTACGACCTTTCACCCTTGCGTTTGATATTCGAATTTCAGTGTAGGCCTGTGGATAGATTTATTCATTTATTCAGAGCGCTTTTAGAGTAGGCTACGTGTCTCTTTGAAGAAACTACTCGGAGGCGCTCCCAGCCAAATCTCGGTGAAAAAGAACATAAGATTGTCTAGGCTATATAGTAGGTCGATCTAGGTCCAACGGATACGAGTTCCCACGGCAGGCCTATAGTTGACAGCGGTGGCTTCTTATAAAGAAACGACTCGCTTTAATCAGAGTAGGCTAGATTAAATCCAGCCATTGAGGCAGATCGCATTCCATGAGCGTCAATATGGAGAAAGCACATATATTATATAATATAATATATGTGGAGAAAGTGAGATCGACCGAGTTTTTTTGAATAATTTTAATCCGTTGTAGAAAGAGGAAAAGAAAGTGGAAGCGAAGAAAGTGGAAGCGAAGAAAGTGGAAACGAAGAAAGTGGCGTCTTCGTCATCGGAAGAAGAGTCTTCGTCGGAGGAAGACACTAAGAAGAAAGACGTCAAGAAGGAACCAGAGAAAAAGGAACCGCCAAAGAAGGCGAGTCGATCTTACTTACTAAGTACTAACTCATCCAGGCTTATAATATATCCTTCAATGAAAATTCATCTGTCTCAGTTACTAAATAGACCTAACCTAATAGACGCATCAATTTCAGAGGCAGATTAATTCAGATCGCCTAGTTGCAGTTTAACGTCACTGTGTGATAACAAAGATCATTAGCGACGCCCTCCTCCTTTATTCAGGCTTGGGGCTCAGTGACGGCGCCAGGATTTCAAGTTTGGGGCTGAAGCCCTATAAGCCCGTCCTCCCTCCCAGGGGCGCAACTAGAACGCTTCCTTTGATTGTGCTCATATTGCAAGTGCAGAAGGCACGAAGCCCATACGGACTAGATGGTCTGGGGAGCGTCGTCATTCATTCATTTATTCATTCATCCAATTCAGAGGCCTATAGTGTCTCTTTGCGGCAACTATTATAAGCCCTAGAGTTTTTTCAGTATAGGCCACACGCTATGTAGGCGTAAGCTCCCCAGTGGGTCTGGGGCGGATATTGCAGGCTGTCTGCTCAGTTTTGGTGTTAATTAAGATTAAGCTTAGGCCTACTGCATAACTTGTAGGCCTACAATGTAAAGTGCGGTGCGTTTGCAGGCGCCCAATTAAAGAAAAATATTATTATTATTATGATAATTAATGTCTTCATGAGAGTATGTGCAGGCTCACAGCTCTGACCGTCTTCCATACAACGATCTCTTGTTGGTGATCTTGTTGTTGAAGGTCGAGGCAGCGAAGAAAGCCGCATCGTCATCTTCGGAGGAATCGTCAGAAGAGAGTTCCGATGAAGATTCAGACGACGATAAGAAGAAGAAACCAGCAGCAGCGAAAGTAGAGCCGAAGAAGGAGGAAGTGAAGAAGCCAGAAGCAAAGAAGAAAGTAAGGAACTATGGTCGATGTATCTCACTGCTTTCGAATAGATTAGAGGAAGTGCTATAATAAGCCTTTTTGTTATGACCTATCATGTGCTAAATGAGGTATGAACTATTTAGCGGGTTGGGAAACTAAGCTGCATCATGGAGAGGAAGATAGTATGTGGAATTGAGTGATAGCATGACAGAAGAATGATAATACATTTTCATAAGTTTAATGAATCTAAGAAAGCTAACTTACGTAATATTAAACAAGCATCAACATAACACACCAGACGAGATAATCCCTAAACTAATATCTACAAACTATTGTTCCTCAGCTCCCTCTCTGACTGACTAACTCAGTCGCTCTGTCTTATATAGTTCAGAGACGCAGGCTAGATAGCTAAGTGTCGCCTGCAGCAAATTACAGAACAGATAGATAACGAACCATTGCCTGATTGGAGCTCAACTAATTAATGCTATATGCTAATTAAACTGTCATGTAAACTAGATTGACAAGTGAATATATGAGCCTAATGTTCAGTATATATTAATATATAGTCTAACAGTTAATCCTTATAATAAGCCATTATCATATGGTCCCTCCCCGCAAAAGGTAGGAATCGTCCTCGATTCATAATAATTTGAATATAGGACATAAGAAAATATTAAAACAAAACTAAATGTCACAAGCTAAATGTTTAAAAAAATAAAGTTCAAAAATTACACGATTAATAGAGTCGGACAGATAAATGTTAAAAAGAATGGCTAAGAAAAACTCTACGAGATATACGAATAGTATGAAAAGCAGCTATATAAATGTGACTACTGAAATAAAATGAATATAAGATAATGTCAAAACGAAAATAGAAAAAATCGATAATAATGTATGTGCAAAAATGGTTATGACTATAAACATGAACACGAAAAATGACAAGAGATAATAAATGCTAATAACGTGGCTCAGAACTCTAATCACAACGCTGAACATAACGAATCGCTCGCAAACAGACGAAAGTATGAATATATGATAATGGCTTATTATAAGGATTAACTGTTAGACTATATATTAATATATACTGAACATTAGGCTCATATATTCACTTGTCAATCTAGTTTACATGACAGTTTAATTAGCATATAGCATTAGTTGGGCTCCAATCAGGCAATGGTTCGTTATCTATCTGTTCTGTAATTTGCTGCAGGCGACACTTAGCTATAGATCTAGCCTGCGTCTCTGAACTATATAAGACAGAGCGACTGAGTTAGTCAGTCAGAGCTGAGGAACAATAGTTTGTAGATATTAGTTTAGGGATTATCTCGTCTGGTGTGTTATGTTGATGCTTGTTTAATATTACGTAAGTTAGCTTTCTTAGATTCATTAAACTTATGAAAATGTATTATCATTCTTCTGTCATGCTATCACTCAATTCCACATACTATCTTCCTCTCCATGATGCAGCTTAGTTTCCCAACCCGCTAAATAGTTCATACCTCATTTAGCACATGATAGGTCATAACAAAAAGGCTTATTATAGTGCGAGTAGTAGTAGTAGGCCTAGTAGCAGCACTATAGTAGTGGTACGTAGTACTAGTAGCCTATGCCTATCAGTGGCGGCGCCAGGATTTCAGTTTTTGGGGGGGGTTAAATCGTCAATTTTTTTATTTTTACATGGGAAAAAATGGATGGCCCTTTTTAGGGGGGGGCTTAGCCCCCTAGCGCCGCCACTGATGCCTATAGTAGTAATGGTGGTGGTGGGGGTGGTAGTAGCAACAGTAGTAGTAGTAGCAGCAGCCACATCAGCAGTAGTAAGCTATATATAGTAGTAGGCTATAGTAGTAGACTAGTAGTAGTAGCAGTAGTAATAGAAACAGCAGTTGTAGTCTGGTGATGATCATGAGGCATGGGTACAGGACATAAAATTATACGAAGCAATAAGCATTGGTAATTGTAATTCGATTTCTAATTTGCTTTTGTTACCAGGAAAGTTCATCTGAAGAGAGTTCTGAGGAGGAATCTTCTGAAGAGGAATCAGACTAAACCTATAGACAGGTCGGTCACTGATGCTAATACACACTTTAAATAGAAACCAGTATTAGTCATAGAATAAGAATGTCAAAGTTAGAGCACAGTAGGTCGATACGTTTTGGTAACCGAGCTTCACATAGTTGCCGGTCCCTCCATCTTGAACTATACCTATACCTCTTCGTCTTCACAACTTTCTTAGTGAGACTGCCTTTCACTCTAAACTGAAAACTTGGTTTTAAAAGTCTGCTTTATACAGCTTCTACTCCAGTTGCATGTCTTCAATGCACACTTGTAAACTTTGAAAGAAAAGAAGATAAAGATATAGTTATGGTAGGAGTATTCTTTATTTGACCAATAATTGCTATCCGCATTTTAGTGTAAAGACACAGTAATAAACATAGCCCCTACATAATTCATAGAACTTATAAAGAGTAAAATTAAATGCAAGAAAAATCCCTCATCATGCTAAAGCCATAATCATATAATTACTATATAATTTTATTATATCATCCTAATGATGACAGTTTTCTCTTAATACCATCTGATTGTGTGATTATGGGTCCGTGGTGGACACAGGTGGTAGAAAGAAGCTTTCATTGGTGGGAGCAAGTCTTGCAGCACATGAAAGGCACTATCAAATGCTAGTTTTATTGTACTCTACTGTTAGCCATTCAAGTGAAACAAACGGTTCCTCCTCTGAATCTCTGAAATCTTTCTGACCATCATCGTCATCAATCAATCAATCAATCAATCAATCAATCAATATCATCTATCACTGTACTATATCACCATGCAAATAATAATGCTTCAACCTGGTTCTGGTAATTATTGCAGGGTTCGAAAAGCAACAGACTACAGAAACCGAAGAAGGGATGCAATCTACCGTTGGACAAGTCAATGTACATGGTCTCTTTGTTTTGCCTTTAACCTCAATCAAACGAATCCTGCCCATAGGAACAATCATGAACAGCTATATGAAAATGTTCACTCAACAAATATACACGAATAAAGGTCTATTGAATGAACACTCAAGTGATTTCAATTTACTCAAGATTATCAAATGGATACAGCAGTGATTTTAAGTCTGATTATCAAATGCCTATCCTTAAAATAAGCACATTTAGAAAAAATTTCCAAAGATGTGGCATTGATTTAATTTGTTCATTTTGATTTAGCAGTTTGATGACATTACCTTCAACTTCAGAAAAGTATCAAAATATACAAATATTTATAAAAATTCCCATAAATATGTATTTAAAGCTTAACATTTTGATGTCAAGCTGTAATTATTTCCCAGTTACCTCTATTACACCCTCATCATTACAGTGTCAAAGACAGTAATCAGTAAGTAATTAAGTCATGTGACAAAAATTTCATCAATAATGCTGAACCTTGACACATCTTCAAAACTATCATTGCTACTAAATTTAGGTTACTATAAAACAACAACAAAGACATTTCTGAAATGTCTACCGGTACTTCTCTCTGCATTCACAGTTGAATATGCCTCATGTTAAGCAGCATCACAAAACAGCTAGTCTTTCTACTGCTGCCATTCTGGCTACCATCATTCTGGACATCAGTTTTTATATTCAGAAAGTCAGGTAATAATTTACAAAATCGAAATGCTCAGTGTTCGAACTGACAAAAGGAGTTTGATATTGATAATTTTACAGATTTCCTAAGTACCGGTACATTTTTTCAATGTGTATAACACAAATCAACTGCTGACTCTTGGGATATTTTAGTTTCCTGGACTCCAACCAGACATCTTTTCAATTAACTGAGGAGGCTACGTAGAAGAGCTATGGGGGGATAACCCCACACAACAACTAATATATCACGTATGCAGGGAGGGTGGTCACCGGATTTAGGCAATTTGCGTGTGGATGTGTATGGCGGGGAGCTGGGGGTCTTGACGAAATGTACATGTGCAAAAAATATTCAAATTATGATGTCCACATTCCAGCCTATTTATAACTCTGTTTTTATCCTATAGTTGTCTGATGGCTTTTGATTACATCACAATTAAATTCTGTTCAGATAAAAACTGTAAACCATAACAGTTAACAAATTTTAGCTAGCAAATAACATGTAACGTTAAACAAAAATAAATAGCAGTCTACGGTAAAATAAATGTTTCGTAGATGACTTTAGCTAATTGGACTTTTTTTAAGGGGACGGGTAGACAAGCTTATCTAAACATACGCATGGGGTGGAGGGGTTTCCACAAACTGCATGAGTTGAAACAGGAGGAGGTTGTACATACGATTTTTTTGCATACATAAAAATAATTATATTAATGGGCTCTAAACACTGCCCCTGCTTTGCAAGAAATGTTCACCCAACTGATGGGCCACAGCATGCCAAAACCGACTGTAATGCATCCAAAGTCATGATTAGAACACTGGTAACAATATACAAAAGTTTTAGCTGATCAGTCTATCTCATGAGGTCATTTATAAATATACTGCAGTTGTTAACATGCGATAGTACTTCAGTAGAACTGAAACGACAATTCATACAAAATACGGCGAATCATGTAAAGCTACCATTCTTGTTGGCGGATAAGCAACGGAATCCGACTGTGAAACACTGCGCTTGCTGTACATCTGCTTCAGTTTTGAAACGCTCCAATTGATTTTGATTGCATCGGGCAGAGGAAGTTTAGCTGAACGAACAACGTAGGGATGTTGGTGCGAAGACGGAGCCGAGGTAGATGATGATTTCAGAGCCGAAGATTCATGCTGCTCAGAGGATCTGCGTAAAGTATTGTCAATAGATTCACCACGACAATAGTTTTCTTTGAACAACGTGGGTCGAGAAACAGAAAATATTTTGCTGTAGAGAGGTAGTTCTGGTTGTATTTTCTGCACCCCACTGAATTCGTCTTGGTGGAACACCGTCGTTTTGTGCTGTAAACTATCTGAAAGCTCGACGTCGTGTAAAGAGCGCGGCAGGCGGAGAGCAGTTTCTTTATTTTGCCGGTCACGACATTCGAATACCAGCGACTTCTTTTTCTTCATATCACGAGGCGAGTAGGCAGACTCTCTTTCAGCATCGTCAGAATAAGCAGAGTTCTCCTCAGACACCCTACTCAGGTGATACGGTACCACGGTGCACTTGTTGCGACTGTGAGGTTCATTGTTAAGTTCTTCCTCCTTTGATGCCCGTTTCATAGGCGCCAATTTTCTCTTCAGAAATGAATTGCTCGGAACCAGAACATTTTCCTTGTCTTCATCGCTGTTGTATTCCTGGCGCTTCTTCTCAAGAATCTCAGAAGAATCGCTTTTACTTCGACCGATTCCGCGGCCAAACGATCGACACGAACGTAGTTTCGGATCCGTCGAACGCTGGCGACGCTTTCTGATTCTGACCTTTTGGTCAAACCTTTGTTTGGCAACAATGGCACAAACACCAGTCTGCAACCGTCTGTCTTCCTTACTCGTGCTGCCATTAGTCTGAGATAAACAGTTTTCAGCGTGAGTTGGGTAATCCGAAGACACGAATGTTGATGCTATCGACGGCTCGTGAGGCAATATATCCAAGGCATGTAGCAATTCACTTGGCATGTTCGCAGGGTGATTTGAAAGCGGCATACTTTCATATTCACCACAATGACCGGTAGTCTTAGTTTGTTCAAACAATACCACAGTCTCAGAATTGATTGAAACAGAGCTGATTGGTTTGCTACTAATACCTTGAATCGATTGAATACCGATCCCCACACCACCGGTAGCACTAGGAACAGATTGCAACGCATGACTGAGCATGCTGTGTGTAGCAGCTGTAGCTGTTGGCCTGGATACCATTGGATTACATGATGCATATCCAATAATGTTTTTATCTGACGGCAAACTAGGAAAACAACCTTCTTCATTCTTGGAATGCACTGGAAGTCTCTCCATTACCACTGACTGGCTCGTGAAACCTGCCACATTTTGCCCAGACACAGATGAACTTAACAAGGTGTCACTGTGTCCGGCCTTCGCAGCCATTGCTTCCGCATAGGATGGCGGCCTCGCTGGCCTAACCCTGTGTCCGCTGTTGATACCGGAAGGTGCCACTGGACGCCAGGCGTTGTTAAACTGGCAACCCTTTGGAAGGTTGCCTTGTGGCCTCACCAGAGCATGACGTGGAGTTTCCCACTTCCCACATATTGCAGAATACAGCCTGGTCTGAGTGATGGCATGGTTTCTGCCAGTCGACTTGTCCTCCTCAGATCTATTGTAGAGTACAACGTCACCAAACGTACAATGGAGGCCTTCCAGGAAGTATTTTGGAAAGATATCTGATCCGCATTTTGTCATACCACGTCGCAGGTTCAGCGAGCTTGCGGATGGGTTTATGCGAGTATCTGTCTGTTCTCTTCTCAAAATGCCTCTGACTGAGAGTGGACTACAGAGGCTGTCATCTATTTTGACACCTAGCTCAGGCAAACATGACCGTTGATCCACTCCAGTAAGAAACCCAGTTCCTTCTTCACATCTGCTCACATGCTGAGAGTCGGACATATCACAAGAATACGACGTGTTTGACAGCATATTTTTCGGTAAATCAGCACTTGCCAAAGATTGACCGCTTGAACTTACCGCTTCTGAAGCACCACACACAGATCTCACCTTCAATGCAGAAGGTTTGTTGGCTTCAGAACCAACCTGCAACAAACCTTGCTCTGCTCCAAATAAGCTTTCGTCAATCTTTACCATTTCTTGCTCCATGCTTATTCCAACTGTCCAACTTTCGTCAAGTGATGAAGACCTCGCGAAAAGCCTAAGTTGGTCATCAGTCTCTTTTACAGGTTCTGCACCAACTAAACTCGGCATTCTGTGACTGCATTCTATGTTAGATGAATTTAAACTCTTCAGTAAGCCAGCCGTTACCTGCTCCGTTGCATTGTCAAATTCTGCTGATAAATTTATACTAGTGTTCTTTGCACCACCAGACGAGCGTGTCTCTGGCAAACTCTCACAAACTCGATCTGCTGCAGGGTAGCTATGCTCAATCTGCGAATGCAAAGGGGCATCATCTTCAAATGCAAGGTGAAACCACCCGCTTACATCCTGAAACTTGCACTTCTTTGTGTCCATTCTTGAAATGCAGTTCACAGAGGTATTAGGGGTCACCAATGACCCAGGTTCCAAGTCATTGCTAGACTGAGCGTCGGCAGTCAGAAGACAATCACCATTAGCGGTCGTCTCAACCAAATCATTGTAGGACACAGAGTTGCTTGTAGCCAGGCCAGAGTCATAGTATGTACTTGTAGGAGTGATGTCAGGGCTCTGAATACCCAAAACAGAAACAGAATGTCCTGAATCAATGTCCTGATCAGCGCCTCCAACCAGTGACTCTTCTTTAACTGAAATGACAATAAAGCAAAGGCTTTGAAAATGAATCCTAGGAAGTTACCGAGTCATGTGCAGTGATATCCTAATGCAGAGGTTCTGAACCGATGTGTCGCGACACACTAGTGTGTCGCGAATAGACCGGCGGTGTGTCGCGTAAAATTGGTGAGTCGTTGGTGTGTCACAAAGAATTGGTGTGTCGCGAATTTTCACAGCATACACCTGTCGTTCTTGCAAAAACACTGACTTGCTTACTTTAGCAATTTAGCAGGCATACGCTGTGAGAATTCGTAGCACTCTATGTGTTTCATCGCAATCTGGAGCGGTCACAATGTTTGTCTTGTAGGGAATCCGTATGCACTATGCATGGTTGCAAGTTTAGGTGTGTCACGTGCGGAAAAAGGTTGAGAACCTCTGTGCTGATGTATTAACATGTTGCTGATCAGGACTCTAGAAAAAAGTAACCAAAAACCAGTCCCACTGCTAAGATGTAATTCTTGTCTTTGTCAAGAAGTAAATAAAATAATAGCAACAAGTAGGTATTAAAAAAAATGACTGGGAAACTAAACTGATGATATAAATCACAGCACTCATAAATCATAAATTGTCAGTCGTCCTCTTAAATCAAATTGTCCACATAACCAGTAAATAAAATCATTCATATCAGTTGAAGTCAGTTGGGTTGGATAAGGACAAAGAGACAGTGTACATCTTAAAACTAAAGTATACATTTATTCTGCTTTGCCAGAACTATTGTCACAACAACTATTATCACAACAATTCTCAGACGAACATCTGATATCTGTCTGGTAGTGATATATAAACACTGAATGAATGAATGAATGAATGAATGAATGAACAAACATAATCTTACCTATATGAATAGCTAAGTTTGCCTCGTGGATGATACCCGCACCCAAATCGTGTGAAGACTGGTTCCCCTCTGGAATCAAGTGATCAAAGAGATGAAGACAATCCGGACCAAAGATTTCCTCAGCACACTCAATCATCAGTTCCACAACTGCATTCAGCTTCTTTGCGTCGTTCACCTGACTCAGAGCCGCTCCAGACGAAGAGCGCGGCCACAGAAGCGAAGGACTGATGCAGATGGAAAGGCTGTAGGCGGTCATGCCGTTGTGATCGGACTGAAGACTGATGCGATACAAAATGCACATCAGGTAGCGAAGGAAAATCTGGTGACTTGGCGGCAAGATTTGAATGAGGCTACAAGAACAAAATATGTCATCATGGAATAGAGATTATGATCGCTTGGGGGCTGGGGTACAAGAGGTTGTGGTTTGGTGTCAGGTCGGGAGCGCCTCTGAGGAGTTCTCTTGAAGTGGCGCTATATAAATGTACAATTACAATTACAAAAGAGAGTCTAGCATAGGCTATCATGCCTACCACAGCAAAATTTGACCCCATATTTGAAAAATCCAGTATAATTGAGTACACCAGCCAAACAGCACTAGAGAGAGGATTGGACCACAAGGGAGATTAGATTAGATTAGATTAGATAGGAATGGCCAATAACCATGACGGCATTAAAAATAATGAAGTTCCCAGCATTTCATGCGCATGGCTGTCCCACCGGAATGAATGGGTTGCTCAACAGTTTAGCAATTATCACGGCAGAATGTTTACACAGCTAAATATACTGCCTATCAAATCAATGAATATATCAGGATTATTGAAAAAATCATGCCCTTTCACTATAAGACAATGTGATTTTGTTCACAGTAAAAAGTACCTAATATTGCAGAAACTAAACTGAACATAAATCTGCACTTTAGAATTGCATAAAAAATATATTTATAAGTATACAAAAAAAATAATGATTTGCAGTTTGCTCATAAACTGAGCAGAGCAACATGTAATGTAACTCTTGGCAATCAAGCAGTTGTTTACAAACAGTGTACTGCCTATCAAAAGGTAAGGGTGCACACAAATCCTTTCAGACAGCCTGCATCCTGTAAAAAGCATACAACTACATGTTTCACAATTAAACTGATACGAGTCAATGATGTGCTAAATTTTTTTGACTATATTGACAGGTCTTTCAAAATACTTTACCTTTTCAGACGATTGTTGGCTAAATTTTTATTGCCAATGACTGCGCTGATTTTGATCCATTTGGGGTAGAGTTCACACAAAAGAAGACAGTTTGGGAGGCAACGCAGTAACTCCTACAAAAACACCCAATGCCAGCCATAACAACTCACAGAACTACACAAGTTCTTTAAAAATCCTTAAATTCTACCTTAGTCAGGTAATGCAGAACATCCTTAGGCTTCGAAGACGATCTTAGAAAGCTAAAACCAGTAAATGTCTATAGTTAAGTTGCAATACCCAGTTAGAGTAATTAATTTAGCTGTAATTAAAACTACTAATTAGTACCTTCAAAAGGGCGGCTGACACACCAACATGAACGTCATTGAAATCAACCTTATCACCCTGGTCCAAATGCTGCTTTGCTTCATGACACTTTGAAACAATGGCAGATTTCCGGAAAATGTCAACAGTAGCTGGGCCGTGAACAAATAAATGCGACAGGATATCCTGCAACATGGACAACAACGACAGACCAGTAAATAAATTACCACAACAACCAGCAAGATACTATGACAGAAGAAAAGAAAAAGGACAAAACTTCGTTAGGATTACCAGCAGCTACTTGAACAATTAACTGCCATGATTGAGTTAAGAAAAAATTTTTTCGGCATATGTGATTTTTCTTGTGAAATCATTTTGTCTCAGCAGAACACAATCTCAGAATGTTTTGATTCTTCTGAATTGCTGGAATTTTACAAAATGACTTCTTACTATAATGCTACCTACGACTACAACACAGATATCAATTAAATTTGCAACAATCCATTATGACACATGTCCACTCAGTGCAGTTCTCAAATAAAATCTAGACCGAAGACAGCTTAAATTACTAAAGCAAGCATTGATATGTTTCAAAACCTGCAGACTTATTTATGTATCTTGTCACTGCCTAATGAAATATTTACATAGGAAAACTAAACTGAACCAAACTGCAAATGTGTCAACTAAGACTGACCATCACTGGAGCACATAACACGTTGCCGTCAAACAAATCATTTAGATTGTGACCAAAAATGTTTCCAACTTCAACAGATCTGGACGACTTCTTGAAGAAAAGTCTCACAATCTTTGACGTCTTCTTGGGAGACCTTCTTGTCTCATCTGATTACATGTTAAACAGCAAAAAAGTCTTCTGTATGGGTGTGTAAGACATAAGAACTCTCTTAATTAAAATCACATTCTGTCATTTCACATATTTTTATATCATAAAAGAATATTTTAAATAATTTATCTGAATTTTGGAATAAACATGTCCAGCAAACAAGTGCAGATATTAAAACAGACAGAGCAAAAGGAAAGTTCAAAACTTTAGAAACGTACACCAATTATATAAAATACATGTCATCGAACACCATTAAGCAGTAGTACATAATACATTTTTCCCAAATCCTGAATTTTCCCAAGACTATTCCAGTCATGTACCAACTGCATGCATCTCATGAAACATTCTCAAAGCCACTTAAGTCGCACTTGTTTAGAACTTTTGGATAGCTAGGTTAAGCACATTCGAGGTTATTGTAAGACACTATAAAAATTTCCATAATACATACATACATGCATTTTCGAATATAGGTCCGATTTTTCAGCACTCAAAGTAACGTGGTGGCCATTCATAAAAGGTACCAGGTTTCATTTAGCTTTCAAAATAGTGCTGCAGAAATTAGTTTTATTAGCTTAAGATTCATAGAAATAAAAACTAAAGCATCAATTTTAAAATGTAAATACCTCAGCTAAAGAACTGAAATAAATAAACAGAATGAAAGTCATTAGCATGAGACAAAATTCCTCTCTACCTAGACTGAGTTTCATAGACAGTTTCGATCGGGTCTGTTTTGGAACAATCTGGAACTTCAGTCCATCATGGAGGCTGATGTCTGTCAAAACTGCTGATTCACAGGAACCCTGCTTTGCCCGGATGTAATTCATCTGTATGGCGTAAGGAAACTCATGCCCTAAATAAAAAGCACTTTAAAATTTTATCAACTGCTAATACCAGTAATTTTTATAGAAAAAAGGTTCCAGCATTGAACATATCTGAGGTAATTAATTAATTAATTAATTAAGTATGCTAAATATGTATGGCATATATGACATTTTAAGCTTGGCACTATGAGTTTGGCAAAGAAATTCAAAGTGGCTTTTTTCAAATATAAAAAAATGCTCACCAATAAGAGGGTATGGATGGTTTTCTTTTTCACTCTGTACCCAGAATTGAAAATCATTCACCGACACTGACTACAAACAATTAAAAAAAACACAGTTCAACTTCAGCATCATTACTTAATAAAAGAATATGTCACTTTTCTTGCGACAAAGTTTTCACTTTCCTTAAAGTACTTTACATCAAAGCTACATTGTGGTAAAAGCTGATTTTATTTGACAGAAAGGCAATATTAACCAGTAAATAAAACCCCCAAAACCATTTTATAACAGACCTAACTTAATTACTCAAATAATAAAATGTTACACATAAAATATATGTAACAAATACCTCAGTCCTTAGAGAAATTTAAGTAGTTTACTGCAATAATCTGAACGGAATGGCTTACTGCAATGTGCATTTCTTGAACACAACGGATGACCACATCTTTTGTATTCTCACAGTTTTGCACCAACAAACTTTTCACCTAATAATATGTACGAAAACAACTCAAATTCCTTCTACATTCCTTAATGAACCAGGCTGAACAAACCATAAATCGTGAATATGCCAAAATGGCATGACTCAAATGACCACATTACAAATTGTAATATAATACTAGTCAGACACTTCTTGTAAAAAGGATGTACAATCACTCAGATTTAAAGTGGACACGACCACGCAAGAACATCCGATGTCGAGAGATTCTGGACCAGAGTTTGGCTCACAATTTGGATGAACAAAAATAAGTCTTAATCAAGGTGCAGAAACGTACACAGAGCTCATCTTCTAGACTGACTGACTGTCTGGGTCTCATAGTGCATCAGCACAGCACTGGTTGTTAAGTGCCTTCAAGCCTTCACCAGTCAAAGGCTGTTAAGTTTAACAGTCATACAAATCTTTACAAAAATAAAAAAATGAATAAAAATTTGAAAATGCCAAGTGAGCAACTTCGGCCACATAGTTCACTTAAAATACCCTGTAAACAAAAAAAAGAACAGAGAGCGGAGAGATTTTTTGTCTTGGCATTTTTTTTAGAAGTGACATATCACATATGACCATATGACAAATCGTAGCAACTGTAGAATAAGAATGCATCAGACAAACAAGTACATTAAAGTACGGTAAGGTTCCTATATGCCATGTGGGAATTGGGGAGCTGCTCATTTTCTCTACAAGGTCCTTCAACCCACAATGGATGAACTCGAGTACGGGACAAGGGCCAGAGCATACCAGTATACTTCTGCACTAAATCATTCCGCCTGGTGATAGAGAAATCTGCACTGCAAACAACTTCTTCAAGATCATTACATGGAATTGAACTCACAACCACGTGATCTGTGAGCAAGGGAATTACCGTGGACGAGACAGTTTAAAAACTCGCCAGTGTTGGTTGCATTTTAATTATCAATTGCAAAAAGGACTCTTACCACAGAAAATGCTTGACATGTGTTGACGATCCTAATGACAACATTCGGCGGCCATTCTTGGGTTTTCTCAACAGCAATCTGCCTGTGTGCATAAAGAATCATAGCGTCTATTTCTTTTTATCCTAATTACACTTTTCAAAACCATAAAACCGCTGTTGACCTAACGTGGATAATTTTACAAAATTGATAAGCACTGCTCTAAACTTGTTTTCAATCAGCATTTCTTTGGATGTGTACACTACGTATCATGTCTTTCATTCACAATAGCTGGTCTTTCCATTTGGAATGTAATGTAATGTAATGGGAGTCTTAGTCACTGCACAGGAATGCCATACAGCCTATGTCTGCAACTCTTCTAGCAAGACTGTCCTTCGCTCTAAACTGAAAACTTATGACTCCTTCTAGTCTAAATGGCAACCTCGCTTGAAACTGCACTTCTGAACTTTGTAAGGATTCTGATTCAATAACCATGGGCACAGTGCCCGTAGGAGTCCGATGCCCTCCTCGTAATGTCTCTCCATTCCATTCTGTTCTGAGCTGCATGATATAAATTCTGCAAATCTGCTGTACACCACTCTTCAATGTCATCTGTCCATTCTTTATGCGGCCTGCCTCTTCTGTTCTTGCCTTCCATCATCCCAAACATCAGGGTCTTGATCTTTCTGTCATCTTTTATTCGACAAATGTGCCCGAACAAGGAGGCCATCATTAAATCAACAAGGAGGCCATCATTAAATCACAGAATTGCTGTGTAAAAAACATATCACTTTGAAGTCAATTTACCCTACAAGGTCCAGTTTGAATGGAACCAATGATGCTAGTCAATCACTGCTAATTATCGTCCCTCCGTGAAGTCCTTTCAATTCATTGCGCACTACTACTACGCCTTGATGTCGTTTCCATCAAAAGGACTTCACAGATGTATCTTCAAAGGTTTCTCATAGACCGTTAATTTTTCATATTGCCTAATCCAAGGTCATGTCACGTCTCATTGAAATGCTAACACAGTTTAAAATATATTTAATAAACAGTTTAGGTACCACGTATCTCTTCCACGTAACTCTTCCAATCAGAGCCACGCACACAGAATTGATAACATCACAGTCACTTTGATAAGTCCCCCAATCCCCACATCTTGCTCAAGATATAACAGCATCTCATTCAAATGCTATAAAATAGCACACAGCAATCCAAAATCAACACAGGAATTCAGTAGCTGTGCAACTTACTGCTGAAGTCTGCTAAGCCAGACATCTCTTATTTGGATGCTAGCGAATGTGGCAACCACGTTGACGGTTGGCCAACCAATCACAAACGATCGATCCCGATCACAAACAACTTCCGAGACTTGGTCAACGCAATCTGACAACCATATCTCACAAAGCCGGATTTCATCTTTTACATGAAAATTCGATGGGGATCTAGCAAAAAACAAAAACACATAAATAAACTTATTTCGAACATAGTCGATTGTTTAAAAACCAATAACTTACCAAGAGACATCATTTTGAACAGTTGTGTAATATTAGTGTATAATGTAGGGAAAAACAGTAGGCAGTTTATAATAATAGTCTGCCAGACAAATTAAGCAAAAGAACTTCCAATATAAATAATAACAATAAATATAATAATAATCTAGCATAGTTTGAAATACAGTCATTTTAGCTTCTGTATAGGAAACAGAATCTTGCAAACATGACAGCACAGTTACTAATGAAGCCAAAGCACAAGAAAGACAACCAATTTTGAATAAGAAATTCACCAAAATGTTCTTAAGACAGGCAATGGTACTCACTTTTGTTTGGCTATTACTAAGACATTGCTCAGCAGAAATAAGTAACGTTGGTGAGTCTGCAGACACTGAAAGAAAATTACAAAAAAGACATTTGATGGTCATTCCATCTCAATTCAATTTTTTTCCCAAAAGTTCCAGCTCGACCATCTCAGATTTCAATGAAAATTTTACAGATTGTTTATTATGGTATTAGAGGAAACTAGATACCAAATATCAGATCAATATCAGTTAGTTGGAAAGGAAGTTTCATGAGGAATTCTAATGCAGTCCTACAAACTGCACATTTCTCAGGATTCTTTATAGCTACCTTCACTTAGATTTCATGCCCTGAAAGGGTTGAACTGTTTTCAAGCACTTATGTTTGCAAACAGTTCTTCTCAATGATAAAACTAACAATCCTTCTCCATTGGCTTCCTGCTGAATTCAGAGTAAAATTTAAATTGACCTTTTGACCTACAAAGCCCTCAGTACCAGCACACTCTCCATCACAACTAACTCCTTACACCCATTCTTGCCAATAGTTATAATAATAATAAATTATACGAATCAAATGCATAAATAAATTCTAATACGTCTAGTTCATAGGCAAAACCGAGTGTGTTCAAACCGACATGAAAATAAACATCAGAAGATGTTAGAAATCTTACATTTGTCAGTTGAACCGAATCCTGCAGAATGACGTTCGAATCCTCAATAATCAATTCGTCCGCCATGTTGCTACTTGCCGTTCTGAACGACCTGCAATCACAGAACGAAAATGCAAAAACATCAGCGATGTAGCATTAACCTTTTAAAAACAGTCTATCAACAGAAGCTACCGGCCTCATCCTAAACAGTCACGCATTTCAACAGGTGCGTTAATCTCATACGCTCACTCGCATACAAATGGTACAGAGTCCACGGATCACCACAGAAACAATGAATACTGAAAATGCAAACAGCATCCAACGACTTAATTCTCGGTGTTTGAATTTACATAAATTCGGAGAAGTACACTGTGTGTTCATAAAAAGTTGCAGCGTCTGAATCGTTGAAAAAAACACGAGCAACTAACCCATAAGACGCTGAACGCCTTGGACTGATGTTCTTCCAAAGTCGAGTCCCACTCGTTGTGAACTTTAGCCTGTGTTTTGCCGACGACGTACTCTTCATCAAAGGCTGAACGAGAGACAAATTTAAACCAAGCAAAACAGTAATAAACGTTGGGTCAAAGGCTGTGAGAAACTCGAAAGCAAATATGAGAATAGCACAATATTGAAAAACTTATTCTATATACTTACAGTATACATTTTAGCCATACTTAATGCCGGGTGTCTTCATCAACTTCTTTAAACTTAGTTTAAAATATGAAAAAAATAATAAGTCTACAAACATTTCAGCAAGACAGAGTCAACGCACATGCAAGGAGAATATCTATGACCGACAGCAAATCGTGCCAACAAAAAATGCACAGAACAAAACCGGAATGAAGGCAACACTTGAAAATACTTGTGATTCAGACATGACCGCTTTCTCTCTAAAACAGAATCAGTCATACAGTTTGACAAAAAAGGAAAGTCTGAAACATAATTGGCTGCACTCAGTATCATTAGAAGCATATGCCAATGATGTGTAGCAACTAAATCATAAACAGAAACAATGAGTCAGAAATGGGAAAATAAGCATCAAACACCTACAGTATACAATTGATAAATACAGGTACAATACTGATACAATACTATGCGACACCTCCCAAGCTGCTCTCAATTTCACAAACTGTTGAAGACTGTTTTTTTCCCTTGATCTCAGCCGGGAGCGCCTCTGAGTAGGTACCTTGAAGGGGCGCTATATAAATGCGATATATAAATTACAATTGATTGATTAATTGATTGACAATAGTGATAGGATAATACGTGCCTCTTCATGCAATTGAAGTTGTTGTGGGCCAGGACCAAGAGATGGGGATGCACCAACTATCTCTGCAGAGGATTCTGACACTGGTTCAGTCGTCTCTTTAACCATTATCTGTACAAACAAGAAACATTTCCACTCGTTAAAACAA
This sequence comes from Lumbricus terrestris, assembly GCA_949752735.1. Lineage (NCBI taxonomy): Eukaryota > Metazoa > Annelida > Clitellata > Crassiclitellata > Lumbricidae > Lumbricus > Lumbricus terrestris. The sequence continues at coordinate 59,218,548 of OX457039.1, forward strand.
TGTTACACTGTTTGGCCCAAGTGAAAACTGTAATGTCCTACTAACTTACTTGCTTTAAACATCTGAATGAAATATGCAAAACCTGGCATTTAATGGGAATAGCATAATTCTTGACTTTTGCACAATCAGTATCAAGCGGATGACAATTTATGCCAGTCTAACATAGATGCGACTGCAGATCAGAAAATCTGGAAAGATCAATAAAACTCGAAAATTTAATATTTAATAATAATTTAATATTTAACTTTACATCATTATGTGGCTGGAAGTGATGAATAATAATTGGTGAAAATTGCAAAATGTATAATCACACAAGAAATGAAAAGTTACAAATATTTAACATGATATCTGTGAGCAAAGAAAAAACCCTTGTGGTCTTGGGTTAAACAGGCCAACCTCTATCATCAATTTTGTAAGAGCCCAAGCCAAAAAACTTTTGATTTCCAGATAAATAATAACCAAAAATTTATCTTAAATTCAACAAATTATGCATAATTTTAACCCCTAAAATAATTTATACGGTCTGAAGTTTTCTACTTGACACATTTAAGTGGCCTCTATATATAAAGAAAAGGACTCGTAAAACTATTTCAGGACCTATTGTGGCCTAATTTTCTTCTGAATGCATTTTCCTTGTCCGGCATATTGACTTTTTCCGACCTTGGCCGGATTTGTCAGTCACAGTCACAAAAGTCCAAGTTCAAAGACAAACATACAGCTCTTTGTTATAGCAGTCCTGGCTATGTCATCCAAGAAAGCTTAACTGCTGACTTTGACACAAATGTGCCCTTTGTGCAGAATCACTCATGCAATTTTTATAACAGAACAAGAGGCTGAGGATTGACCCTTGTAATTCTGGGTTAAACAGGTCAACCTCTACCATCAACCTTGTAAAAGTCCAAGCCATAAAAACCTCTTTAAATTGCCCAAACTCATTTCTTTAAAAGGAACAAACTATAGGCAGTCGTAGGCATACAGGAGGAAACAATAATGACACAACCCTTAGAGCTTTAACAACATTTGTATAAAACATATTCTGACTGAACAGGGGGATTCAGCATCACAAATCTCAGAATATAATTCAGTTTTTGCCCTTGGATCTTGCTAAAATGCAAACTTGCTATATAAACACAGTTAAATGTACTTCAAATAGCTCACAAAGATAATAGTACAATGGCTTCCAGTATATGCTTAACACATATTTGCAAAGTGCACAACAACGTTGTATATACACACATATATATACACATATATATATATATAATATACATAAATTTATATACATACATATATATTTATACTTAAATATGAACATACACTGTGGAGAGTCCAAAAATGTATTTTGGTTCCAGTAAGCACATTGCAAAATAACCTCTGTTGGACATTTTAACCAGAAATAAGAAATTTGGGGAACTGGTCACCCAGTCTCATATGCAAAGACAACAAAAATAAACTTGTTAGTAGTTGTTACCCGATAGGGGGTCATCTGCCTATGATACCAAAAGAGATTGATCCTGTATACACCATTGCACCAGTATGTGCTCATAATATTTTGCACTGTATGAATAAATAACACAATGAATTAATGAATAATACGCACCCAGTAAACAAAAAAATAATAATTATAACGTGTCAAAAAATTATAAAAGAAATAGCGAAATAAATATGAATTGACTTCATCACATCAACACATGCATTCAGACCAGATAAAGATTTGAACTCAAAAAAGATTTTACCCGAAAAAAGATGTAATCTGTAAGAAGATTACGGTAGACGTCAAATAAAATATAATCTACAAGAAGCGTAGACTTGTAATGCTGAGGTACCACAACAATGCTACTGCAGCACTGCTGCGAGTAAAGTTAGTTCCGATATAATAATGCAGGTGAAAATCAGTTGTCAATACAACTCATTAGAAGAATTGGTTGCCATGTTGATAATTTAGACAAAGACTGTCCCTACTGGATATCCAAGACAGGATAGCTGCTGCGATGGACAAACATGAATATTCTATTGGTATTTTCCTTGATCTCGCCAAGGCCTTTGACTCTGTTGACCATAATATCCTCCTAACTAAACTTGAACACTATGGCATTAGAGGTACTTCTTTGGACTGGTTTACTAGTTATCTTACGAATCGCTACCAACGAGTTATATGTAATGGTTTCCTTTCAAACCCTTTACCCATTCTATTTGGTGTACCACAAGGATCAATTCTTGGTCCACTCTTATTTTTAATATTTATTAATGATTTGCCAAATTCGTCAACTGTGCTACATTTCATTATGTTTGCAGACGATTCTAATGTCTTTTTTTCCCATACCTCATATGACCACTTAATACAATTGGTAAATAGCGAACTTATGTCTGCAAGCGAATGGTTTACAAGCAATAAACTAACACTTAACGCAAAAAAATCAAATTGTATCGTCTTTCGTTCCACAGGAAAATCCATCCCCTATGACAATAGTCAAATTGTCTTAAATAATATTGTTATTCCTCAAGTATCCTCAACAAAATTTTTAGGTGTCTACATTGACCAACACCTGAAGTGGAAAACACACATTTTTGAAATTAGCAATAAAATTAAGAAGAACTTAGGCATTATAAAACGAGTGTCTTATCTTCTTCCACTTCATATCCTACGGGATCTCTATTATACCCTCATATACCCATATCTCACTTACTGCAATATGACCTGGACTTCTACATACGACTCTCATCTTAATGGTATAAGGATCCTTCAAAAAAAGGCTATAAGAGTCATAACTAAATCTCCCCCAAATTCACACACCAGTCCGTTATTCTTCGAATACAAACTCCTAAACATTACCCAAATTAAATTTCTACAAACTTGCATTTTCATGTACAAATATTTTAACAACCTCCTTCCACCATCATTCTCTTCCTATTTTGATCCTGCACCGCATCTGATATGTACTAGAAGCAGCAATGATTTCAGACCTGTGTTTGCTAGGACTAATGTCCGTAAGTTTTCGCTTGGGGTCCAGGGCCCAGCAAACTGGAACAGTCTACCCAAAGAAATCCGCTTGGCTACATCCCTCAGTCACTTTAAAACCCTTGCACGTGCACACACATTAATTTATATATCCTAATCTCTGTTTTGTTGTTTATTAGTTAAGCTTTAGTTAAGCTTTAGTTAAGTCATGTATCCCTATATTATTCATATATACTGTATAATGTTATGTACTATACTATAGCGTCTGTTCTCTCCCCATCTAATCATACCCCCACCATCTTGTTTAACTTAATCATGGTATATAGGCCCCCTACTAAGCGGGACTAGTCCCTTCTGGAGGTGCCTATTGCTCCCTCCTCTATCTAATAAAGTTCTCTACCGAATACATTACTATGTTAAATATCAATTGTCTTGCATTATTTTCTGTTTGTTATTGTGGGATCAATAAATGATTTGATTTGATTTGATTTGAAACAAGTGTATAACCTCATGGAAAGACTGTCTGCTGTCTGTAAATGACAATGTATATCCCCTACCCCAAGAACGACAAACATGTGATCATTTCATAGCGTCTATCATTCATACACTCTGTATCTAGTCTTACATTACTTACCTAAAAGTATCAATACCTTATTTCACAATTAAGTGAGTGATATTTACCAGTCTGAGACAACTGCTCTTATAACCATTATGCACCACAGCGGCCAAAAGTAGCACAACAGCATGCAAGCTTGATAATAAAAAAAGCAAAAACACAAAAATAGAACAGATACAACATTATAAACATTTAGAGAATGTCTAATGCATACAATACCTTACCTCTTCATTCCGTTACCTCATATAACACATCAACATCAATATCAAATATGGGTTTTCAACATACACTATTTCTTGAACACATATTTAAACAAATATTTCTTCTCACTGGGCACTCGCACTGGGAGAACTACTGAATGGCTACTGAAGTGAACACTAAACAGTGGTATATAAGTTTAAAACTCCATTATATTACATTAACAATACAGGGTTTGCTAAAAGCAGGCCACTTTGCCACATGCACTTGGCAGTAGCTAATTTCAAACAATATTGCCTCGGGTCATATTATCCCACTCTTAGATGTTCCATTAGGAGCAAATGAACATTGAGCAGCATTTGCAAATAGGATGGATAATATGTCTGACTACCGGTAGTTACCCTTCAGGTCTCAACGTGGATTTCTACTCAGTAGTAAACGGATCTTGTTTTGTTTTGTAACTCTACAGCGATACCAATCAGGATGAAAATGAAGATGAACATGAGAAGCAATGCAGACCAATTTGTGCATCAACAACAATGTAGAGCAGACACATCAGCAGCAATTAGACACCACAGCATTAGCGCCATTTAATTGTTCCATACAAACTTCAAACAGACAAACAGACGAATGGACGACAGACAGACAATGACGTGAATTGAGAAAAGACACTCACACACATGCACGCACAGTCACACACACGTGCACACACACACACCCGCACACAATTTCTGCTACTGAAGCTCAGTCATAGGGCCACAAAGAGTCAGACATGCAGCATATTTTTAAGGCAATGGGTCAAAAGTGACTGCTACTACTACTGCTACTTCATTACCATACCTGCGACTTCCAGTAACAGGACGGCCTGGCTGCTACCGAGAACGATCAAGCCCATGAATTAACGTTACTTTTTTAGCCGAGCTGATTACTAATCACATCAGTAGTCAGGCCCGTCTGCAGAGCGTTTCTACGTCAGAGTTTCCTGCATCTGTGCATACAAGTGGGTGCATGCATTATGTGTGGATTCGGCACAGGAAACACTGCAGCTCACACAGTCAGCATAGAGGCGTGGTGCGGCACTGCAGTCACTCCCAGATCTTTAAATCGAATCCAAAAATGGTTGTGACCTGTGACTATCTCTGAATGTCATTGACCTCCTTGGTTTTAGCTCCTTACCATTTGATGCCTTCTGCATATTAAACATCGCATAACAGAAGCTTTTCATTTGTTGATAAACTAATACCCTTGTTCCACATCAAGGCCTAACGTTGGCGTGGTGGTTTAGGAATATGTTCGATGCCATAGAGCCGGAAGGTTGTGGATTTGAATCCACCTTAACCCACCTTGTAGGGATCCTGAACAAGTTCTTCACTCGCAGTTGCTAATAAATGCACTTCAGAGTGAAACTCTTATACAGTGCCCGTGCTGTCCTCAGGAGCACCTCTTGAATGGGCATAATAAAAAGTGATCATACATACATACATACATGTACATAATATATACATACATACATACATACATACATACATACATACATACATACATACATACATACATACATACATACATACATACATACATACAGGCATACATACATAATACATTGCACTGCAATTGATCAGTATGTTAGGTTTAGATGTGAAATATGGTTGACAATACTTCTTCAAATCAAACATCTCAATGGACAAATCTTGCATACCTCAAATCCCAGCTTAAACTATTAGTTATCTCTTGTGGCTGTGCATAAATCATTGAAAACAGATTACAACAAAATAGAAATAAAATAAAAATTGCCAGTCAAACATTTCAAAAGTCTTACTAATTCTTCGTTGGAACACATCATAACCGATTTACATAGCTTAAAAGTAAAACTAACTTAACTTGAAACTACACTAAGTTAATATGAAGTTGGCAACAGAAACAAAAACTAAAGGCAGCATTGCTCAACAAGAACAACAACAACAATGTCTGACTTCGTGATTACAATTGGCAGTGGCAAGCACATCTGGCTAGCTGGCAGTTCGCCCAAAGAATACTTATCAACTAATGCCAGCATGCTTGAAGGAAAAGGCCTACACATTTGTTACTCAATAACAATCAGGCTTTGCATGTCTGTTGGAAATAAATCATTTAGAGAAAGTCACCATTGAGAGTCTTTCATGTATGGTACAGAGTGATTTTTGGCAAACGGAAAACACACCTACATCTGAATATAGAATAGAATAGCAAAGATAAACAGAACCTGTTTTTAATATTCTCAGCAAAACGCACCCCCACACAACATAACCTAATAATATTATTAGTAACATTCTCCATGTCAGAAATCTAGGTGGCATTATGACATATAATGGTGCAACGCTGAATTTTACAAGTGTTCTTGATTATGGCCCATGCGACCATCTTAGCCAAAAAGCAAGTTTCTGCAGGATTAAAAAATACAGAAATAAACACAAAATGCATCCCAGTCAAACAGACAGAATCTTCTCTTTATTTATATAAATAGATTTTTTATGTATAATTTTCATGTATAATATACAAAATATAAGCCTTAACATATTCTAAAAAAATCAACTGTAATATCTAATGTAAAGATATCCATCCTAATGTACACACTGTACACCTATTCTTATATTTTTCCATCATTTTTAGGCTATGATATCATAGTCCGGGGTGGAGGGGTGATATCATAGGGGTGGGGAGGGGGGGGGGGTAATGTCCACGAGGGTAACCTCGGTTTCCCCAGATATACAGCATATCATAACACAGGCTTTGAAGAACTGTATGATAGGAGGATAGAATGATTCAACACCACACCATCTGACACCACATCATTCTGCACCCTTCCCCTTACATCCAATTTCTACCTCTCAGATGATATTCCCATGCTGACTAGACATAGGCTGCCCTCTACTCCTCACTAGCTTCTTATCCAGGGCCTTCCTATTCAGCGAGTTGCTCCCAGTTCCCTTCGTTAACTCTCTACCCCATTCCCGAATTCAACATTTATTTATGCCAGCCACGAAGCTGTCAGCCAAACAAGCCAGGGCCATAAATCATCTGGCGGCCATATTGTTTACCCCATCCCACCCCGAGTATCAATTGAATCCGACCCTAATTTGAGGACTGCTCTTTGACCTGCTAACCCAAATAGGATGCCAAGCGGGCTACGTGACTTTTAAGACCTTTTGTGTACAATATCCCCTTGTCACAGTGGCAGTCTTCTAGATTACAATTGAAGCCTTTGGTGCAATAACCAGGTAAGTGCAATTTCATAGTTTTCGGCAAATCGAGTTTTAATGTTTTTTGCTCTTCAGAAGCTCGCCGTTTCGTCCAGGAAATAGATAAAGAGAAAATTTAAAAAGTTTAAAGTGCATCTAATCGTATTTGATCAGAAACAAAAATATTTATAGGCCGGCAGTTACTAATTAGTATTTTATGCGCAAATGAATAACAAACCTGGTTATTGCACCGAAACTTCCCTGTAGTTCTGGAACTTGTTTGGATGCAAGAATCACATATGTGAACAAACCTTGTTATTGCACGGAAATTATAAGCAACTTTCGTGTAGTTCAGGAGACTTTTTACATGTAAGAATCGGATAAGTGAACAAACCTTGTTATTGCATGGAAATGATAAACATTAGAGAACTGGGCCAGAAGAGGGCAACGGAAGAAACACTGATTTTAGGGAGAAAAACAAATCATCATTCAAATCAAATCAATCAATCAAATCAAATCAAAAATCAGTTTATTCTGAGAAAAGAAAAACAAACAAACAAAGAACCAAGGCATTGAAAATCAAGAAGGTGAGGATAAATATAAAAACAGTAAAAGAAAACGCAGAAAATACATCTGAAGAAATGAATGTGGCATAAAATCACACATAGCTCAAAAACCTTCGGCAACAGGCCAAACAAAACATAAGTCAATAATGACAACCTGAAACGTTCAGAAATTGAAACACTTAAACAATAAAGTAGAAATAATATCGCATCATCCCTACTCTTACGAAACACAGTGACTTGTCTTATGCATGATCAACATCATCGTGTCCGTCGTTACGAAGTTCGTGAAACTTAGTGAAATCCTATTATAGCCTATCGCAAACGCGAAGTGTCATAATTCTAGCCAACTGCAGCAAAAAATTAATAAAAAGAATACAGTTTGTAAAATATGCATACCGCAACGAGTGTTACATTATTCGTTTGATTGTTTATTTTCTGCTTGGAGTAAAATAACGACACGCTTAAATATGACATTTTAAAAGGCGTTTAATTGCGACACGCTACCACATCACATATATTATATTATTACAGACACATTAAGCAGACATTAAAGTTACGAAATCTGTGTCATCACTCAAAGTAAGTATATATTAATGGGATAGGCCCGGTTAGAATACTGCTAATTCGGGAAAATGGCCCAAAACGTATCCATCTAGTGGCTGAATATTGTTATGACACCATGTATACTTACCTCGTTATTGCATCCGATAACGTATTTTACTGGCTTATGGTTGCGTGCAAGAACCAGGTTTGTTCACTTACTGCTCGAAAATCGCAACCGAGAGGCTACAATTTTTTGTGCAATAACCGGGTTTGTTGACTTATCTCATTTATGCACGAAATTATGGCACAGGAATGCTATAATTCTTAAAGCAGGTATGTTGAGTTGCCTGGTTATTGTCCTAACTACTCACTTAATTTTGCAGCTACCAGCTTGAAATTTACACCATAGATGCGCCTCTATGTCAGGAGCATTTTAAGCCAACTTTCACGATTTTCAGGTAAGTCGACTTACCTGGTTATTGCACCAAGGGCTTCAATTCCCGTAAACATTGTCAGCCATCACGTCAACAAACCAGCCACCAGAGAAACGGAGTGTACTACTAGACAAAGTACTGCCTCGAAGTTCAACAACAGGCGGTTCAAAATCCTATGTTTAAAAGTGTGTATAAGTGTTAATAAGAAGAAAGACTTCAAAATTTGCCTACATGAATGCACGCAAAGGATGACAAAGATGAATAACTGACTAGAGAATCAGAAGCATTCATTAAGACTCATTCACACAAACACAACAACTGCAGGAAGCACACACACACGCACGCACGCACGCACACACTGTATGATCATGTCTGTAAAGAACTCAGCAATTTACAGTATTATATGATGACTGACCTCTCACCATTTTCATTTATTTCTCTTGGCTTCAAACGTTTTTCCAATAAGAATGCTTATGATGCCTAATTTCATGTAGACCAAAGTGTGGTTATGCAGTTGGATTAATAAAGAATATACTTACTTACTTCAGTAACACACCATCCAGAATTCCAGATCTGTCCCTTTTACAACTAAACGAATACATTTAGGTTGTTCAAATCTAGACAATCAAGAAAATGCTAATAAAGAAAGAGAAAAATGCTAATAAGAAAAGACAATTATACAAATTAATAAAGGGAAAATACTGTGAGACATTAGGCAAACAAGTCTGTGAGTTACTTTATTAGGGCTGGACTAATATGAAAAAGAGGGTTGGCCACCTGTCCCTATGCGCCAAGGCTAAGGAAATGAAGGTGCTAACACTTCATCCACATGGCTGCCTCTTCCTCCTCGTCCCCTCCCCCTCCCCTCCTCCTCTTCTTCTTATTCTTCTTCAACTTCTTCTTCTTCTTCTTCAACTTCTTCATGATTCAATAGAAAATACTTACAGATGACTGGCTAAAGAAATAATGCTTTACTGGTATGACCAGGAGAAGATAACAAACTGGCTTAAAATATTTTACAACTGATCAAATGTACCAAAACAATTACCATGAAATCAATTACATGCTGTAGCTGATCCAGCTAAATGAAACGGATGAGTCACTGTTGGCTAATATATATATATATATATATATATATATATATATATCATCAGAATGATTGATTGAATGAATGAATTACAAGATGAATAACTGACAAGAGAATCCGAAACAGTCATCAAGGCTCAGTGACACAAACACCACAACAACTGCATAATGAAAACATACACTGTGTGATCATGTCTGTAGAGAACCAGCAACTTACAGTATTGTAACAACTGTCCAGTAGCAGAACACACTTCCTGTGGACTAAAGTCACACGCTTGCATGAATGTCCTATATTGTCAACAGACTCAACATGCCACACCTGAATCCTCTCCAGTCATTGTGGAGTGTTAATTGTAGACCACAATGACTTTCTGGATGACTATACACTTAGTGACTGACATAGGGGATTCAAGCCAAATAAGTATCTGTTGTTGTGCTATTACAAGAGTCTGCATACAGGTAAACAGATCAGGGGCGGTATGTACAAGACACGGCATAAGGCTATCGATGTTTAGTGCCTAAACGCGACTTAGTAATTCCCGATATAGCCATTGGAATGTATCCGTATGCACGAAACAAAATAGCAGACAGAATAACTAAGCTACACATTCCTTGTAGCCGACGATGCATGACGCTTGCTCTTCCCCCCATTCAATAGGTTATAGCTGAGCGCGCATGCGTGAAAGATATTTATATGCGGTCGGTGCAGCGTGGGGTAAACAGAATCAGACCTAAAGCGGCCCGTAGGGAAATATCGAACGGCTGCCTATTGTTCGCGCTGTCCAGCTAGAGTCGGCCGTCTATTGTTCACAATGGGAGTAGCCGGCCAACTCCTACCTCGGGTTTGGCACAACGTTATACCTAGCACAGCTCGCTAAGCTCGAGCCATGCATACCGAATTAACACACTTCTCCCGCATAGACGATATTTAAGCCATATATAAGACTTAAGCCCTTATGTACATACGGGCCAAGGGCTGGTATGTACAGGGCACGGCATAAGGTAATCACATATAGTGCCTAAGCGCGACTTAGTAATTCCCGATATAACCATTGGAATGTATCCATATGCACGAGAAAAAACAGCAACGAGAATAACTAATCTACACATTCCTTGAACCCGACGATGCATGACGCTTGCTCTTCCCCCAATTCAATAGATGTTGGCAGCGTGGGGTAAACAGAATCAGACCTAGAGCGGCCCGTAGGGAAATATCGGACGGCTGCCTATTGTTCGCGCTGTCCAGCGAAAGTCGGCCGTCTATTGTTCACAATGGGAGTAGCCGGCTTAAACCTACCTCGAAGTTGGAATAACGTTATACCTTGTTTAATTCGCTAATCTCAAGCCGTGCATACGGAAATAACCCAGTATTCCTGTATAGGCCAGATTTAAGCCAAATATACGAGTTATGCGCTCATGTACATACGGGCCCAGAAGTGTAACATATAAATGTATAAATATATACACACATAATGTACACAGACAAATGCATAATATCTAAAGTCACACAAGACCTGCAAACGATCATGCACACATGCATACATGCTTACTACATTGTTTGCTAATTTAATCAGTAATCAAACAACTAAATAATGCTCATTAGAGCATTTCATGCCTCACTTGTTTGATCATGGTCAGCTAGCAAGTGGCCAGACACTGTGACCAGCTGACTAATTCTATTCAGTGACTTGTTATAGCTGGACAGCAACCAAAGTAATCAGTCTTGGAGATAATTCCAAGTAACATTGATACAGTGTCACTGTCTATAGAAGTTAAGTAGGCCTACTAAGAATTATTTGGTCAAAGAATTCCACAATCAGACTAACTGAGATTATCTCTTCTCATAAACAGTTCTCCATCTTGTCTTGGGAAGACAAGAGAATTACTTTGCAGCCTATATCAACATTGATAAATTATTGTGGGCGTACATAAGAGCCTATATAGTGGTCTGGAATCATAAGGACAGGGTTGAATTCCCATCGGGTACAATTTATTTGGTGATTTGGCTCAACCTGTAACTCTAATACACAAATAACACAAGACCAGTCTGACCATTACAGTTCATGGAAACCCTCAGGCGTGGAGTGAGCTATGTTCACCTGTACTCATGAAAGGCTGGGAAAACTGAAGTCCCTGCCTCTCAGAGCTGTCCTATGGAACTGCTCTCTTCTCCAACAATAGGTGTATGTCACTAGTATGTCATTGTCACTAGATGGAATGCAGTCTACTGGGGTCTGCATGCTCAAAGAAAAGAGCAATTAAAGACACATATACTAAGTATATGTGTCTTTAATTGCTCTTTTCTTATTTGAGCATTGTATGCTCAACCAGACCTTTTCTTCTTTAAAAGCAGGCACAAAAACCCGGCCTTGAGACAGGGTACGAATCATTAACCATTTCATATAGCCTTGGTCTGGTGGTCCCATCTTCCCCACCAACAGTGTGTAGTTGGTGTACTCATTATAGTTGAGTTTGCTAGGGGATACATGAACATTGAACAGTACTTCGACATCTCAAACCAAATCTTTGCCAAAGCAGGGGGTTGAACCTTCAATATCTCAGCTGACTGTCCAGCATTCTAAAGTTCTACCAAATTATCCACACTCCTGATAATAAAATGCTTACACTTGTAAATAGATTGCACAAATTACGTTAGCAAGTGGCCAGCCAATGTAAATATAAGTATCAGGATCCTTCCTTACTAAACTTAAAACTGTTCTTTTTGTGCGCGCTGGAGTCGGGAGCGCCTCTGAGTAGTTTTTTCTTGAAGGAGCGCTATATAAATGTCCGAATGAATGAATGAATGAATGAATAATCTATAGATCTGCTAACAGCATAAATGCTCAGCAGTAAAAGCGTGGTATGCACACATTCGGTTTAATACACTGCATTTTACACACATGGTACGTTATCGTAATGATCTATTAATAAAAACAAATGCCAGTCATTCAAGAATTTCTGCCTCTTCAAGGCAACTACTCAGAAGCTCTCCTGACTCTAGCATGGCACAAAAGTAAAGTTATGAGCTTAATAAAAAAATAGCTTCATTAAGAGCCCCAGAAAGCAGACGTAGCTCCTCTTGGATCCCATTCCAGACCACTGGGCAAAGTAGGTCGCATATAGCATTCGTTCAACTGACTGCTGGATGAAATGATTAAAATCTACTCTGAAGTTTTACATAAACTGCAAGCAATGGTTAATTATGCATATCGAGCACAGCAGAGACAAGTTACTTACTGTACAATTTGAATACACTTCAGAAAAAGTCTCGCAAGTATCACAAATGCCAAGACAACTGCTATGCAAAACACGCCCTCTAGTGTCCAGTAAAATCCCAATAGACACTTCAGTACCAATGCCAACTACACCTACTTCAAAAATATCAAATATAATAGCCCTACAGAGTGAGACAATGCCAGACACAGCTCTAGAGAGGGTATGAAGGGAGGGGCAGAGAACCGTCTGTGGTGGTGGGTAGGGGGTCAACTCATGCCAGACAAAAAGGTCAATGTCAAATCTAATTGCACATTGTGAAATCTAGCGAGAGAAAAACACTGCAGGCGGTGAAATCACTGACAGCCATGCAGATTCGTGGGTAGAAACTGGGTAGTTTTCATGGGGGAGGGCTGGATTGGGTTCAATCCCTAGACAGATATGAGATCAGTCCTTCATTCTCCCCAGTCTCTACCCAGCCCAGAATGCCATTTCAAGTCCGGAAGCCAGGCGTGGATGCTAGGGAGATCCCCACTTCAGGCTCATAAATTCCACAGGTCTTGCTATGCAAAAGACAGATAAGAAAAAAATTAAATAAAACACTAACCAGACAACACAGATAACGTGATGCTATGTTAAGACCGGGACTTGTATGTATGCAGGGGTATCAAGTAAAACAAAAGGTTCTGAAGTGCCATGGAATAAAAGGCAACTAGAAAATCTTATATATTTAATGTGAAAAGTGGCGTCAGGCTGTTCATATCTGCTGGTATATCAGATAGCACTTTAGAATGCTGTTAGTTTGAAGATTCGGCAGTGCAAATTGCACTATAATTCAAGCATCATTCCTGCTATTACTCTCACTGCTAATATCATCAATGTTGCGATAACTCAATCACTGAATGAGATTCTAAGAAAACCCATTAAAAGAACTCAAGTGCAAGCAAAGTGGTTAATCAAAAGCAGAGCGAGAAATTACTGCAAAACCGTCATCAAAACAACTTACTGGATATTTTCTACTACAGTTCATCCACCACTGAACTTTTAAAAATCAGCAAACAGAAAATTTACCTACCTGGTGTCACAAAAGAAAAAAGAAATAAAGTACATCAATGATCTACAAAAATTCCGCTAGATTTTCGTTCACAGAAGCTAGAGCTGCAAAGATGTACAAACTGGGCATCAAGTTTAAGCACAGTGTTAAGAGCTCATTCACCAGCCACTGGCCAGAGTTGGCGCCAACAAAGCATACCTGTACCTGTTACCTGCCTGATAGGCACCACCACCACTACAATAACACTCAGAGACTTGTGTTAGGCCCAGGGCCATTAATTCAGAACCAATTGGGCAACTAGAGCCCAGATGATACAAATACAGTCAGAATGACCAATTATAATCATGAATAATAGCATCAGGAATCTAATACAGTCAGAAAAGTCCAGTGTAGTCCTGCAAGAACACCTATGGTGTAAGTGAGTAAGCCTTAACTAAGCATATACACCAACTATGCACCCTTATCATGTTTTGACAACTCTGTCACATTTTGTCATCTGTACTAGTCATGCTTTGCACTTCTGTCTAGTTCTGTCACCAGTATCAACATCTATCATGTTTGTAACTTCCAGTCACCACTCACCAGTTATAAATCTTTTAAGTGTAGAACGATATGGCACAGAAACCCAGTAGAATGAAAATATACAAGGAGGGAAATTCCACAGTTTATGTTCAGCAATGGAGGAAGCTTCTTCACCAGCAGTTCTAGTTTTAGAAGGCAAGTCATCAATCACCCATTCACCCTGTTTAGGAAACAAAAAAGCTTTACAAACTTGTGTGTCTTCAAAAGAAAAGTTAATTCTTATGCTGACAGTATGCGCGTAAATAATCCTAGACTGGCAATGCTTTAGATGTCATAATTACAAATATAAAAACTAGGGCTGCTCAACGATTAAAAATTTTAATCGCGATTAATCGTGCGATTAAAATTTTTAATCTCGATTAATCTTGCGATTAATCGCATGTTGATAAAATAGCAATTGAGCTTTGCAAATCCTCATCGTTTACTGCATTCAAAGGCCTACTTTCCCTTGCTGTCCTCAAAGGAGTTGTGCTTCTCCTGAGTCATGGGTCTGCCCGTTTCGGTTAACGTGCCATGACATATACAGAATAGGTTTTTCACAAACAAATGGTTGTGAGATCAAAGGCCCAGATGATTATGACTATTTACAACAAAGAAATGGGCACAGCTGAAAAAAAAGCAAGGCATGCTTTGTGCGTGTATAATTAATACGAGAGTGTTAGGTGTGCTATTTAAATTCTTACATAAAGTGTTTGCATGCTAACACAGGTCTATCTGCCGTTTTAAAGACAAACTGATAGTTTATCACTATTTTATTAGGCCTGTATGTCGCTTGACTTTTCTATGCGTTTATTTGCGACATATTCATTCTTAAATTGCAATAACCCACAAGATAATAATATTATAATATGAATAGAAATCACAGTTGGCCCACAGGAAGATAAACTTTCACAGAAGGGATAAAAACTTTCACAGAAGGGATAGGCTAAATATAAAAAAACAAAGATTTTATCAGGGAAAACACTCTAGCATGGCCGCCAGTAGGATAACAGGAAATGGTTCTTGTTGCCGTCAAATACGCCCAACCCACTTCCATGAATTAAGCCTAATCTCGGCCAAAGATTTTAGACTTTGACATTAACCGATGAGGTGGTGGTGTTCGGAAAATTTCTATCTAAAAGTCGTCTTTGCGATTAAAATTTAATCGCGATTAAAATTTTTAATCGCGTTAATGGTTAAAAAATTTAACGCGTTAATCACGAGCGTTAACCGCGAATAATCATTCAGCCCTAATAAAAAACAAATAAAGACAATGAGATGACCCTGCTGAATTATAGTCCGAGGAATAAATTTAAATACTGTGGTAACAGTTCACCATTTAAAAAATATAAGCCAGAGCCTGATAGATTCTCTGCTGAACATGAGGCTGGCGCAATGATTAAAGTAGACAAGTTGCATGCTCATAATATTGCAGGAGGTCTTAATACTTCAGAGAAAAAGAAGAAGATACTGCCCAACAGAATTGCAGAGCGAAGAGAAGGAGAAAGTACATTCCAAAGACAAGGACCACTTGACACAAATGATGTGAGACTGAGCAGTTCTATTAGGAAGACCAAGAGGTCAAGTACTTATTAGCATCCAAGACTGCCAATCATTCACAGGGCAGTGGATGACAACTGCACAGAAGAATGACAAGACAAACAGCAAAACAAAATTTCAATTTGACAAACATCCATGTAGTACATGTAGGTCCCTAATGACATTCTTCCGTACCCAGCAGTGTGGTGTACATTGTGAAGACGACCAATCAGTGAGACCTGATGAATGATGCTCATCAACAGAGCACTTGACAAACAATTACCATTTAAATATATAAACAGACAAATTTTATGTGCCAGGCAATTAGTAAACATGACCTCAATTATCTCGTTTATGTGCTACACCTGTTTTATTTTACTGCTACAAATTACATCCACACCGAAGTAAGAAAGGTCATCAGAAGCAGAAAGTTCATTCCACAGGATATGACCATTTGAGGCAAATGATAGATGATCAAATGATGATGAATAGCAGTTCTAGCACGTTGACCAAGGGATCATCTAGTAACTGAACACTAGTTTTCCACCGTTGCTGCACCACAACTACAACTAGATCCCTCGCCCCATCAGCCCCTCGAATATGGAACAATTTTTCCTCAGACACCAAGAACTTTACATCTATGTCAACTTTCAAGAAACATCTAGTAAACTTAGATTTTTACACTGGTATATATATCTTGACTGATTTTTTCCTTGTTCCAAGTACTTCTGAATCATTGAGCACTATACAATTTAATTGTTTGCTTACGAACTTAGGGCACTCAAATCTCTTTGTATTATATTTAAATAAGTTATTCTGAACATGGCCAGAATCTTAACCCATACCAAGAATGCTATGAAGTTGAAATAATTTCCCTTATCATACTGATTTATACAACTCAACAACCCGAAATGCATTTGTCAGACGACTAATCTGACCAACATCAGCGCTTGCCACCTTTTTGTGAGGACAAATACTTCGCGAGAGAACATTTCATCACATTATCTATGGTTAAATCTAAGTAGTTAAAAATAGTTTGCTAATCAATATATATATATATATATATATATATATATATATATATATATATATATATAGGCAAACCTGGTAATGGCGGTCCCAAATTATAGCATTAAGGAAATCAAGATTTCGTGAAGAAAATAGTAATGCTCATCTATTTCTGGGTCTATGACGTGCAAAATAAACATGTCATGATGTTTGAAACTATTACAGACTGGCACATAATTGCAAAACTACAACAATTTCTTCCGCGTGGAGTGTGAAAGCAAACGATGGGAAAAAATATTTCAACTCTCCAGTGCTCAAAAAAGGCGAATATAATAGCCAAAAAACCCTCTGGTAGGAAAGCAAATAGCGTAAGTTCTTCTGTCCCAAAACTGATTTTTTTTCATAAACTCCAGATGGATCAAAGGAAGGGGATGGGTCGGTATGTTTAATGGTATAGTTAGGCCCTAAGCACCGTGCATTGAAGGTACAGACCTAGGCTACATTCTAAAGAACCTGAAATTTGTGAGTCTGGTGTCTTAAAGGTTACAATGCATATTTCTGCTATGGTCTTTTATTTAGATACTGTTTCTTTCAATGACACTCTTCACCAGTTTGCCACCGCCATTTGCAGAATAATGTGAACCATGCTATAGCCTGGGCGCTCGCGTAGTTGGAGACTTGGCTTTGGCTTGGGGAGGGGTGGTGAGCGAGCAACCGGAGGACGATAGCCGAGGAGCGAAGCGCCTAGCAGCGGAGGGGCTTGGGGAGGGCACACTACCTCCCCATTTTTGATTTGTTTTAAATTTCCACACTACCACAGCCAACAGTGCAATTAATTTCACGCTGTCATTTTAAAGACATTTCTCATCATTTCAGGGCTCATAATCGTGATTTGAGGCTTGAAAAGCGTCTCGTCTCATTGTTTAATTTTTTTAATATTTGAAGTTCTTGAGTGAAAACTATGGCATATGACGTGTAATATTGTCAAATTAATGACAACATGGTTTTCACATTCATTTGCTATGTCAACGCAATACTATGTATCGATTTCCTTAATGCTATAATTTGGGACCGCCATTACCAGGTTTGCCTATATATATATATATATATATATATATATATATATATATATATATATATATATATATATATAATTATATGTATATTATATATATCTTAAATTTTAATCAGATGTGCATGCATCATTTTTCAAATAATAATTATTATGTATGGCACTGTTATATACAACCCAATGCAGGTGCGCTTGTCTAAAACAAATAAGGTTGACTTACTTATTTACAAAACAGAAGTTAGGCTAACACATGATTGCTTGTAAAGACCGCGCAATATGCTTTTAGTAAGCTAACAAACCTGAACTTTACGAAAACAACTGAATAAAACGTAAATTCCAAACACTACGTATCCTGCAACACAAAGCGCTTACTTAGAACATGTAGAAACGTTTAATGAAGAAGTTTAAAATCTTACATCCTATGTCATCCAATGAAAGCACAGGTCTACTTCTGCAGCCGAACACACGCGGGGTGCATGGGTGGAATTGTCAAATCGCACCTATTGGAACAAGAATGTCTTTTTATTTATTTTTAAAATTTATTTTCCTAAACCAAAACAACAAGCAAACATGATACAATTATGGCATTGAATAATACTTTACCATAATTTGGTGAAGAAGGGGAGACCCAGAAGGGATGGACAATCCCGCTTGATAAAATATAGCCTACATGTTATCGATGCCAGAGCCGTGATCGATGCATGAGCGCTGATAGACCAGGCTTGGAATCTCAAAATGGCACTCCTAGAAGCAAATCATGTAACAATTTGCTAACCGGTGTTTCTAGACTAATTTGACCCTGCTGAAAATGAAAATCGCTGTTAGCAAGCTGGATTTTTGGCCGTTCAATGGGAAAACAAGATGGCGGACAAAATGGCGGTCAGTTGCTTCAAATGGCTATAAGTAAAGTATTGTATGTGACAGGAACACGATTTTAGACTCTAAATTAAGATTATATGGTGCAAGGAATACAATGGAACCAAATACACATATGTAGCACTGCAAGAAAATCAAAATGGCGGACAAAATGGCGGCCAGAATCTTAAAATGGCTGTAAGTGAAGTTATGTATGCAGTGGAATCATGATTTCAGGGTCTAAATCAACATTTTCGAGGTCAAGGAATGCAATGAAAGCAAGGTAACATATGTGGCATTGCACGGAAACCAAGATGGCGGACAAAATGGCGGACAAAATCTTAAAATGGCCATAAGTGAAGACATATATGCAACTAAATCATGATTTCAGGGTCTAAATCAACATTTTCGAGGTCAAGGCATGTGATGAAACCAATGTCGCATATATTATAGCACTGCCTGGACACCAAAATGGCGGCCAAAATGGCAGCCAGATTCTTGAATTGGCTGTTAGTGAATTTCTGTATCAAATGAATACATCAATTCAGAATGTAAATGATAATTTTCGGAATTACTTAAGGAAAGTGAAATTAAAGGCACGGAATATATTATGTGACACTGCCAGAAAACCAAAAACCAAAATGGTGCACACAAAAACTTCAACTGGCTATGAGTGATGCCTTGAACATATACGATGGAGACTAGATTTCAGTCTGGACTAGTAATTTCCAGGTCATATGCTTCCAACAAAATCACATGCAGTGTTATGCAGTGAAATTGTCATACCTATAGTGGAAATTTTTAGTAGCCTATGACTGCACTGCAGTTTAACTATTGCTGGCTTTATGTATATACAGTATGCATGCTTGAATGTTTCATAACTTGACGTATCAATAGTTTCAACTTTTCATGACTTGACGGATATAGGGTATACCGTAGAGTCAATTCAGGCCTTGTTGCAGTCAATGCAATTGCACCTGAGTGCACATGACAAGATCGCACTTCGATAGCAGCAGAGTCTGATGCTACATTTGTCAACTTCACATGATTTGCTGTAGCCTATAGACAAACTCTATAATGTGGCTTTGGCACACACTGGTAAAGATTACTTTCTTCCACCACACCACACAGTACTCCATCTGATGAAGATGAGGATGATATCTGAACATCAATATCTAGTAAAAAAATAGGCCTTTCCAAACTGACAGTTTGGTAATGAGCTCATAAGGGAATGTTCCAAATGTAGAAAGTAAGTGGGAACTTTCAAGTAGTTTATTCAAGCATTCTTTCAGCTGATTCCTGCTACATATGTTAAATCACATCCAGTTGTAGCATGAAAGCCACTCAATTCTTCATAGTTACGTGAATTGGATGAGCTTCCGTTCCACTGATGTTCCTGCCATCACCAAAACACCGTTAAATATAAAGCAAACACATATGACCCGGCAGTGGACAACACCTTATCGTTTTTCACGTAACCACCAGCAACCGCTCTAGCCCATATCTCCAAATGTGGCTGCTGAGAGCTGAATGGACAGGAATGAAGCTAGATCAGTCTTTCTTACAAGCATACCAAGAACATTCACCCAATTTTCCGACAACGGAGTATTTCAAGGCCCCACACAGTGGCAGAGTTGTGGTTGTAATTTTCTGTACGCTTTCACTTTTTAAAAGCAATGTCCACTATATCTATCGAAGGCAATAATTATTAGCCCTCTTGTAGCCAGTCGAAAGTAGGCTACCTGTACACAGGTATCCACTGTATCTGTCAGGTCACCAACTGTCTTCGCGTTTGGAGGTTCCCTATTGCTTGAGCCATTGCTTGTCCTACAATATTTGTCTGCAGCAGGTCGGATGAACTGTGTCGCGACTTAGCCTATGGGTATATCACAATATTTGGTCATGTCTCATACAATATGCGGGATGTCTTGCATTGGCTCACTTTCCCGCAGCGGATTGCCTGCAGGCTCTCTGTGTTGCTTAGGTAGTGCCTTGATGGACTAGGCTATAGCCCCACTATGTCTGAAAAAACTCTGTTTTTCAACCTCGGATGTCCAGCGACGATCTACTCTTCAGTTGGCGGACCAAGCTGGGCTGGTTCACTCGCGGTCTGCTATTTGACATCACCTTTCATTCTCTGTAGCTGGTTCTAAAATCTAGAATGGGAATGGCCAACCCCTTTTCACAGCGTCTATGGTTCACTCCACTCTGTTCCTTAAGAATAAAAAACTCCTATTTAGTTGTGGTTAAGTGGGGGGCGATTCCGGGCAGCCCACCTTGAAGAGGCACTACGTAAAATATTCTAAATAAACAAATGATATGCCTCTGCTATAGAAATACGAACTGGACAAGTTACTTTTGCAGAGAGAATCCAATCCCATTGGTTTTGAGAAAAGTCCATGGCACAATTGTGTTTTCATATCCATGGGACAGTCAGCTTGATACGATGTAATAAGGCACTGCATGATATACAAATCTTCCTTTATAATTTTGTCAGTGTTCTTTTGAAGAACACTCCTTGGTTTAAGACTTCCTGAAGGCATTGCGATAATTTGAATGATCATATCTGGTCAAATAAGGGAACATTGGAGATAAATTCAACTGCAGAGGTCTCAGATACCATCTTGCAAAGACCTGGCAATTTTTTTTAATCAAGTTCCCATTGCATGCATGACTTCACTAACATCCATTTTGAAACTCTTGCCGCCATTTTGTTCGCCATTTTGGTTTCCAGGCAGTGCTATATATGTGACATCACATATTGGTTTCATCACACTTCAGAGAGCTTGACCTCGAAAATGTTGATTTAGACCCTGAAATCATGATTTAGTTGCATATATGTCTTCACTTATGGCCATTTTAAGATTTTGTCCGCCATTTTGTCCGCCATCTTGGTTTCCGTGCAATGCCACATATGTTACCTTGCTTCCATTGCATTCCTTGACCTCGAAAATGTTGATTTAGACCCTGAAATCATGATTTAGTTGCATATATGTCTTCACTTATGGCCATTTTAAGATTTTGTCCGCCATTTTGTCCGCCATCTTGGTTTCCGTGCAATGCCACATATGTTACCTTGCTTTCATTACATTCCTTGACCCCGAAAATGTTGATTTAGACCCTGAAATCATGATTCCACTGCATACATAACTTCATTTACAGCTATTTTAAGATTCTGGCCGCCATTTTGTCCGCCATTTTGATTTTCTTGCAGTGCTACATATGTGTATTTGGTTCCATTGTATTCCTTGCACCATATAATCTTAATTTAGAGTCTAAAATCGTGTTCCTGTCACATACAATACTTTACTTATAGCCATTTGAAGCAACTGACCACCATTTTGTCCCCCATCTTGTTTTCCCATTGAACGGTCAAAAATCCAGCTTGCTAACAGCGATTTTCGTTTTCAGCAGGGTCAAATTAGTCTAGAAACACCGGTTAGCAAATTGTTACATGATTTGCTTCTAACAGTGATTTCTAGAGCCCTTTTAGAATTCCAAGCCTTGTCTATGAAGCAGTCTATGCTGGGACTAGTTCTTCTATTACCTCGTTATCAAAGTAGGCCTATGTGTAGAATTTATTTTTTGCGAAATATGGCCTAATGTAGGCTATAGGTCTATATATGCCTATTTATTGTTGAACTAAAAAGAAACTCCGCCACTGGTTGTTTTCCGCCAGTGCCAGTCCCAAGCCTGGATAAAGGAGGAGATATATAGGGCGACACTGATCATCTTTCATATGGCAGTGCCGTTAAACATGTAACAAGCTGGTTGAACACGATAACCATAGTTTCTATGGTATTCGCCAGGTTGGCGCTTAGATCTTGGAAAGGATTCAGAGTAATGGTTAGGCCTATAGCCTAAGACATTGGCACGTAGGCTACGCGCGTTCCCTCCCACTTTTAACCCTACAACCATAGGTGCAATCACGTCCTAAAAGTTGGGGGGACCAAATGAATCACGTCCTAAAAGTTGGGGGACCATAATAATAAAGTTAATGGGAACACTCAAAAGTTGGGGGGGGGGGGGGCGTCCCGTGGGTCCCATAGGGTGGTTGCGCCTATGCCTACAACCTAGGCCCTACTATGATTCGTGATCAAACTGCGTTGTGTCTAATGAAATTAAACGAAACCAATATATAGTTATTATAATTATACTAGCTGGGGTACCCGGCGTTGTCCGGGAATTTTAGGATTCAGCCGTTCCCGGCCAATCCCTCGATCCCTCCCTCTCTCCCACCCTCCATGCCATGCACCCTCTCTCCTTCTGTCCCGAATTTTTTTCTTCCCCACCCCTCATCCCCACGAGATGGATCATAGCGCATGATCGATCATATTCATTGCAGCTCTCTGCACGTTATGTCACGCTTATGTGACGACAACCACTTGTGTAGCCTAGGCCTAAGTATAGGCGCTATACGCTGATGATCTGAGTTTATTAAATCCGGAAACTGCCAGCATTGGACTTCATGAAGAACTTGATAATATTAAGCTGTGGGCAATCATCATAAACAAACTAAACAAAAACGTCGCGAAAAATAAGGAGATAGCCTAATTTTCAGACGGCCTGCAGCTGGTAGGCCTATCGAGCGCCATTTAGACAATTGTCGGCCACTACCCGGAATTGAACAGCTGGACAGTGTCAGGTAGTTAGGAATCATATTTACAAGCTAACCTCTCTTTCTCAAGTCATGTCAATTACATTCTAAATCAACGATATTTTCTACTGAACCAGCTGAGACATTAATTGTTAGTCCCAGGTTAGGCCTACATTTCAAAAACCGAAAATAAGTTAAGCCTACCGATTCAAATGCAGTTTAACATATACAGCGATCGTTCGCCTTGTCTGCACGTCAAATATCGCTTTAGAAATGTTTCAATATTCACAGTCACGATTACTTTTTTAACATGACTAATTTTTCAAAGTTTCTGAAGAGAGTGCGTCGGATAAGGTACTTTCTAAAAATCGCAAAGAAGTATTGCAGTCGAATGCGCATGCGCCGCTCGAACCAATCGAGGCCCCGGATGTGTAAATGAATTTATAATAATCGCCTAAAATAAATAGAATTCGAAACGCTATCGTACAGTTTCTTTATCAACTTTTATTTTCCTCTAAGCCATTTCGATTACTGACATACTGCATAATTGGAAACATTTGGTTTGTTATGTTGTATTAAAAACCGATGCACCGTGTTACAGCATACCAGACCCCAGACAGGCCTGTTTGGGGTGATGGTAGCACCGATGTTTGGTGTTTGTAGGTAGGATCTAACAATCCGGCGTCGGAATGATTGTTGCTTGAACCAGCCCATTGAGTGTGCGATCACAAATTTGAAGTGCGCAGCATTGTTATGGCCGATTTTTACGACCCAGAAATTCCTACAGAGTATGTTCATTCAAGTACTGCACACTGTTCACACTATGAATGCACACATTCGTTAAATGAGTTTTACTGCTAATTTTTTGGCCAGCTATTGTAGCTTGAAGCACTATCCTTTTGACTACTTGTAAGCGTTCGTCATGTAAGGTGAGATGATTGCACATCCTAGGTAAGGTTACTACTTGGATCCGTGCTACTGTTCATAGTATAAACAATGACTGGTGCTTCTACGGCGGAAGATTCCACCGTCACATACAGACATGACTAATTGGGGTGGAAGCTTTTGTCTACGTAATTTTGGCTATTTTCAGTCTTCCTATGCATAGAAATTCTTATTCTATATTATTATTGGCAGGAGACTGTCGTACCGAAATGCAAACAATATTCTACTGGCTGCCCTAACCCTTACAATCTCTCATGATACCAACCTGACTCTAACCAACCTTCATGTTGGAAATTGCTATCAATGGTTTGTTTTAAAATTATTGCGCCACTCCAAGCATGTTTTCAAAAATGCACATGTGGCTTTGAATGTGCATGAGCGATTGAGAGTTTCTACATGCGTGAATGTTTTCTCCACCATCAATCAAACCCGTTTTCCCTGCCTAATAAAGATAATAAGGACTTCTTGTCAAGAATGATGTTCAGAAACATTTATTAGCTTATTAGCCGCAACCCCTAAAAGGACACGTTGATAGCAAAATCTTAGCCGCTAAGACACATCGCAATCTATAAAGCCACGACAGAAACTATATTGCATAACATAGCCTCTCTTTCTATAACAGCAATATCTAGATCTGTTTGTTAATTTGCTGCATTATTTGACAGCGAGTTTCTTAGCCAATAAATGAAAATACAATACCACAGAAGATTTTTGCATAAACAACATGATTGCCCAGACTGATAGAATTGAGCATGTAAAAACCCACAACACAGTAAGTGTGAACTGTGAATTCTATTTTCTTTTCTTTAGAAACGATTGAATTTGACCAGCCTGATGGCAATTACAGTTAGAAAAAATTAGAATGGTCAAATGTTGCTGATGTACCAAGCATCTTATTTGGCACGCAGAATTCTGTTTCGAGAAATTTGGATGTAATCCATTGAGTTTGAGCTATCCCATGATATTTCAGCGATGAGCAGCTATGCTGTACAGCATTTGCTTACAAACAAATAATAATAATAATCTTCGTTCAATCAACAATCCGGTTGCAACTGGTTACAATGTACAATTCTGCAGTTATCTTAATTATCATCAATTTTGACTACTAACAGAACAGACGGCCTGCAATACAAGGGCGCTAATAGCAGCCTACACAGCGTGTCTATCCTACGGGGGCTTCGGGAATTGAACTCTGCTCCGCTGATCTCTATGCCAGTGTGTTATTCAATATGTCTCCAGATTAATTTTATTAATGGTTTCAACATGCTGATCAAACTTTATAGATATACAGGGTGCACCCAAAAAAAGACCCCCCTAGGTTTTTGCCAATATTTTTACCAAAAGTAAGAATTTCCAAATGAAATTTTAGTCTTAAAGACAATTCATATTTACACATAATGGCCAGATTTCATCACAATATTCCAAGCAGAACAAAAGTTATATCACTTTTAGTGAGGCCACCCACCGGTTTTTGACGATTCAAAAAACGCAACGCAATAAAAAGTAACAAAAACTAATCTAAGTATTCTGGCCAATATCTTGGCCAAAAGTAAGAATATCGAAATGAAATTTTACAGGCTTAAAGACAATTCATATCTGCACATGGCGGTCAGATTCCATCAAAATATTTCAAACGGAGCAAAAGTTATACCACTTTTAGTGAGGCCACCCCCGTTTCTTGACGATTCAAAGACGTAACGCAGCAAAAAAAGTGGCGAAAACACGATTTTATTAAGTCTCATCTTAAATAATTGTTATCAGATAGCCTTGATATGGCCAGATGATCGTCATTATTACTATTTAAAAAGAAACAGGGTACCAGCAAAGCTGCACGTCACTGAGAAGTCACTTAGCAAGATGACAATAAGATTGGTAAATAAGGAATCTGTCAGATTAATCAGGGGTCCATCAAGAACTTTGCAAAGATACTCAAAAGAAGTGCTGGCACTGGTGGTGGGCACATTGAACACAAGTTGTGAAGCACTACTAAGTTCAATTTACAACAGTTATTTGAGATTGGACATGATAAAATCGTGTTTTGTTACTTTTTGTTGTGTTTCGTTTTTGAATCGTCAAAAAACGGTGGGTGGCCTCACTAAAAGTGGTATAACTTTTGTCCTGTTTGAAATATTTTGATGAAATATGGCCATCATGTGCAGATATGAATTGTCTTTACGCCTGTAAAATTTCATTTCGATATTCTTACTTTTGGCCAAGATATTGGCAAAAAACCTATTTTTTTGTTGCGCTTCGTTTTTGAATCGTCAAAAACGGGGGTGGCCCCACTAAAAGTGATATAACTTTTGTTCCGTTTGAAATATTTTGATGAAATCTGGTCATAATGTGTAAATATGAATTGTCTATAACCCTGTAAAATTTCATTTGGAAATTCTTAATTTTGGTAAAAATATTGGCAAAAAACCTAGGGGGGTCTTTTTTTGGCGCACCCTGTATATATATCATTATGCGTTGGTCACCACAATGTCATGCTGAGTGTTGTATTTGTTATGCCGGTTATATCCTTGTAGGTAATTCATCAGCCTTGTTCTAAATAATTTATTTTGTAAATAACTTAGCGTGCTTTGTGTGTAAGTAAGGTGATAGTTTTTTCAAATATTCTGTAGCATTTTTGATGAGAGAGATGCAGCATTTATAGCTGGTATCATTTTGAGTCATTCAGAAATGTCGGGTTTGGACAATGTAATGTTTTGCGGACAGGTATTTTAAATATTTAGCCTGCTAAGCAGTGCAGTTAGTTTCCGTGAAGGGTTTTGTATTTTTAAATAAAAACTGTATAAGCAGTGCAACAGGCTTCCTTTGATACTCCTCAATGTCCACCATAACTCTACTCTCACCTCGGTATTGTCTCTTTCAGCCATGCTTTTGTAGGAAGCACTCCTAAGTACTTCTAAAGTAGCCTAAATAGGGTGCTCTATAAATCTTCATAGCGTATGAATTCATTCATTCATTCATCCATTCGTTCATTCATGTTGTGCCTTTTATCTAGCAAAGTTATGTTCTTGTTTTCATCTCGTTGTATTGCAGAGATCAGGAAGTGCTAAATCGGCGCTCGGATGGTATTCCTGTGATGGCTTTGAAACCAGATGGCTCTTCGGATTGTGGTGCTGACCGACCAAAATTTGTGCATGCTTTTGGCACAAAGAAACTCCTAAAGATGGATGACAAACCAATCAAGTTTCAGATACCACGAAAGAAGTTGCCATTAGTTCAATACAGCGATGATGAGTCGGACAATGCGCCCAGCGGACACTCTACTCCAGTGGTAAAGAATCGTGCCGACAAGTCTAAAAGCGATTCTGGATTGAAGGCAGGCGATCAGCCAGATCGGCAAGAACCGGCGGTTTTGTCCGAGCAGGACGGAGCACTTGTCAAACTAACAACGTACGATTCTGATACTAACAGTGAGAAGAATGCAGTGCACGGTAGCACTCGCTCAAAAACGGAATCTTCTGCGGGAACAACGAAGGCGAAACAGGCGAAAGGCAAAAGTCGTTGGTCTGAAACAGCGAAGTCGTCTACGTCTCCGAAAAAAGATTCAAAGCTTCATCCTTCTCCAGCACCAGAAGAATTAGATCAGCAGTCAAGTTCCACGAAACATAAGGAACCTGAAAAATCCTTGCGGGATTTAGCTGATAAGACGAAGAAAAGCGAGACACTTTCGAACAGCAAACAGGTTAAAGCGTTGCCATCTCTGACCAGTTCTAAGCCTGAGCGCGAGTCTTCGGAAAATGTTGAGAAACCAAGCCGAGCTTCTGATTCCCAGAGACAGTTGAAAGGAAGGCATGGCCAGAGACCCTCTCCCGTTACATCACCAAAGAAAGATTTGGATGAAAACAGGCGTCCCGGAAGTTCAAGGGGAGTGTCAACCGGAATGTCTCCATTGTCCAAGCATTCCAGGCACTCACCTTCCTATGAATCATACCACGATGCAAGTTTTCGCCAAGAAACATATCGAACACGTATTCCGAAGCACCAGCACAATGTCTCCCCTTCGCCAAATCACGATGAAACACGGGCTCACCATGAAAATTCTTCTCCCCGCAAAAAGCACCAAAACCCGTCTCCTTCAACTAGGCTTTCACGGACTGCTTTGCCTTTAGCCGAGTTCGAAGGACATTCACACCAGCATTCGCGGTCACCCATGGAGCATGAACCAAGACACAGTGCAGGGTCATCTAGGGAGTACTCAAGAAGGTCAGTGCGACCACATTCCGGCCATAAGTTTCCTCAGACTTCCTCGGACTGGATGTCAAGTAACAATCTAGACGACAGTTCACTGCTTGACAACTCCTACCAATCAAGACCATCAAGGTCGTCGAGACAAGGTCATGGTGACTCTCCATCCCACGAAAAACGTCGGACGCACGATAGATACGAGTCTCGATACTCCCCGGAGTTTGCGTTTCCTGAGAATAGGCATTACGACGATATGTGTTCGGGTGACGGAGATAACCATTCTTATCCTATCTCTTCACAAGAACGTCGATCATCTGCTTCAGCTTCTTTTGATGCGTATGGATATCGTAGGGAATCAGCGGATGAATACGAAAGTAGATCTGTAAGGCATTCGTCTGCGAGGGAGGAAAGTTTCTCTTATGTTTCACCGCCTGAGCAAAAGTATAGGAGAGAGAAATGTTATGACGCACAATTTGAAGCATGCCAATTGAGGGAACACGAGAGACCATGCCAGGATGAACCACACCGAAGGAACTCTAGAGATAGGTTATGGACATCATCCCAAGCTGAGTCTGACGCAAAATTACACGAAGAGTACTACCATAGAGTCGAGAAAGAGCAGCGCAAATCAAAAGGAAATTCTGCTCAGTTGCGTGCTGAGGACTTCGAGCAACCGGTCCTAGACAGCCGAAGAAATACAAGCCAGCGTGCTGGTGATGAAAGGAAGGACTGGGATTGCACGGCTGGATCAATGAGAAAGGGCGACTGGGAGCAGAGGAGAGAAAAATCAACGTTGATTAAGCAGCATTCGACCGAGTTGTATGACAAAAAGACTTCAGGTTATGAAAAAGATATCAGACGTAGCGCTAGTCACAAGGAGTTCATGTCACAGGATCAAAGCAATATGGAAAGTAAATCTGGAAACCTATCGGAGAAACAGAAAATGTCAGGTGGCCGCAAACAGTCTGGCACTAATGAAGCCCAAGGCCATTATGCTTCTGGGCAAAAAAGTGTCAAGGAACCTGCACCTAAGGCTCACCGAGGTTCAGAGTCTGTCGAATGCTATCCGGAAACCAATTCAATAAGCCACTCAAAGAGGACAGATAAGTCACAGAAAGGCATTGCTTGTGGTGAAAATCTAAAGGAGCGAACGTCAAAAGCAGAAGTGAAAGAAGCAAAGTCCGTTAAAAAGCGAATTCCATCCGCAAGTTCCACATCAAGCAGCAGCGAAACAGAAGATGACAGCAGTTCTGATAGCAGTAGCAGTGACACAGATTCAAGCAGCAGTTCAGGCAGTGATAGCAGTAGCAGCAGCGACGACAGCACCAGTAGCCACAAGTCAAGCCGGGCAAACAAAAACTCAACTATCAAGCGTCCAACTAAATCCACTTCGGATGTAGTTGGACGTCCTGGTGAGGCAGCTGCCGTAAAGAAAGGAACGAATACTGAGCTGAGAAAAATAGAGCATGCAAAGAAAATACTTGCTGTGGACGCCGTAAAGAAAGGAACAAATACTGAGCTGAGAAAAATAGAGCATGCAAAGAAAATACTTGCTGTGGACGCCGTAAAGAAAGGAACAAATACCGAGCTGAGAAAAATAGAGCATGCAAAGAAAATACTTGCTGCGGACGCCGTAAAGAAAGGAACAAATACCGAGCTGAGAAAAATAGAGCATGCAAAGAAAATACTTGCTGTGGACGTACCTGGAACAAAACTTGCTCAGGTGATTGCCCCAAACAAAGAACCAACCTCATCTTCATCGAAGACATCAGTAGCTGCCTCGCTTCCTAAATTAGTCGCATCAAAGAAGCAGAACAATGGCTCAGACACTAGTAACAGTAGTAGTAGTGGCAGCGATGAAGATGATAGTAGTAGCAGCTCATCAAGTGGAGGATCGGACAGCAGCAGCAGTAGCAGTGAAGAATCAAGTAAAGAGACGACAGCTGATGCAAAAGTTTACAGACGAAAAGAAAGAGTAAACAAATCTGACGAAGAGTTGGCAGCCAAAGGCAGCAAAGATGTAAAGAAATTAACGGATGCTGCAACAAGTAACAAAACCGCTTCAGAGCTGGTCAGACCATCCACGACCGCACTAGAGAATAATAACAAAAGGAATAAACATTCTGAAAAAGAAAGTGCTAGCGTAAAATGCACCAAAGATCATGCACTTGCATTGAAGAGTGAACATAGGGCTAGAGATGTCAGACGTTCAAAGGATGAGCCTGCCTTTGGCGGCAAGGATTTCCCATGCGAGTCAAAGGTGCAGACGGTTGTTGCTACTCAGGGTTGTCATTCTGACAGTCTTTCGGAAACTGT
Source organism: Lumbricus terrestris (assembly GCA_949752735.1). Classification (NCBI taxonomy): domain Eukaryota; kingdom Metazoa; phylum Annelida; class Clitellata; order Crassiclitellata; family Lumbricidae; genus Lumbricus; species Lumbricus terrestris. Next base: position 59,249,525 of record OX457039.1, read on the forward strand.
GCTCAAGTCATCCCGTATCACAACAAAACCCGAGGACAATCAAGCCAAGTCAGGCAAGAATCTGAGTGAAGCATCTCCTCTACAAAAGCATGACCGAGGCCTTGAGTCGCTGTTAATCGCAGTTGCTATGGATACGAATAAAGATGTGCCAATTCGAGTGAGTGAGGACTTTCCAGAACCAGTAACCAATAGCAACGTCCAGCCTGAGTCTTCTAAGTCTGGTAGTGGTGGTGGTGGTGGTAAAAGCTTCATCTGTGACGGTAATTCTAGGACGGCTAAAGAAGTTGCAGTGACGTCTGGTGATAAAACTAGCAGAGCTGTCACAGATGACTTAAAGACTGGTGCGGGCGTTTGTCTGTCTGATAAAAGTCAACCAGAGGCTGTCGCAGCCAGTAATGTAAGTGTTGAGAAGTCGAACAATTTGGCATCGTCTGGCGGTAAAACAGGCAAGGAGATCTTTGTTCCAATGGTTGTCAGGAAAGCAAAGTCTGCTGTTAAGCTAAAAGCTGTTGAGGCTGGAATTACAAGAATTGCTGCATCAAAGCGTGATTTGATTGCGACAACAGCATTTTCAGCAGCTACGAGTGAGTCTGGGGTTGTCAAGGAGACAACTGCCAAAGTGTCTGATGTAAAAGAGAAATCTTTGAGAGTAGAGGATGGTGCTAGCAAGACTAACTCTAAGCTAGTTTCACGTGATGCTGAATGTGTTGACTTGCCTTTGAAACAGGTGCGTGAAGAATTGGATAGTCTACCTCAGGTTGAACGACTTCCGCGCCCATTTGGAACCTTCAGTCATGACCTGCAGATACATGAACGGAAAGATGACGTACCGCTTGCCACAGTGTTGCCCCCTCAGAAGAGCAGACAAGACACTCAGCTCGAATTGTGTAGCTCGAATGTAAAGATTAAGACAAGATCTGATGTCGAGAACTCGCTGAGTGTTCCTTGTACAGACAAAAGTGCAAAGGATGTTGGAATTTTAGGGGGTGACAAAATGTGTGCTGAAGGACAGAAAACTGTTTCGAGCAGGTTTGCAGAAGGCGTAGCATCCAGTTGTCCCGAGGTTAAAACAAAAGCAGCTGAGAAATCGGAGAAAAAGCCAGCGGTTGCTGACAGCAGACGTGAATCGTCTTCAAAAGGTCGAAGATCGAAGTCTCGAAATCGAAGTTCGTCGACTTCAAGTCGGAGATCGAAATCGACAACGCATCGATCGAGGTCTCGACTGCATTCGCACAGATCCGACTCCGTTAAGAGACATGGAAGTCGATCAAAAGATAACAGTGATCATAGGCAGAGAACAAGAGAAAACGTTGATCATCAGGATCGCTATCACCGGGATCGACGTAAAAGATCGGGTTCACATGATCGTCGGTCTCTGTCACATAGTAGAGATCATTCGAGTCATTACAGAAGATCTCCTGACTATCACTATGAACGACACAGAGATCACAAACACTACGATAGGGAACACAACGATCGTGAGTTTGGCCATTACGATCGGGATCGAGAGCGCAATGATCATGACAGAGAGCATTATGATCGGGAAAGAGAGCGGCCCGACAGGGACAGAGAACGTCGTGATTTGGACGTGAGAGGACGGAACGATCGCGATGGAAAACGCTGGCAACAAACTCCCGAAGGGCATTCATTGAAAACGAGCGATTCTCAATCTCGAAGCATCGAGAAACGATCGAGTGATCGAAGCCGAGACGAAGGCGGTCGACAGAAGGACCGACATTCTTCCGCTAGACATTCTTTGGCACCAGATCTGGACAGCATACCGTTGCCTGTTGCATCCGAAACTGACTTTGTTGCAGCTCATGTACCGACCGCTTCTGCAAAAACACAGGACTCGCATCATGAATCTGAAACTCTGTCAGGTGACTCTTGCAGGAAATCCAGTCCAGATCGCGAGATTCATTTGCAGGCGAGTGTGATTAAGGAGCCGGACAACTGTTCAGACAGAGAGAGTATGGACATGGAGTTGGAAAATGATGATGACGCAGCAGCTTCACTGGTCGACTCTTCTGGCCCGGATCAACGCATGAACAGCTTTGGTTTACCAGTTAAGTCAAAGATCGCTGGTGATAAGGTTTCTGGTGGTAAGATTGCTTTCGTGATGAAGGAGTCTTGCAGGAAGTCGCTGGTGAAGACAAAAAAGAGCGTTTTTGAGGAGGACAGCGACAGCTTAAGCGACGCCGAAAGTAAACCGCGGAAATTTAAGATTAGTTATGAACCGCTTCCGAAAGATGAGGATTTGTCTCGGATTCCTTGTGTTTCAGCCACGGCTTCGTCCTCGTCAGACTTCAAGAAAGAATCTTCCAGTTCGAATCTGCCACGCAGCTCAGCGGAATTTTCCGACCGGAAGACTAAGGAGTCGTCGTCATCAGGTGGTAGGAGTGGGTCGTCGAAAGCTGAACCTAAAAAGACCGAAGTTTCTTCATCGTCTAGATCTGATAAACGAAGCAGAAGGGAGGATCGGAGGAGAGATGATCGCGATCGTTCGGAGACGAGCGGAACGTGGGAAGCGAAAGCGAGGAACGGTAACGAAAGTCGAACTTCGAGGTCTGTCGTTCCTCCTAGTAACACGTCGACATACGAAAAACACGAAAAACAGGATTCCGATTCGAATGCCGCTACAATAAGCCATTCTAGTGCTGTGTCCAGTCTTGTCACTTATCCAGTGATGAGCAGGTCGGGTTACACGGCGCTGCCTGCGTCTCTACCAAATCACCACCATTCTCATTCATCTAGAGCGAAGGAAGACTTGAACTCCGATTCTTACGGTTCAAAGATTTCAGTCGTCGGTGAAAGTGTGCGCCGACCGTCCTCAAGGTTTGACAGCAACATTCCGGTCGTGCCCAGTCGCCGAGAAAATCGATTTACGGATCGCCCAGATAGCGACACAGGTCGTCTGGGGATCGGAGTGATGATTTCTGAGAGCAGACCAAGACGTGATTCCAGGGAAAGGATCAAAGTCGAAAGGATCTGCACGGTGAAAACGGTAACTCTGGCTGAGGAGAAGGAAGTGTCAAGTAGTACGGTGGACGGTGTGCAGGTTGGTTCCTGGCAGAAAGAGGGCAGTACTAATGTGAAGAATGGCATGGTTCAGGCCAGCGAGAATTTTGTTTCCTGTTTCCGCGAGGATGTTGGGGCAATGGCGGCGGCTGCAGACTCCACGAAGAATTTCAGTCATGTCGACAACACTGTGCCTTGTTCCACGGCAGTGTCAAAGGACTTCAACAGACAGCATTCTGCTGAAGGCAGTGACATTCATAAGGCTGAGGCTGATGGCTCATGGCACAGCGAATCAAAAGCCTCTGTTAAGCTACCTAGAGACATGGTTATGTGTGATAAAAGCAGAAGTTCTGACAGCGAAGAAGGTTCACGACCAAGTCAGGCTGATCCGCACTTTTTGGATGTAGAGGAGAAACCTCTTGTAACAGATGTGTCTGAGCAACTTAGACCTGAAGATATACTTTCAGGCAGTTTTTGTGGTTCGTGTTCGACAGCTGGTGTGCAGCCAGGAGACGATATCCATTCTGGGGCGTATGGCTGTTTATGGGAGGCCCTTGAAGAGATGACTGCATTGCTATCAGATGCAATCGAAGCTGAAGCAGCCTCACAACGAGAAACCTGTCTTCAAGAGACTTCTCAGGGTCCTGCTGACTTTGACGAATCTTTTGAGGGTAAGATTGCAAGTTTGGATGAAACTGGCGACAATCTGAGTTCTTGCTCGCTAAGTGAGAAGAAAAGAAGGCGACGCTCAGACTCAAACTTTAGAACTGGTGACGCAGAGCAGGGAAGTGGTGAGGATCAGCAGCAGAATCTGCGAAGAAGAAGCACACGGCTGCGCAGTAAGGAGGAGAAGAAAGCATGCGGTGATGTACCAGACAGAGGAGGGAAGGGCAAGAGACGGGGCTCAGAGAGCAAAACCAAGAGAAATGATGACGGAATGCAGAGCAGCACCGAAGATGAGAGGAAGTCGTTAGCAAAAAGCCCAAAGGATAGAAATGTTGGTGGATCTGCTTTGAACACCAGTTTTGACAGTTCCGGTAGTAGCCATATGACGGCAGCGGAAGTCAGTGAAATGCAGAATTCACAGAAAATGTTCTCCTCTGGGTTCGGTAACATTGACACGAGTCCAGCTCTCAGCGGTGACGGCAGTTTGTCCTCGCAGGTGAAGCCCGAAAAGGTCAAGTCCCGTTGGCGACGTTGCAGCGAATTGGATTCAAATACTCTGGGACCTCCTCCTCCTCCGCCACCACCACCACCACCGCCACCGCCTCCTCCATCGGAGCATGGAGAATTTCTTAAGCCGATGTCTTCAATACGAAACGTGATTTCTCTGATGAGTTTAGCAGAAGAGGCATCACAGGACTTGAAGACATCTGATGAAAGTGGCGATCAGGGTTTTGTTTCTGAAACGGAAGTCTTTCCAAGGAAACAAGTCGTTTCAGAGGAGAGGCAAGAGGAACCAGCGGTGCAGCCGTATTTCGACGAAATTCTCGATAACATTTTCTTGTCGGAAAGGTAATTATTTTTGCTTTCAAGGCAGATTGCTTTTAGGCATTTGCACAGTTTTTTGTAACCTTTTCCCAAGTGTGCGTTTGTATATGTGACTGGACAATTTTGTGGACAAAGGCATTTAATCTATGATGATATTAGAGTTGGAGAGGAATCCATGGGTTATTCTACTTTTAGCAATGAACTAGTAATGGTAACCAAGCCATGGCAATGAAAGTGACCTCAATAAATATCCAAAAAACTGCCTAAATATCCAAAGTAGCTTCAAAGAATGATCGTGGACTGTGGACGGTATGTGAACTCGAACACAAAAAGCCTGAATATAAATTAAAGAAAGTTATTAATCTATTCAAGCTATGTATTGTATAGGTGTATGTAATAGCGTCCAGGTTGGCCAATCACCTCTGTAGTGTTGTTATCTTAAACCTTTGCATGCGTTGCTGTTTACTCCAGAGATATGAAGAAGTGTTACTGTTTATTCCAGAGATATATGAAGAAGTGTTACTGTTTATTCCAGAGATATGAAGAAGTGTTACTGTTTATTCCAGAGATATGAAGAAGTCTCGTAAGGAAGCAAGAAGAATGGTTTGTGACTGTACACTTCCGTCTTCTGAGGACGTGAAACTTGGCGTGAAAGCGTGTGGAGAAGATTGCCTTAATAGGATGTTGATGATTGAATGGTAGGTTTATTTCTGTTTATTGCCTTAAAGCGCTGAATAGAAAAGATGCTTGAGTGCATATCTTATATAATCTTTGTTGGGACTGAGCTTCTGAGTACATTATCTTGAATCGGTTATATATGCAACTCAATAATTATAATAATAGTTAATAATGACTAATAATAATGATATTGATAATAATAATAATGATGATAATAATAGTAACAAATTACTAATAAGTTTAGTTTTTTTAAGCTCAGAAAGTTAAATTTTGTTAATAATTATGTTTTTCATATATATTTTGAGCACTGCATGGTATACCAGGTATACAATGTTTTGTTTTCAGCGGTTCAAGATGTTCATGTGGAGACCTTTGCACAAACAAACTTTTCCAAAGAGTAAGCAAATCAATTGTTCCGTTATATTTTCAAGTAATAATATGGATACATATAATGAAATGTAATTGAGGATTTTTACAGTTTGTCTGTGTTACACACATTTTAAACTTAGACTTATTATTGCAATTGAATTTCCAATTTTTGGCTAACAAGTAAGTAGACTTGTCATGTCTATTTTGTAATTGCACATTTGGCATACCAAACACTTTAACTTAGGTCATAGTTCGAAATTGAATGCAGCTTTCTTAATTTAGACTTTGTTCCACCAGTATCTGAGATCAGTGCACCTTCTAACATTTATTACTGTTTACATTTTTACCAGTTAAAGTCTTTACTTTGATGGGCGTAATCCAAGCAGTTTATTGTTTTTATGTCTGCTATGCATTGCTTGCTTTTGCACACTGTCATCATCATCAGCATCAGCATTGCCATCAACTCATTGTCATAACGTTGTTAGGTTATTCAGTGAATATTGAGTTGTGAAGGTTTTTCTGATGGAGTTTGTTTTTGTTGTCTTGTTTTAGCATGAGTATGCAATGTCGAGGTCCTTCAAGACTGGTGCAAAGGGCTGGGGCCTACAGGCGGCTGAAGACATGGATCCGTATGTGATTAAGAATTGGATTGGGAGAGGGGGGGATAGTCTGCTGCTGGCTGAACCATGATCTTGCTCTTTATAGCTTCGATTTCATGATGCAGCAGTGCAGTTACCAGCGCAGTAGCTCTAGTAATTCTATAATATTTTAAGTTTGAGCGTAAAAGTTCTAGCCAAGCATTGGTTTAAGATTGGAGTAAGATTTCAGTGCTGTTTCTGAATTATGCAGTAAGATTATTAGAGGTATGATGATTAAGATTATGAGAGGTATGATGATTAAGATTATGAGAGGTATGATGATTAAGATTATGAGAGGTATGATGATTAAGATTATGAGAGGTATGATGATTAAGATTATGAGAGGTATGATGATTAAGATTATTAGAGGTATGATGATTAAGAATATGAGAGGTATGATGATTAAGATTATTAGAGGTATGATGATTATCAGAAACTGGTTTTACCTTTGTTTCTGGTTCAGAACATGTGCAGAATATTTGCTGAATTCTTCGTTTTAGATTTTCCCAGTTGTCTAAATAATAGTTTGAATTTTCAATGAAGTTTTCAACGCAGATTTAGATTTCTTCATTTCAATTCATCCTAGGTAGTGTTTCGCCGATTAACTGGCCTTTAGGTTATGAAGAGACATTGTTACTTAAATGTAGTGTAAGTTGTGAAGAGACAATATTACTTAAATGTAGTCTTGTGTTGATGAGCTTGATTGAGATCATTTTTATTGTGTGCACAGTGGTACGTTCATCATGGAGTATGTTGGCGAGGTGCTGGACTACAGGGAATTCAAGTCTCGTACAAAGAAGTATGCGAGAGAGAACGCTACGCATCATTACTTCATGGCTCTGAATGCTGATGAGGTGATTGATGCCACCCAGAAGGGCAACATTTCACGCTTCATCAACCACAGCTGTGACCCCAACGCTGAAACACAGAAGGTTGGTGTCAGTAGTACACACGCAATGTGGTCAGATATGATGATGACTTGAATGCTTCTTCATGTGTGCTGTAGAATTCTGCTGTTTTTATGGAGACTTGCATGTACATTTCAATGACAAAGATTATAGGAGTGGTGATGGGGCAATGTTGCAACTGTTCTGAACATAATCTTGTGGGATAAACTTTTTGCAAATTGTTCTTACTGCAATTTTTAGGCTGCTATCTTGAATTACGGCCTCAGGAAGACTTTTGGTGGGGTGGTGTATTAGTGTTTAGACATGAGTACAGACAATGAGGTTCTACAATGCTCATTCCCAAACAATGCAGTGCAGTATAGTTGTGTGCACATGTGTTAAGCACATGTACTGATGAATGCTTGCATAGCAAATGTAGGAGCTCGGTCAAAAGTGCCGATAAATGACTCTTACAGATCTGAAATAATTAAGCTTTTTCATTGTGTGTTAGTGCGTTCACAGTTATGTGGTGACTGTTTAGATCTTCTTAACAGCGCTGTAAAAATATGTTGGATAGGTCTAAAAAGTGCAGTGGTGATAGGCTGAAAATAATTGTTGGGCTGCTGTGTTTGAATTCTCTTCTGTCGTCTTTTGTTGATCAGTGGACTGTGAATGGCCAGCTGAGAATCGGATTCTTCGTGATTAAGCCGATCTGTGCAGGAGAAGAAATCACCTTCAACTATCAGTTTGAAAGCTATGGGTTAGTGAATGTTGAAACGCATTGTTACAGCTAATTACAAGCAGTGGCGCCGTCACCATCGGTTACACGACCTGTCTATTTTAGTCTTAACATGTCTTATGACATGCCTAAAATTCTTTGGCATTTTTGGCCGCTGCTGGCGCAAGGAAACATACACCACAGATCCTTTTAAAGTATATTAGGTTACAATGTACAGATGCATCTGTACATTGTAAATTTATATGATGCCACTTTACTAATACCCTTGTGCTTAGTGCAATCTTCTGATACATTTTTCTTAGATCGATGCGTTACTTAAAGGTGCTAAATAAGTTAGCTGATAGTTGATCAAATATTTCAGTGTTTGAAAAACGATGATGATTGATGAATTAATTCATGATTGTTCTGTTGGCAGCCGTGAACAGATGAAATGTTACTGTGGCGCAGCGAAATGTCGAGGGGTCATAGGAAATGAAAAGTCAACGCCGCTGAAAAGAGGACGCAGAGAGTCGAAGCAGAAGGACAAGAAGAAACGGAAAGAGCTTTTCAACGACTTATTTGTAAGTGACTTCTTTTAGTAATGGCTGTAACCATCACAGGAGTTATCGTGAAGTCGTTAGTGGGGAGGATTTCTGGTGCTTTGGCGATGTTTAATCTAACATAAGATAGGTTGTTGTCGTAGACTTTCTGTTCGCACGAGCTAAGTCTAACAAATTTGGCCCAATGTTGGATCTTTATAGTCAGAAAAGCAGACATATCTAGCTACAGTGGCGTAACTACGGGGGGGCACGGGGGGGCAGCCGCCCCCCCAAATGGAAGGGCTGCCCCCCAGCTGCCCCCCCAATCCCTGCGTTTGTTTTACTTTTTACTTTTACGAGTGATAAAGAATTAAAGAATGCTATATAATTTATGACTTATTTTATTTTTTATACAACTTCCTGTACAACTTCTTATAGGGTGGGTGATTGGAAAGTGGGACAGGCCACTATAGTGCACTGTGGGACAGACAAGCTAGTGAGGCTTGCATGCGTATTATGTCCAATACTGTAATACATCCAAAATCTAAAAATACATAGTCTATGGCAATATACCGATGCCGATGCACGCTTTAATTGCTAACGGTAGCCACCCCATCATTTTAAGCTGCCACCCCACTGCCCCCCCATGAAAAAATAGCTGGCTACGCCACTGTCTAGCTACTGGAAATCATTTCCATTGATTACAAAATGTCATAGTATTAGTCTTGGTAATGTAAAATCTTATTCGGTAAATAATGCAATACAGTACAACAATGCTTTTTAGGCTCTTACTGACACATTTTTAATTAAGCTCAAAACTGCTTCAGTTTATAACAACAGTGTAGAAGTGTACATTGACACTGAAACCACAGAAGCAGTTTGAACCATAAACTGAATGGTAGAGGTAAGTTTCCTGGTAGAGTCTTGGTAAGAGAGTCATGAACGACATGTTAAACGATCAAGTAAAAAGTCCTAATTTGATATTCATAAAAGTTATTTGTTGATGCTGTAAGATAAGAGCTGTAACATATATTACTGATACATATTTGAAGTGATTGCATAGTTTGTCCACGTTACGAGCAATTGTCCAGAAACCTTTTTGGCATGATTTGTTTGCGACAGTTGGAGGAGGAGATTGAGGATATGCTGCAACGCGGTGGTCTACATCGGAAGGATCATGTCCTGGAATTGAACAGGCTGATGCTCAGAGCGGAAAGCATGGAACACCGTTTGTCGCTGCTGAAAATACTTCAGGTGATGATGATGGTTGATGTTGATGATGATGATGATGATGATGATGATGATGATGATGATGATGATGATGATGATGATGATGATGATGATGATGATGATGATGATGATGATGATGATGATGATGATTGATGATGATGATGATGATGATGATGATGATGATGATGATGATGATGATGATGATGATCTATTGGTTTTACTTAGCAGTATTCATATTAATCACTCTCAGTGGAAATGTAAAATTATTAATTTTAATATCCTTCCTCTATTTTTCATCCTCTTAGCAGATTAATGTATTTTCAATACAATATTTATTTAAGCCAATAGCGTTTTGTATGAAATTTAACAATGTGACTTGCTTGGAAATTTGTTTAAATTAATAGCAATTGTATAACAGTTTCATTTAAAATGTGCTTCTATGTTTTAAGTTGTCTCTATTGAAGTTCCTTTAACCCGTTCCCGCCGGATCGGGTCCGTACGGACCCGAGATGGTAGGCATTGAAACAGACTATAAGTGTTTTATAATACGCATTCGTGGTGTGTATAAAAAATATCAATATTGATAAGCGAAAAATTCCTCACAAGTTGATGTCTTGTTTGTTGAAAAAAGTCGTATTTTGGAGTCCCAAAAAAAGTTTGAAGTTAGGGATAAAAATTTCCCAAGTTCCGAAGTTTTTGAGGTGTGTCATGAATGGTTTTGAGGATGAATTTTCATCTTTTGACGATCAATTCATCCGAGATTCGAAGATCGCCGGTGGACAGTGTTTGGGACGCAGATGGTTTCGATTTGAGACCAGTCTGATACCGAGTCTTGTCGTTCGGACTTCGCATTGCTAAATGATGACGAAGTCGCAGAGATAAGCAAAGGCTAATATTTTTAGTTGTGTTTCTTGTAATTTCTTGGTAATTGTGATGTAAGAGGTATGTGAATATGCTGATTGAAAGCAAATCTATGTTTACTGATATTCAATTCAAACTAAAACTTTATACTGAAAATGGTTTCATGGAATAACTTTGTGTCCTTTGATCAGCTGATTGACAATGAATGATTCTCTTATCCATTGATCCTATCTAATTCACTATAATTTTTCCATATAAATTAACTATTGTTCACAATATGAAATCTGGATTATGTAGCCAGAGGACTACTGGTTCAGAAAATATATGGTTTAGTATGCTTACTTGTTGCCAATATTGGGCTGTTGACCTTCAAATGCTGTGCGAAATGCTTATCGATGACTATTTTGCCCTTTGGTATGCTAAAGGCGCTATATAAATGAATAGTTCTTTACCATGAAGTATTCAATTTAATTCCCTTAAGTTTGCTGATTCAGAAAATATATACTTTATTATGCTTAAGTGTGACCATTGTTGCAGTATTGTTATTCTACCATAGATACCATAAGTTTTCTAGATATCCCAAAAACAATTCAGGCGGGATTGGGTTAAAAACTTATTTATGGTCGTTGAAATAATTTATTAACAGGAAACAAAAGAGTCTGCTTGTCTGCGATTGTTTCTGGAGTACCATGGATTGCCTTTGCTGTGGAGCTGGATGGTTGATGTACCAAGCACTGCCAACGAATTCAAGATGCAGGTCTGTGCATTTGCGGTGGCAGCATGTTTTGCTCATCGTTTGACAGATTTGACACTGTTAGAATGCTTCAAAGGTCAGGTTTATTCTATCATAGTCATTTGCGCTGTTTAAGTGGTCAACTTCTTGTCTTGTAATGGCCACCCTCTGAAGCCTGCCTCTATACCATTCTACGTCATTGTCTCGTCTTAAAACTTTTTTTATCCATCCTGGAGTTAGGAGCACCTCGGAGTAGTTTTTTGGAGGTCTAAGCGCTATATTTTATCTGAATTAGGGACTTCCTCTGCCATTGAATTTACAGTTTAATAATGCTGATACAATTGTCGTAAAGAAAGGAGTGTAAAGGTTTACGAAACAGTGATTTTGCAGAAAAATGCTTTTTAATTGTGAATGTGACAGTCGAATTTAGTTTTCTTTAGTTTTGGTCACTTCTGTGATCTGTTCATGTATTGTATCTTTATTTATTAAAACCTGAAGCTGAGTGACAAACTGCATCCAATGAAACTCACGCTTTGGGTCTGTCCCCTTTAGACGCTGAACACGCTGAAAATTCTGCCGATCAACAACAAGACAATGTTGGAGGACAGTCGGGTGCTGTCAGTTGTAGAAAAGTGGGCGCAGGAATTCAGTGAAGGCAAGAAGACAGGTGTCCAGGTAAAGAAGGTTGCGGAAGCAGAGAAGAAGAAACCAGAAGAGACTAAAGACATTGGCAAGGAACAGGCGAATGAAGCAAAGAAAACTGACTCTGATTCTGTTTCAGTCAAATCTACAGATGCACCCGCTTCAAACTCTGAGGTAATTTTACAGTTTTAGCAGAATGTGAGCACTTTTACGGCAGATATCTATTGCAGAGTGTACTATCCAGACACAAGATATGAAACCTCTGACATATACATGTATATTTCGTGAGTAATTAATTTTGCCAGACATGCAGCATGTTTTTCTTTGTGAGTCAGAGTTGATTTCATATCCCTGACTCTGATTACATACTGTGTGTTGGACTGCAACTCTACAGCGAAGATTGAGTGTGAAATTGGAATCTTAGCATGTATGATGCCTGTCTGACGAAGAATTTTGAATTGTTGCCTTCTAGAAAGTCAATGGTCCAACAACTGAGAAGAGCTTTCCTCACAAGAAGCGTCGTTTAATGATGCAGCTCCAGCCAGAAGCAAGCAGTTCCGATGGTGAACCATCTGAGTCGGCGAAGACGGAGGACACAGAGAGTCAGGTGGAAGAAGGTAGGACTGCAGGATCTTTAGTAGTTCTGTTCTTCAGATGTTGTTGTTGTTTGAGATTTTTAAAAGTAGTCTTGTATTTAACCAGTGGTTCTCTAACTTTATTTTTTTGTACCACCAGATAAAGCGATCAATTGTTGGCACACCTCCAGCAAAGATCAGATCAAAGACCTGTGACAGTCGAGTGTTTGTTTGTTTTGTTTGTTTGTTTGTATGCGCACTTGTTATAGCGCCCCTTCAAGCTCTCTACTCAGAGGCGCTCCCGACTGCAGAGCGAACACTGCATCGGAGTTTCACGCCGAAGCGCTGAGCAATTGCGAGTGAAGGACTTGCCCAAGGTCCCTACACGGCGACTTGAGGTGGATTCGAACCTCAAACCTTCCGGCTTCAAGGCAACGATGCCACCACTACACCACCGTGCCCCACAGTGTGATGTCCCCTGCAATTAATTAATAGGAGAACATCATAATAGCTGAGTTTCGTTTGACAGGGTATTAGATTTGTAGGCAGAAAGATAGACATGTGGCTATTTAAAACTCAGTTACTTTGGGAATTTAAAGAAAAAGAAGCACAGGCTGTTGTAGAGCTGTAACTTGTATGCTACGTTAGCCAGACTGCTATTTATGATTATTTCTGCTTGTATTGAATATTGTCCATTCAATGGGATTGGGGTGGGGCCAGTACCGAGGTGGTGCAGTAAAAATATACATGTGCTGAGGGTGGGGCAATTTTTCTGGATTTTTTATGTACTAAATGGATGTGGTCTGCCACTCCTATTTAAATGCACAAGTTTGTGCGTTAGAAAACACCAAGCACGAAACATTAACATGAAATAATGCTAGTCACAAAAAAGATACTTAGTATGGCTCAGCATCAATGATTTTTATTGCAAGTAGTTTTGCTATCATGAAAATAATGTCATGAAAAAGCCGTTTAACACCAGAAATGTCATCGACAGAAGAATCTGTAAGTGAATTGGTCAAGTATTTTTCAGTTGCATATGTGTGCATCTCAAGCGGCCTAGGTGTACATTGTGACGGTGGAGAAACTGAGTACAGAGCTGTGACTTGTAGCAAAGCTCGGTTGCTGGTCCCAGATGCTGGAACAGTCTTCCACCGGACATTAGATTGGCCGCCTCAGTGGACTCTTTTAAAACAAAGCTTAAAACTTATCTGTTTGCTAAGGCGTATCCTGCAGTTGGCCGTTTGTGAGGCGCCCTTGTAGCGGTATGGCCGCGTTACGGCACCATATAAATTGTCGTTATTATTATTATTATTAAAGCTGTTTTGCATGATGTGTTTCCTGACTTCATTAAGTGCATATGAGGACAACTTTGCATAAGCACTATTTTTTTTTATATACATACAGATCTATGCTGCTATGCGACTTCTGTGACAGAATTCAGTGAGGCTGATGCAACAGTTGGTGAACAGCCGCCAGTTGAGTTCAACCAGACGTTTGATTATGCGTCAGATGCATCCCATGAAGACGAAGGTGGCAACACTGAAGCGCAGGATTCGACGAAACCAAAGATGCTGGGTGTGGTCGATCTTGCATCGGAGCTAATCTCAGGGTGGAAGAACCTGAAGGTGAGTATTGTCTGTTATGTGTTTTGTCTAACTTTGGACATTGTACATGAGGAGCATGGTTCTTTGCTCACCTGATGGACGGACATCAGTTGTTATTGATGTGTTACTTACTCTGTGATTTGTTCAATTGTTTGCTCTCTGTTGCCTAATGCCATGCTTTTGTACTGCAAAGTTTAGTTTATAGAGACAGCTTCTTAAGAGCACAGCCAAAGAAGAACAGCTTTGTATAAGGTAAGGTAATATGGTAGCGATCTGATGGTTTGGAGAAGGAAATGATGCTGGCTTGTGGTGAAGGAAGGAGAAGACTCGGCAGACCAAGGATGAAATGGATGGATGAGATACACGACTTAACTGGCATGAATTTGGAAGAACTGAGGGACTTGTCTGCGAACAGAGAACAATGGAGAATGTGTGTGAAGTCGATCGCTAGAACTCTACGAGTTGACAGCACAAGGTGACAAGGTGAAGGTAATATTAGTTAAAATGATTTGTCATTGATTGCCTGCTTAAAATAGTCGTAAGAGACATACGGCTGCCACTGAAAGCTAGTTGGCTGAAGCATGAAGTTGTTCATTTTAGAATTAGTGTTGTGATCAATATCTGTCTGTGTCAGCTGATACACTTGAGTTTAACATGGGGCACAGAATCTGGACAAGCATTTTCACCAAGAAAAGGTTTGTCCAGATTTGAGTGCCATTGTGTTTGATTTTAGAAAAATTTCCTGAGCTGCCTGTATATTAACTTTGTAGGCGGTGTACAAGATACCCAAAATTATGGTTGAGGAACGCAAGAAAACAGAACGAGAACTGGGTAAGCTGTTTACCCCATTAATGTTGAATTAATATTTTCCTAGCTGTCTGCTAGGGTGAAATTTGTTTTCAATTTTTTTCGTCTGTTGTTGTAGTGGTACTATGATTTTTCTGGAAATTGTTAAGCAAGTTTTTATGTTAATTGTATAATACCCCAAAAAAGAAATTTGGGATGTTAAATTTTTGATGTGGTTTCAATTTTGGGATTTTACTTGACAATGACACTGAACATGTCTTTGGTAATAAATAAATTGAATTATTCCAACGGAGCCTGCACATCAATCATGTCAGCCTTACACCCAAAATAGACAAGGAGATCCTAAATGGGACGTGCACACATAGCAAATGGTCCCAGTCGCACCATGAAAAAAGAGAACTAGTATTGTGGTCCACAGTCTCTGTCTGCCGTCACTGTCATCATCGCTATTCTCACTCACTGTTAGCAAACTCAGACATACTATCAGTTTCTTCTAATGAACGTGCTATTTCCTCCTTGAACGATCCTTGTTTACAACCTGCCATTTTGACTTGCAATACAGTGCTGAATGCTGATGCTGGCCAACTAGCAGCCGCCAGTAACAATGTAACTAGACCCAAGGACAAAATGCTACAGGATGTGCTGTGACTCCCGGTTCACTATGGCCATGGTCTTCCTGACATTGTCCCGAGTTTGTACAAGCGCCACACCTACTAAATGATGACTACTATCCATGCCTGAGTTAACTTGGATTCCATGCTATGAGAATGGATTCCTTAGCCAAGTCAACTTGGGGCTTTATGCTAAAGGGATTAAGTAATAAATTCTGTATTCTCAGAGTGAGTTTTTTTAATTGTTTTAATGTTGCTAGAGTGGATTATTTAGATATGTGTTTTTCCTTTATTTTCTCTAAATTTATAAGGAAAATCAATATCATATGTCGGAATTGCATTTTACAGATCGCCAGTACGAAGAAAGATCTGTAAGTCGGAGAGACAGCAGCTACCAGGGCTGGGATAAAAGTAAGATTTATTGCTAGTTTTTCTTTTGAGTTTCGAGTACAGTTATTTATCATGATGTATATCATTTTAATCTTTCCTTTGGTATTTTTTTGTATCTCATCCCTTTACGATTAGACCTCTTATTGTCATGCATGAAATTCTTCTTTGCTTGAACTTTTTATATGCAAGTGTTTAATCTGTTGAAGTGATTTTCATGAATTTCTTAAAATTTCCGATGTTAGGCGATCGACGCAGAAGAAGCGATGAGTCACCTGAACTGAGATTTCAAGGCAAACGTCGACGCCACACAGAAGATTCAGATGACACGAGAAGTTCCAAGTACAGGTAATTGCAATTCATCACTTCGAGGTTTCTTGCAGTTCACTTCGAGGTTTCTTGCAGTTGTCACTGGTAAAGGGCTCGCACACGTATGTTGAACCCAACCAATGGATTTCCCGATAAATTTGACCAGCGATATTGTGTTCATTATAATTGGACCAAGCAGTGTTGAAGACATAAAATGCCTACAGGTGATGGAGCCCTCAGCACATTCATTCATTCATTTCATTCATTCATTCATAGCATTTATATAGCGCCCCTTCAAGAAACTACTCAGAGGCGCTCCCAGCCCAACCACGAGCAAAGAAAAAAGACTTGAGAGACTTGTAGAACCCAGCCGGATGGGCCACAAGTAAAGAGCGAAGCGTAACCGGGAGGTCATTCCAGACAGTAGGCCCCACAACCGAGAAAGCACGGCGCTGCTTAATAACTAAGCGAGCTCGCGGGACCAGAAGTTCACCCCTAGCCGAAGAGCGTAGTACACGACGCGCTGCAACGTCAGAGACTGGACAGCAGAGATCACGCACATGATGACATTATTGTCTTATGTGGTCCCTCATAAGATGACAATTCCTTGTATATCTTTTTTGGGATAGTTAATTGGGTGTGTTTGCCATGGCTGTTGATTGTAAACTCAGAATGTTCATGTTTTCAGGAGAACGCTGCTGCCCACTCCTAGTCTCCTTTCAAAGCAGGAACGACGACAGCAGTTTGAGGCTCAGGTTAAGGCTCAGGAGGAGATGCAGAAGGAACAGCAGCAGCAACAGCAGCAGCAGCAGCAACCCGATTCCACATACCAGGATTTATACGCGTCTGATGCTTCGTCTGCGACCTATGCTGTGGCCGCAGACCAGTCATCCATTTCATCGTATCCTTCGGAGGCTCTGATATCCGTTCCATTTCAGGAGACTGTATCATACCAGGATACTTCCGTACTTGCATATCACGATGCATCCACTGGAATCATCTACGACGAAACCATTTCCGTCTATTATTCGGACCCTTCTGCAACTACGTCCAGTTTCCATGGTCAGTGGTTTCAGTTGGGCTGCTTTGTATGTAAGATTTTACGTGATTGTGCTAAAACAGGATTGTTATCCAGTTTCTTTGTGGTCTTGATGTTTGATTTGCAGTCCTTTGCGTAAATAAGTCATTAAGTATATTCTTTGAAGTATATTAGGTCTACTTTATTATGCCAACGGTCTATCACAGTTTGATGAGATTGCTCTGACTCTGCCTACAGGTTGGCTCATTGTTCGTTAACTTTAGCATTGTTTATGTGAGTATTTACTTAGAAGGTACTGTAAAATTTTCTATTGCATTGTAATAGTAATGTTTGAGATCCCTTCTAGCTATCCCGGAGGTTCGCCAATGGGGATGAAGTGTTAGCGACTTCATTTTCAAGGCCTCGGCATATGAGGGCGGTGGCCAATCATCTCCCTCACCGTCTCATTATCCACTGACCGTGAGGTCAGTGTTCTCATCATAGCTGAGTCGGCTAGGGGGTGCTTGTGGAACAGAAATCTCGATACAAATTTCTGCCCCAGCGGGGAAATTGAACCCCCAACCTCTTGGTCGACAGTCCAGCGCGCTAACCACTGTACTATCGAGCGCCCCTAATGTTTAAGTATTTGTAAATAGTTACATACGGAACTGTAACTTGTCAACACTCAAGAGTTGCAACTTGTGTTAGGAAAATTAGACTTGGTGGCTCTTGCTTTTTTGAGACTTGGTGACTCTTGCTTCTTTTAACGGTAATGCATTTATAATCGCTGATGATTTGAGTGTGATTAATTGTATTTGAAATTATAATGGCCACGTCTTTCTTGAATTCCAGCTCAGGAATTGCCGGCTCAGTACGTGCAACCGCAGCAGCCGTACATTGATGGTCAGTCGGTTCCAGCTGAGGTTCTGACTTATCAAGTCCCGTCTTCACAGCAGACAACGCAGTCCATTGTGATGAATCCAGCCTACGGCCAGCCGCCTGTTGTTGTCGATGGTTACGGTTCTCAGCCGGTGACGTCCATTGTCGATCCATCTCTTCAGTACGTTGATGCGGAGACTGGTAGCTTTGTGAGCCAGCCGTACATCGATCCGACCCAGGGGTCACTGGTCTATGGTGCTCATGGACTTCAATATGGACAGGTCGGTCTTTTTATAGAGACACAGACTTCTTTCTCACTGATAAGCTTAATCTTGAGGGTGACCACATCTGCTGTTGTACATTGTGGTATCATTAAGAATCATACCTTCAATGTATCTACTCAGGCGCTCTTGGTCGGGAGCGCCTCTGAGTAGCTATCTTGAAGGGGCGCTATATAAATTCTGATTGATTGATTGATATGATGTGTATATGTTATATTGTATATGATAACTTGTAATGCAGTGCTCAACTTGTGCCTGTAAGTGGGTGTGATTGATAGCATACATTGCAACCTGGATGTAAATTGATGTGTAACTTCTGCCTCTAGTGCAGTGTAATGCATAACGTGCGACCCGATTTAAATGTAATTTTATGGGCTTTTACAAAGTTTTTGCTGCTAATTATTTTTAATTTTTTGGTTTCAAAACTCTGCTGAATTTTTGATATGGTGAGAATTATTGCAATAGCTGTTTCGTTAAATTTTGTATAAAATCACAGTTCAATGCCATTTACACACTGTGGTTGGGAGCCAGTTGCAATGATCATGTATTAATGGCCAGACCTTGATTAAAGGATTAGGTTGTGCTACAATACAGTAGTGTATGATTTATGTAAGTGTTTGCATTATTTGATTCAGAATAGATTCCTGTATTGTCCAGCAAAGATTCAGAGTGATCCATTTGTGGTTTCTGATGACTTTGATGACACGAACATTCAGAAACTTTTTATTAGATTTTTCTCAATCTAAAGTAATGAAAGAATCAAACGAGTATAAATTAGATAGAAAACGATATTATTTTCATTCTGTAAAAAGTATTTTAAAGCAGAGCCATTGTAGCATATGACTGAGTAAAAAGGTCAGAAAGCAACATGTGATGGGTTTTGAGCTGTTGTGTCACATTTCTGTTCATGATGATAAGGTCCGAACTGATGTCTTGTTTCTTCATATCTGGTTGTCTACTTGGTTTTGTTTGTAGTCGATGTATTATACGACCGCTCAGGGTTCAGTGCTTCTTCCTCAGGCGGTTGGTCAGGCCATGTACCAGTCACCAGTGTCTGTATCTTCATCGCCCTATGTACAGCTCACACCTGACCAATCCACACTACAGAACCTCCAGGTCAGGCTCTCTATTTGTCACTTACAATTGGGTGAAATTTTCAAGTATTTTAAAATCACTTTTCTATTTGTATCATTCATTAATTCTATGTACTTAAACAGCACCTCTTCAAGAAAACTACTCAGGAGTACTCCCAGAGAAGCCATGTCAAAAGAAAAAAGACTTGAGAGATTTATGAAACAAAGTTTGATTGGTCAGATGTAATAAATGCAGCTTCAGATTCAGTTATGTGCAAAATGTTCCCAGGACTAGGCACAGAGTTTGTGTGTTTACTGCGTTTAATTATTTTAACAAATAAATTAATGAGTTTTATGACCTGAAATAAGAGCCATAAAATATTAAAAGCCACTCATTGTTACACATTTGTGCAGAATGTCTTATAATGTCATGACTTAGATCATTGGTTACTTTTCAAATTGACTACAGGTTTTGAACATGTATTCAAATTCTTTGATTTTAGATACGACAACTAAAGCAGCAGCTTGAAATGGCCAGGAGGCAGGGGCCAACTGATCCTCGTGACCCTCCACCACCTCCTCCCTCCCCTCCAAGGTCAAAGGCCATCCGACTTCCTCCAAACTGGAAAACAGCCAAGGATTCTACTGGCAAGGTCTACTACTATCACACAGTTACCAGGTACCATATTTTCAGAAATATAACTCGCTTTCTGCTAAAAAGGTGAAGTGATGCAATA
The DNA here is from genome assembly GCA_949752735.1 of Lumbricus terrestris. Taxonomy (NCBI): domain Eukaryota; kingdom Metazoa; phylum Annelida; class Clitellata; order Crassiclitellata; family Lumbricidae; genus Lumbricus; species Lumbricus terrestris. Next base: position 59,269,613 of record OX457039.1, read on the forward strand.
CAGCGAATTCTTTTAAATTCAGTCCATAGGTGTCACTACCAGGCAGATACAGTTCCCCCATGCACAGACACTCCAATGCACGGAAGCGCGTTAGCTATGTCACCACTTATAGCAAATACTGTCTGTAAATTTGTCAGAATTAAATGTTATGCTCTTTTGAAATAACATTTTGTAGTCTTTGTTGTGGCTTGACAGTACACTTAGCAATTTTTAAATTAAAGATGATTAAAACATTTGCTGTTTGCTATGATTTTACATATTGGTTTGTTTTAAGTGTGTGTCTCTGTTATAAAAAATAACCATAAAAAACTTGATTGATTGATTAATTGGTTAACTGGCAGTTTTAACTAGGAACTTTATGACAATCACAAGAGAATTTTGTAAAACATCGTATAACTATTCGGCATCATCATGATTAGTCATTCATGACGCATGTCAATCAGTGATTGATGATCATGAAGAAAAAAATTGTAGGTTAGTATGTTTAGAACGTGCACAAAGGCACCAGAACTTCGCAAAAATACTTCTTTCTTCTGTTTGTGTACAAGTGTACAATTATGTTGGTAGATCATTACGTGTTTCTGGCCATGAAACAATTATCAAAATAAATTAGCAACTGGTGTTTGATATTAAATTTGCTGCATCTCATTATCTGGTGAAGTTTTTCATCCATTCCTTCTCTTCATTGGACTGATTTTTCTATTTAATTATATAATGTAAACACATCCTGTTGAAATTGTTCTTTTGACTGTTGTATTAGATTTGTCTTAAGTCAGTTCCTAGCTAACATACAAGTGCTGTAGTAAATGCAGTCCCGTCACAAGTCAGTTCATAGTTGTTTAGTCATGGCAACAACTGGCAGAGTTTTGTACTGTTCTGTTGATCTTGATGAGGATTGGACTAAGAGCAGTTGGTGTACTTTTTTTTGTATGCACTCTGAATAGCTGTAGTGCTTGTTTTACAGGCAGACACAGTGGGATCCTCCAGCATTAGACTGCGGAACCGCTGAGGAAGAGTGTGATGAAGATGACATGGACCTTGGAACTCCAACCAATGATGAGTCAAAGGTGTGATTTTTACCTGTACAGGTCACAAGCTGAGGTGCTGTTTCATTTGAAAGTGGTCGAGTGGGGTTTGCTATTAGAAAAGACAGTTGGACGTTTGACAATCGTACAGTAATCTAGTTTATTCCTCTGAAGAAAATAATCATCAACTTGTGAAGTTGATATTGACAAGAGAATGCAGACTTGGAAGAGAGAGAGAGAGAGGATCACTCTCAAACCTTTCTCAGTCCTATGTTGTTAAACTGAAGTGTTACGTTACCACGTATACTCTGTTTATATTTAAATAGTCAGTTGTTATCGCTCAGTTTCGTAAGAATGGTTTGGGAATTGGTATGTTGTTATTATTCTGCCTGGGAGTCATTGTAAATGTTTTTTGTAAAACAGAAGCAGAGACGGCGAACGACAACTGCAGCGGCCGACACGTCATCCGAAGAGGTTGCCAAGAAGATCAAAGACCAGTTTAGGGCAACGGTGGGTGAATGATGACTTGTGTTGACATTTTCGGTTCTATTTTTGTAGGGCAACAGCTGATTATTTTTTCACTTCTTTATCTAGGCTTAGATCTTACAATTCATTTATATGTATGACTGTATGTGTAGGAGACAACTACTAACTACATGAAACCTTTTTGATGCTGAGCAGTACTTTTGTCTGATAATACAGCACAGAACTCTTGCTCTGCTTGATTCTGCTTCTACTATCAGTAATCATAATCTCAAAATTTCCGCAGCATCCCCAAAAATTATGACTTAGGAACCAGCTTATTCACAGACTGTCAGAACCAGCTTATTCACAGGCTGTTGGAACCTGTTTATGCACAGACTGTGGGAACAAGCTTATTCCCAGACCGTGGGAACCAGAAAATTTACAGACTGTGTGGGAACCAGAAAAGTTACAGTGTGTGGCAAACAGCTCATTTAAGCCTATGTGGTCTTTTGATTATGATCTGCACATCTGCTCTTTTGACTTTGCAGAAAAGACCGGCTAGATATAGTAGGTTAATGGCTATTTACTTAGGGAAGAAGGCCTTCGTTTTCATTGAAGTATATGAGCAGGCAAGTTAATGTTCTGTTGTCAATGTTTTCTGTTATTCTTCATTTGAGGAATTTATTCTTACAGTTTGTTGTCGGTTTCTGTATCAGATTGCTAAGCACATTGTGACGTATCTCAGCCCGTACCGTCGAGCCGATTGTGAACAAGGACGCATCAATGGTGCTGACGAATTCAAGCATCTTGCTCGTAAAGTAAGATGTATATTGGCGTAGCTTGAGTCATTTTTAATTCAATTCTAATCAACTGTAGACAATGATGTTCTTCTTTCATAAAGGATTTTTTTTATTGTACTGGAAACTGTGTAGCCCCTTGGCTGACCGTGTTGGGGAAAGTTATGGTAATGAGTCGAGGAGCACTGAATAAATTGAATGAACAGTTTAATTTCATGTCCTTGGTGTTCGGTTCTGCCTCGCCAAGCCAACCATTGTAGGTGTTTCCAGGTGGTTAAGAGGACTCCCTAGCCCGTCTCTCTCTGGTGATGTGTGTAGCTTATCCAGTAAGCTCATTAATCTGATTTGCAAGTTGCAGTGACTACTTTTTGACTTTTTGATCTAAATTTGACTAGCCTCCCTCTTGTGGCGGTCTGTTATGACCACTGCTTATTCGATGCATGAATCATCTTTTAGAATTTTTGAAAATACTTTTAAAGATGAACGTGATTATTATCGTTTTGTACACAGTAAAAAATGATAATCGTTTTCAAAACCGATAATCGGATATCTGATTACCGTTTAACATCCCTATTAGAATCCATATACTTTTTTATGTTTTGGGATGTGTAGCTGTCGAGTGATATAATGTGTTGCATTGCTAAGTTGCTTGAGCAAAAATGTCTTATTTTAAATGGTGTGTTTTTCAATGTAGCTGACACATACCATCCTAAACAAAGAGCTGAAACACTGTCGACATCTTGAGGACTTGGAAGTAAATGAGAATGTGAAAGGAAAAGCTAAGGACTATGTCAACAAATACATGTCCAAGTTCGGTCCAATCTACAAGCCGTCTGCCAACTCACCTTGAAGAGATCAAGAGAACTATTGTGTATTTGAATCGGACAGTCGCACCTCATGCAGGTGGTTTGTGTGGAAGGCAACCACATACAGGTCTGGAGATCTGGGAATGCTAGCAACCAGAGTTCGTTGGTGTTGGCAGCTCTCAATTCAGGCCTTCTGTGAAGTAGTGATTTTTATTATGCACAATCAGCCGTGAGACGAGAAATAAGAAAGGACTGAAGTAGATTGTAATACTGTGACTGTAGTGAAGTTGTTGATCGATACTCTGAAGCATGGCATTTCTTATGTGCAGCTTATATCACATAACTAGCAGCTTGTGTAACATGAATACGATGTTTGGTTATAAGGATGCCAATGTGACGTTTTATTATTTTATTATTTATCATCTTTTTGAGCTGAATATACGAATTGACAGCAACTTAAAAGTACAAAGGTGTCTTCAACTGTAATTGCACATTGCGAATTTTGTGGTCATCTAGCTATAAGTAAATAATTTCGTATGTGAAGGTAGTTATACAATGAAACTCTGGTCTTTATTTTTGAGCAATTAACATCGAGCCTAGTTGGCCAAGATGTGCACAGGAGCTTACTGAACATAGAAGACTTCGAACGCAATTGTGATGAAGATTTCTTTGAAAACGGATTTTAGCCTCTTTTTTGTTGCCAGAGATGATACAGAATTAAACCTGAAGCCCAATTAGCATTGTGGATAGCAGTTCAGGATTGAAATGTTTGAGCCATTTCTAATGGACCGAGACAGGTTTCGATGGAATATTTTCTACTCTGGAGCGGCTCTTGCGTTTCTCGCCTGGATGATAAAGTATTGCTACTGACCATTATTGTGCTGAAACCTTTTACTATGAGATATTTGTATTGTTCTGTGAATATGTTTTTATATTATCTATTACTGATTCAGCGTATTATAAAGATTCGTGTTTGCTAGTACTGTTAAGTCTGTTAATTGGAATAAATTTTGTTTGCCACAGAATCGCAGACGTGAGCCGTAACAAACCTCTTTGAGCTCAAAGCGACGTCTCTGAAGTGTTATACGGATAGCTTCTCGCCATGTTGAAACTAGTTGACTGTTATTGTTTTGAGTTTAAACAACTATAAAGCACAACAATAAATATTTTTTGTATGACAGAAGTCTTTGACAGCATTGTTGTTACTTAAGTCTAATAATCAAAGTGACTTTGTCAGCATTAAGACTTCTTTAGACTTCTGTCTAAATTGGCAAATACAAAACTTTGAAACCCAAAAGCTGGAATGGTTCGTCTAATTTCATCTAATCATCTCTATTTTAGGATGTCTGGCAAAGATCAGGAATGCAAGAAGTACCAGTCCGATATATCATCATATACGTATTGTTAACAGATGAAAACATGGACTCGTGGAGAGTGTATGTACGTGCGGCATAGATGATATCTTGCCATTGTATAGGATTATTTACAATATCAACATGTATACTAGTACAGTTTAGATAAGTTTATTTTTATAGAAGTTTACACAGAATATCCATTGCTAATTAAGTTCATTCTTGTATTGTATCGAACAAAACAGGCTCCCATCATAACAGCGGGTTGTACAGTGAAGGTAAACTGCATGTTGTATGGGTGAACATGCCTTGAGTTGGATATGAAGTACAAATGGTATGTAAAAGGCTATAGAATTAGAATTAAGAAAATTGAGATCCGAGATTGTAAACGATTTTGCAGAATTAGTATTGCGCTGGCGGATTGATCTGTGTTTTTGCTACTTCCACAACCACATTTTGTCAATTCACGTTTTTGTGATTGACTTCGGGTCATAGGAGAATGACAGAATGCGCATGTTTACAATAGACAAGAAACAGTAGTACTAAAACCAGTTGTAAGAAACCACATAACACAAGTACCGGTAATTGCAGGAGCTTGATTGATGCTAGTGAATTCCCCACCAGAATCCTGCTGCGAATTTCGGAGGGAAGTTCATTCCACATTGAATGACCCACAATAGCAAAGCCCGATGCTGGGTTAATGATGTTCATGACCAAGGTACAAATAGATCAAGGCAGTCAGCAGAACAAAGAGGGCGTGAAGATCTTGCAGAAAGGACTTGCACATCAATTCGTAGAGGTATTTAGGCGCTAAGCTTGGTAATGCAGCGCACTGTTCTAACTGGGCAGCAAAAATATGCACAATATGTAGGTGTATGCCTTTTTGCTTGAGCTTTCTTGCTGAAATTGTTCAACACAGATATCCTTCCACTTAAATAATAGCACAACAGCAACAAAACGCTTTTGTTTTGAAGCCAAATACTTGAGGACTTCACACTTTATTATTTGTTATGCTAACATTTGACAGGAAACTGCAGATACAAAAGAGAAGATGCCATAATTTCCTTTACGATAATTATGTCTTAACTATTTGAAAGTTCTCATGCGGTACATGCGAAAGGTACATGCAGACTTTGCGCCAGTTTGTGGAGATAGTCAAAGGCATTTACCATGTATTCGAATATGATAAGAAACTTATAGTAACAGATACATATTTTCCTGTACAACCTCATTGCACAGATATTTTAACATAATAGCATTAAATAACAACAAAATGTAGAATACCACAATCAATCCCTTGAGAGACACGAATAATCACGGGAAGCAGCTAAAATCTTTCATGCAATACAAGCAAATAATGACAAATAATAGTAATGGTTCTAGAGGTTGTTCTCCTAGTCGATATTCACCCTCCAAGCTACAGATTTCTGGTCCCCTTAGTGACACAGGCAGACAACTCTACAGCTTTGGGAAAGTTTCTTCCCTGCATTGCGAATTAGTTTCATGAAGCATATTCCCAATGCTGCTGGATCACAGGCATGCAACCATTATTACCGAAATTCTGACAAATCCTGTCAAGCGGCAACTCTAATTTTCGGTGTCTAGAAAGTTGTGGTAACATCTTTAAATTACATTGGCCATTAATAGGCGAGCTGAGAATTTTACAACTTTGTCTTTTAAGAGTGCTAGAATTTTTCTCAGTGCTACAACACAACTAATCACAGAAGCAAGTCAACACTTTCTAGATTAAATAAAAACATGGTCCATATTAGTCAAGTTAAAGTTTACAAATCTTTCAACCGCATAATTATGATCTTTAAAAACTCTGAACTCAGATTTAGCGAATTCAGCTTTTTTTTATCACTGGTGCGCTCACAAATGGGTGATCTGCTCCCATTTGTCTTCCATTGCAGTTTTGCAGAAACGTCATTTCCTAGTGTTTGAATACTTAGATGACCTTACCCTGACGTAGATGTACCCCTGTGGCTTAAGCTGTAGTGACGATTAGATGAGAAGTTCTTGGCTTGTCTTGAATCTCAATCTATGGAACTTCTAAGAAAGTACCGACATGCATGGTGCTCTAATCATTCACTTTCTACAGCTACTAATATCTGACACATGGCTTAATATAGAATTCACCTCCTCTTTTGGATAGATAAGACTTTCTCTTGTTTGAAGGCATTTGCTTCATTCTGAATTACCTTTTTGGATGACCAGTGGCATTTACAAGGATGGGTGTTTGGCACTGTTTGCTTCCCATTTGATTAAGACTGGAGTAAAACTTGCACTTCCCTTTCACTCTATGCTGTATCCTTGCTTTCCAGCCTTCCACTCCATGCTGGGCAAAAAGCAATCCAACGAATGACATACCACAGCACAGATCATAGCAATGGTACAACATTGAGGTGTCCAAAGTCAAATTTTGCACCTTGACTGCAATCTCACCCAAAAATAATTAGCCATTAATTCAGAAGGTTGTGAAACCTCATAATTACCGGTATACCAATGCCTACCATCAAGTCCATTTTAAAGCAATATATTTGCTACACACAACGACTGGCTTTTGTTTCCAAATAATGACCTCTGTACTTCATAATTGGAAGAGGCTGTAGGAATTGACATCGGCCTTAACCTTCGAGCAAAAAAAGCGACGAGTAGGACTGTTCCTTAATTGGGAACACTAGTGATCGCGGAGGTTTTCCATAGACTCTTGCAGACAGGGACCTGCCGAGTAGTTCTAAATGACCTTTCTGTTGAAGCTGTGGTCCAAAAGCAGGACTCACCTTCATCGCTGAAGATAAGGGCTGCAGTCTCATCTGGGATCACACAGTAACTGATAATGTGGCTTCTCTTACTGTCAAGCAACTGCTCTATCAGGACAGCAAGAGAACTGGTTTCATCACAAAGAACATGTATGTATGTATATCTCGCAAGATATCATTTTGCACAGAGACTATTCGCACATTTGGTCCAATCAGCAGCAATGGGATGCACTTCATTATGGACTTTGGATGCTGTTCAACTCAAATTCTACCTCATTCAGCATTTTGTAATTACAATTCAGTGCTTCAATTCCATCGACTTCTGTGACACTTTTGCTCAGGTAAAAACTTGATGAGATGTGTTTCTATTCTCTCCAGATCATTTACTGGAACCTGAGGGGTTAATAAAATAATAATAATTATGCATAATAATAATAATTATAATAATGGAATAATGGACTTAACACATTAAAGGTTGTGACAATAGACTTAACCTACATGTACACTACAAGAGGATATATGCCAGCACTGCAGTCAAGTACTAAACGGCCACTGCATTTTGCATATTGCAGTTTAATTTACAACACACACGTTACACAATCTAGACAACTGACACAAAGTCTTACATAAAGCACATGTTGGAAATGAGATTGTGAGAATGGCTGCACATCATGACTGTAACGAACACAAAGTACAACCCAGCTGGAATGTTTTGATTAAAGCATTGACAACGGCTCAACACTATTTCAAACCTGTAAAATTTCTCGGCACATCATTGAGTTTTCTAGTCTGAGAAGTATTTCCACACTGCTCCTGGTCGCGCCCAGTACCCGAGCCAAGAAAAGGAACACCTGCCCTGCTAGTAGTTGCAGCTGAAAATGAGTTGTGAATTTCTGTATGTTGAGCAGGAATGGTATCATGAAAAGCTGAGCTGGCAGCACCGTGTTTTTCCGCAGCGTAAGCGCCAAGTAGCGGCAGGTCACTTGGTTTGAATTTAAATTCGCGCTCTGCTCTCTCCTGACCTTTCTGCAACTCCACCATCTCCACCTCGGAATTTGAAAGCAGAACCGTGTCAGGCAGTGACTTGTGGAATCTTATTTCCGACGGCGTCCCATTTCCCTTACGAGTCTCCTTCCTGTGTCCCTTCATAGCAGCCTCAATTCTACCGTGATCACCTCTAGAATGATAGTTCAAGTCCACCTCGCTTACTGGAGGAGGAGGAGGATCCTGAGATACAATGGCGTCGTTGTAAGGATTTCTGCCTACACCACCAACAGCCTCTGGGAAGTGTGCTCCATTCTCTGGACTGTTGATGTCTGTATCACTGGACAGCAGGTCAGGTGTTGCAATAAAGAATTTTCCAGAGACCGTTTCATACAGTGGGGTTGCAGCAAGTGAGCTCTGAGCACTCTGCGGCTTTCTGAAGTGCTGATTTGACGCCATGTTCCCTGAAGTGTTGCCGGAAGAAACCATTTCTGGATTGGAGTACATGTCCGATGGCTTCAAAACTCCCTTCAGAACATCACGCACCTGTCGAGAGACACAAATTCAAATCAAATATGTAATTACTTATTCTGACAGCTCTATCAACTGAACAAGAGAAAGTAACCAGACAGAACACCTCACGCAACAGACAATCTTTGGTTCATAGGACTTGGAAACTGCAACAGAAACTCTAGCAAAGCCTAAAATGGCAGAAGCAAATAAAAATTATGGTATATCATTTTACACAAGACAGAGAGATAAAAATAATTTACAGGACACGACTGCTGGAAGGATCTGTATACAGAAGTGGTTTAAAAGCCACAACTTGTATGTGAACATGAGGAGAATTCCATATGCTGGACTCTGCAGTGGAAACATACTGGTAAAATAAATAAATAAATCAATCAATTTAAATCAATAGAAGTAATAACTTAGCTGACACAGAGGCAACTGATACAATTTTGTTCAGGACATTTACGGAGACAGTCACAGCACTGAGCGCAAGGATAAAATATCATGTAAGCAGATGTGCTAGAACTCTCCAGTGGCTATCTCGTACAGTTTTAACAACAGTTTTGACAGTAAAAAGCCAATTTCCAGCTGGTCACATAGAATGAGATCCAATGCTCCATACTCAATTACTGTCAAAGTAACTGAGTACTGTTTAGCACATTGTTTTCAATAAACCAATACCGACAACTGGGACCTATTATAAAACAAACATAAAAAAATCTAGGCACATAAAAAGCACATATAAAATAGCAAAGCAAGAAGATGCAAAAAGAAGCTGCCCACCTGTTTGATTCCAGCCAATGCTAGAAGAATCTCATCATTTTCTTCAAAGGAATTCTGCTTCAAAACAAATTTCTGAATCGTACCTGAATAGACCAAACAAGCAAAATATAAAGTCTATAAAGATGTAACAATGAATGAGAAACCTTCACAAAGTGAGAAAAGTAAATTTGCAAGAAACATGCTCCGAAGGTGAGAAGGTACAAAATGGGCAAAATGAGTTCTTTGCACAATAATATAGTAATGATATACCAGCACCTCCTTGTGTTAGCAATCAAACTACAAGTCCTTGATATAGAGTTTTGGTACTTTTATGATGACAACCCTAAACAATACCTTGTTTAAAATGTCTCAATTGTGTCCCAATTTGAAGTTTTTCTTACACGAAGTTAACTGGACTTGTTTTAAGAAATTTTTAGAACTGCACAGCCCCCTTTTCTCCACTGCCCTACAGGCCATCCTCCATACAAATTATTCCAAATAAGATGACAATGAACATTGTTAAACTATTTTAACTGCACAGAGATGCTCCTACAGCTTGACAAATTCATTTAGAACTGCAATTTTATCTAGAGCTGCATAAAAACCTGCATTTTAACCATTACTAAGATATAACTGGAGGCAGTCTCAGAGGTTCATCAAAATGCTCAAATCTACCATACTCAATTGTTCACAACCATTTGCACAATTACTTAGGTTGTAGCGGTGGTGAAGGATCTCACCCCCAGGGTCGAAGCCATAACACAGCCGCTATATAAATATGCGATTACATTTACATTTTAGGTTGGCAATAGTCATCGTATATTTAACTTGTGACTTCCCTAAACTAACCATACATCATAAAAAATTGTGGCTTTTTCTACCATAACTATTTGTGACAGATACATGTAGCAATTACTAAATATATTCAGCCATTCCAGCCAAAACCTGTGCTACATCAAACCCACTTCTGATGTTTGTGAGGTATTCTCATGCTCAATCACACTTCATTAGTTCTTATAAGTTGAAAGGTTTATATTTGTTACAATACTTATCCAGAACTTTCAACTCTTTCTTAGAGTTACTGTATGGGTGGCTACAAAGATTGGATAATCAGAACAAATGAACCGTACATGTACGTACTTAGTGCACAATATTAGTTACACCATAGATTAAGTGAACACTAATTAAAGTCATTTCTCAAGAAACTTTAAATCGATCATTATAAAAAAGCAACTTTCAAACTACTTCTAAGATTGAATGCACTTCTGCACAAATGTCGAACAACAATTTGTCTCTGATCATCTCTTACCGATGTGATAGTCCAGCTCAGCTGCACACCGTCGGCAAGTACCATCGATAGTTGACACAAGACTCGGTGTCAGTGTCACCTCTTGATCCACGTTCTTTTTCTGCAGGTAGAGACAACATTGAGGATGTGAACCCACTTTTTCCAATTCAATTACTATGTTATGACTTCTACTTAAAATGGAGGGAAAAAGAACGAGAAGCAGACCAAGACAACGACTGTTGGACTGGATGATGAAAAACGGTTTATCAGAGGCTGAAAAAGAATGCACAGAACAGAGAAGAATGGAGACGTCAAACATTCGAACCTGCCTAAGGGCAGAGAACGAAAAGAAGAAGGCTTCTACTTTACTCTACTCATCCTCCTTGATATCTACTAGTCTCTTGAAGCTGTTTTTTATACACTCTGTCAATGACTAGGATCTTGGAACCCTTGCAATTACAAGGCCTTAGAACGTCTAATAGAAAGAAACAAGTATCTGTCACATGTTACACTGCAATTTTTGGGATACTCATGAAAAAAGATCCAGTGTTCTAAATTCGGTTCTGTTTAAATATGGCTCACAAGAGCAAAGCAACAGAATTATTGTGGCGTATGTATCTGTTAACCATCCAAAACGTTAATATCTGCTGTGTGAAGAAAACCAACATCCAGAACAAAATAAGCAGGAACTCAAGTTGTCTGAGGCCTTTTCTAGAATGGTATCTTAGTGAATGATATACTGCAGTGAACTCAATTCTATGGTCACATTATGCTAGACAGATTGTACAAAGAGAGCAAGAGCACAATCAAGTGAGAAAAGTTTTAAGTGTAAATCTGAACAATTTGGCAACGCAAAGGACATACACACACGGAACAAAAATATGACACACGAAACTGACCACAGGTTTCACTTTCACAGAAGCAGATTTGCGAGCGCCACGTGTTCCAAAGAAAGAGAACCGTCCTGTCCTTGGCGAAGAGTTTTCTCCATCAGCCGAGGCGGAGGCAGCCGCGCTCATCTGCTCAATCATTGAAGAACTCATGGCATCTGGCTCAAAATGAGCGAGACTATGGCTGGACTGGTTGGGTCGAAGGTTCCCAGGGTAGCGAGGGTCCTGCATGAAAGCTCCCTCAATCAGAGACAGACTGGCAGTTGAAGCCTTCCTCAGGTCGATGGCAAATCTGTCTGAATGGCACACACCGCGTTCCAACTAAATAAATAAGACTGGAAAAATTCTTGATATACACGTACATATAAATGTACATAATTTTCTCAATCAGTTCAACTTTATGATTTTTTCGTCAGGACTATGATAATAATAATGAAAATAACAACAATAATAGTAATAACAACAATAATAGTAATAACAGCAATAATAATAACAACAACAGCTCCTAGCATAATTTTTTGAAATCCTGAAGGATCTGAGGTACCTTGAGTAAAAAAGTAACAACAATAGTAATAATATAATAATAATAATAACAATAACAATAGTAAGACGACTTCTTTTGCGCCGTAGCTCAGTTGAGGCTGAAGGAAAGGATGCTGTTCAAGAGATCAAAAAGTTAATGGCAGTCATGTGATCGCTAGGTCTTGAGTTCTGATCTAAATGCCTCGTGAGATGGTTCTTCACATGGTCGGGAAGACTGTTCCATGCAGTGGGTCGCGAAACAGAGAAAAGGAAAACTTGTTTCAACTTTCATTGAAATAAGACAAGATGACAGCGATGAAAGCAACAACGATGACGAAATATGTTACAAAAGAAATTCCACAGCGAGCAGTTACTCATCTGTTCACAAGAGAAAGATGATGATGATGATTACAGAAGCAACAAAAAAGAAGATAAAGATGACACAAAGAAAAGGACATAATAGAATCTTTAGCAACAGAAACACTATTTAGGATTGGCTCGATTACAATCACGGCAAAACTGATTCCTGATCTTTAATCATCCTTTGCCAAGGCTGGTCTGCTTTACTTAATAACTGATCATAGAGTTTATTATTACCGTATAACCGATGATTATGACAATGATTTAGATCACTTAATTGTTATCGATGACAATGAAGATTAGAATATACCGACCAGGGGGATACGAGACAATGAAGATTAGAATATACTGACCAGGGGATACGAGACAATGAAGATTAGAATATACTGACCAGGGGATATGACAATGAAAATTAGAATATACTGACCAGGGGATATGACAATGAAAATTAGAATATACTGACCAGGGGATATGACAATGAAAATTAGAATATACTGACCAGGGGATATGACAATGAAAATTAGAATATACTGACCAGGGGATATGACAATGAAAATTAGAATATACTGACCAGGGGATACGATAGTGTCCGTGATGAGATTCATTGGTTCACTCGTTGACTTTGATAAAATTATGTTTGATGACCTATTCAGACCCAACGACCCAGGTCGCTTCAAGCTGATCTTTGACAATGAAGTCAGACTCTGAGCCAAAGATGAACCTCGGCCAGAGCCTCCTACATCAAAAACCATAACAACTACCGGTACATGAAAGACACAAACCAGCAGCCTGCCATTGTATGCATTTATAAGTCAGTAAAGGCGAAAGCTGTTACCGTTATTGATTCTGCAGCAGACGTAAGGACTGAGCATTTACTCATCTGTTCACTGCTTCAATTTAAAAAGCCCAAGCACCAATGCCTAAGAAAAACAATGATCAGTCAATGGCTCTAATTACCATTGCAAATTTATACAGTGCGACTTCAAGAGAGATTCAACGTTCAAAGGCAATTGCATATTACCAGTAATAATCATTGACAGTCTGTTCATGTACACTTGACATTAAATAAACCAGCGCAGAGAGCACCTCTGAGTAGGCTTCTTTAAGAGGTGCTATACAAATTTTTCGAATCAATCAATCAATCAATGTTGACTGCATCCGGTCCAGAACATATGCAGTGCAATCTCAATCTATCCCTAGCAAAACACAAAGCATTTTACCATTGTTTTAAATCATTTTCACTTTAACTGTACAAATCTTTGAAAATTGGGTCACATCGAGAACACACACGTACGTCTTAAACTGGAATTTATGTCGGCAGTTGAACTGTCAAAGTCATTCGCCGCAGATTCCACTGGCTTCTTATGGAAGTAATCAACGAGATGCGGGAATTCCTAAAATAACATTTATAACGGCATCGTTGTAGATCTGGTCAATTTCATCTGCATGTTTTCCAGTGTTGCTGGTCTAACGGGGACTGTACTTCTCCAATGAATTGTGAATTTTTAACAAGTCTCAATAAATGCGATCATCAGATGATGTTGACCAGTGCATAACTAGTGAAAACCACCGAGAAAATACAACGGCTGTGCAGATTTGCGGTCAACGCGTTCAAGTGGAAGCATTAAATGTACAAATATCCAGAGATGCCGGGACCTATGCAACCTGCAGCTAGAGAGGATAGTCAGAAGATCCAACATTTAAAATACAGTTGTCTGTCAATTGCGGCTGCTATAACAAGTTACACACACACTGGCAGAAGGATGCAAAATTGCATGTAGTCAACTGTTGACTTTTAATTGTGTATTAAATTTACTGAACTGAAACATTTGCTTAAATTTTGAATATTGTCGGTACACATATTTCGTACACTATTCGTACTTGTATTCGCAATCGGCCGAATAGTTGGTCAAATTATTCGTATTCGGCCGAATAGTGACAATCACCTTCAGTAACCCAACAAATATATGCATACAGAATCTTCTCCTTATTTATATAGATTATGTGCCCGGCTATACCAAAACTATGCGCTTGTCGGCAACATCAATTTACTAGAAACAAACGAAAAACTGAAAATTTTGACTCTTTCGATATCGTCTGACAAAAGCCTACTTTTGCTGTGGCGGGTCACATATATCTATATGTAAATATTTATATTCATAAGCCAAAAGTGTTCACACTCTTAGAAAACAATTGAAATCCTGAGATTTATTTTAATTCTTAGCGATCATAGAAATATCCTCATACTTAAAGAGACGCTATTGAGCACAGTGCATTTACCTTACCTGCGGGTTGCGAAGCTTCAAAGCCTTCCAAATAAAGTACTGGATGTCAGGTATTGGTGGATACTTCATAAGGAGACGAAGGCATGATGGATAGTCACTAGTCAACACTAGAATGTCAAAAAGCAACACATAAAAAATATATTTAAAACATATATTTAAATCAAATTACAATGTACTTAATTCAAAATCACTTCACTGCGAATGATTTGAAATACAAAGGCTGTTCACTTATACAACAAAGATTAATTTCTGAATTTGTGTTGTGCTCAGTTGATGCTCTTAATTTGTCAGCAATGCAACAAAAACAGGCATTGCAACTAGAATAGGGAATAAACACCGCAACAAAGCATTGTGCAAATTCACCAGATGAAGTTCTAATAACGTCTTTGACTCTTTTCCATAATGCAAATCCACAAGAGTGAAACAAAAACACCAATGGAGAAGAATGTGACATAATAACTCGTAAGAATTTTGTTGCTTGAAACAAAATAGAAACACTTTGAAATACTGACATGCATTCTTCAGGTAGTTTAGCATTGCTACAAAGACGTAATCAACAAGGTCAAAGGTCGCTGAATCTGCAAAGATGGCATCCCATAAAATGAGAAGATCCTGCATTGGAAACTCACGGCCAAACAACAGTCTTAACCAGCGTCTGAAAACAGCACAAATGAAAATACTTCAAAGAGCTTAACGATAAGAAGACGGTGAATACTTAAGAAGTTTTATAAACAGCAAAGGCATTACTTTACTTATGTAATCGTTTCAAAAAAGCAAAAGAAATTTGAATGCATCGATGTCATGAGTTGCAACAGAAGCAGTCAGATAAGTTGGCACAGTAAAAGTGTTACTCTAATTCCACATGTAAATAAATATATACAATAAATAACACACGACTAGAAAATAATGAGACCACAAGTAATGCTTAAACCCTACTAAATAACAGCATTACATCTTTAGCAATCATCTAACACCGTCATCTGCTACCTAATCTTCATTTTTCCTGTGGGTCTCAGTTTTGCTATACAGAATATCATAATAGAACAACCTTGTACCACCAGCCCAATAAATAAATTATCAGGTTTATACACAGTACAATAAATGGAGTCAAGTTTAAAGAAATGATAAACTTCACTTAATGCAAAATGAACGTTGTACGCACATGCCGTATATCTGCGGAGCAATGTCCATCTTGAGTAGATGGTCGTACAAGTCAGGATCAACTCTCTTTAGCAGATTGTCTTGTATGTGGACCAGTTTGGAGACAATGACGTTTGATGGATGAACGTCTTGAGTTTGTGTGAAAGGCTGCGCCGATAAATTAGTGTGCACCTGAATTCATAGAAAGCATAAATTTATAGCGCTTGCTAATCGTAATTGTAATCTCCAAATTTCTAAAGTGCCACTCAAAAGCCAAGTGCAGGGCACCAGCTTATTCACGAGCACTGCATTGAGTAAAACAGGTCATCCAAAAAAGCAGGACAAAGGAGGTCATAGTCACTTTTAACTCCAAGTGATTGTTTCCCCTAAGATAACTGTATAGAAACTCAATGCAAATTTTAGATGCACTTTGGCCGATGTGCTGACATTGTATACATGCATCAAAAGAAAGAAAATAAAACAACCTATGGTTACCATCCAATTTACAAAACAAAATTTTTACCTTTCATGTTCAGAAAATTATAATTAAAAACTACAGCAGTAACAATTAGATGTAGATTGTTGTTTTATATAAAATGCTTAACACAATTCTCATCAAGAAGAACATTTTAAAATGAGTGTTGGCAGTGCAGTGTCGTACTTTAGGTGGTGGAGGAGGCAATGTTTCCTTTGAGACATACCAGGAATCCACCGTCTGCATGATCTGACAGAACATTGAGCTGAAACAATGCAAACATACATTGCTAAATACATCGCACATCATGACCACACCTCAGCTAAATAGGTCATACACACAATATTAATGACATGAATTCTGATACACCACAAATTTTTTGATATAACAAGGTTGGAGATATAGACTCTGAGTTAGTTCAGTTTCAGAAAAAATCACTGCTATATACGATAATTGTTATAGGACCATTATTTACATGGTTGTCAAAGACAATATTTGCACTAAGTCTATTGTAAACTAAGAACAATGCCAACACCAGCATTAACAGCAATCAAATAATTTAAAAAGAAAATGAATCAAGAGGTTTTAGAAAAGGAACTTGCATTATTCATCAATTATATTAATTATAAATATTAAAGAAAATTAAAGCATTCAGACACAAACTGCATGACTCACTACTTGCTACGATACCAATGGCAGAATGACAATTAATGAGGTACCAACATACAAGTTACAACAATCATCTTCATCATAAACATCACTATAAACTGCCAACTAATCCAGCATTGGTGTGGTATGTTTAGGGGTTCTGTTTGTGATAATGCTCACTTCAGAGAATTTTGAGCCATTTGTAGTTTGTGCAAAACTCTGTTTGCAGTATGACCTCTTACAGTTTCCATACCCAAAAACAACCAATAGGTTCATAACAAATGAAAATACAGTAAACTAAAGCAAATAGTTAGCCATTAACAAAAAGAGACGGAAACTGAAGCACTTACAAGGCATCATGTTCCAAAAACTCAGGGTTCAAAACATCTTTTGCTAAATCTCTAAACAAAAAAAGAAATACAATAACAAATAGATCAATAAAGAAAATTACCAGAAGAAAAATTAGAGATTGGTGAAAACCAATTTTAATTTGCAGTCCCATATGAAACTAAACCTATAACCTATTTTGTCACTAGCAAATTCAAAAGTGCATCCACAGAATACCTAAATGTCGACCCCAATTATAATTTGAATTACGACATAAACTGTATAAATTATTTTTAATTAAATTCACTGAAACAGATAGATCAAGAAAGATATTAACTTATGTAAATATAATTTATTTATATAACATCAAGAGTGGCAATCTACTGGTTCTGTGCTTTACAATGTCAACAGTCAGTGCAAATGTCAACAGTAATGAAGCAAACAGATTTTCAATTGTTTCTAAACAATATGAAGATGGCCTGCTGAACAGATGCAGGCAAATCTTTGCCAGGCATGTGGGTCAGCAACTCAAAAGACCCGATCATCCTCTTTTGATTTGGTTGCTGGTACCAATACATTGGCCGACAAGAATCATAATAAGTCAAGAATCTTCAGGAAAATAACTTTAAAGGATCTGTCATTAAATGGCAACTAAGACATGTCTCCAATACATGAAAAACTAGGCTCATGAAAACACAACGAATTCTTAGTTAGTGTACTGGAATTAAGTTAGTGGACATTCTTCTGCAACACTAGCATCAAGTTAGTGAGTGTCAGTATCTAAACATCTAGTCAGCAACTATGTATTTGAGCATTAAAAGAACCTCTCAAATTCATTGAATGGATTCAACACATTTAAGTCTTTTTCTTAACTCTTCCTAGCCGAACTGTTCAGATATTCAGCAGTAGTTCATTGCAAAAGGATAATCTCTTCTAAAGAACAGCAAGCCAGAAAGCTGCACTACAGCACAAGACTAAGAGGTTCACATGGGTTGCTAAGCGCAATAGTTCCACAAGCACTGATGCGTTTTCTGCCTGATGAGTTTTCCTAACTCAGTGGAATAGCAAAAGTGTTGGTCACTGGAAGCATCTAGACGAGACATGCAAGAAATTCAGATTAGTTTCTGCATCTGATTTTGCATTGAATAAAATTTACCGATATTGCTGCCTACTCATTACATACACTGATCCTTCTGCAATTTTCAGCACACTTAAAATTGTGACAACAACACAATGGGTCAGATAATTCTATTGCATAGTTAATTTGAGTTAGCCACGAACTTCTATCTTGCACTGCAAGGATCCATGGAATTCAAATACTGTACAGCGAGATCTGTTAACCGCACAATGTGTGAAAGTGTTCTTGTGCGTGATTGTCTGTAGTATAAAGGCATGTAAAGTGATGAAGTAATTCAAACAGACACTAATTGGCACAAAAAGTAAAAGCCATATTTCATAAAGGCACATTGAAAACATAATACATGTAGATGCACAAGCTAGGGCTGCAAAATGGGTGGCTGCCCAAGTACCCAACGATCAAATAAAGGGCAGTCATCTAATGGGTCCAACGATCTTGGGTACATGGGCTGTAGTTCATAAAAAAGACATTCATAGTAAAGCAATGTTGTTAAAAGCTAGCTTTCAATAAAAGACATTCATATGGCACAATCAAAAAGCAGCACAATGCAATGAAGTGGTAAGACAGTCAAATCAGCTACCACAATCTGAGGGGGTCAGGGTGGCAATTTCATAGATCAATGTTAAATGTTAAGAAAGATGTTGAGCTTTCTCGCTTATTCTCTAGCTAATCCGATGACCTGTGACCTGCTATCCATGCATCCAGTTCATGCATCCAGTTCTGGGAAGTCAATCAGGCCCAACGCTCATCTCTTCCCTGCCTGCAACTCATTACCTATTAAAGGTAACCATAACTTCGTTTCACATATTCTGCATATGCACATTTACTTCACATATCCTTTATAGGCAAATTTATTAACATATTTTATACGATGGAGTATGGATGTCTCCAAAATGACCTGAACAATATTGTCTGCTTAAGTTGGGTCAGTGACAGCTTAATTGTTTCAAATAAACTCAATGATTTATTGACTGATCATCATCCACTGTAGCCCTACCTTCTGGTGTCCACCCTACACAAATAAGCAGCTCAATAAAACTACTTGACTATTTTCAAAGCAGCCATCCGTTATAACAGGAGTACTCAGTCAGGCACGATTAGATTATCACTAGTGGAACGGATAAAATAGTCAATCAATTGGTAGTTCCTTATCACCAACAAACACACACACACACACACACACAAATAACTATATCATCACAAGCATGTAAAGCTGCACAACAGACAGCATGCACATTGACTAATCAATCTGGCATTAATAATTTACAAAAACTCGTTAGAAAAATCACCAGCTCCAAAAATTGTTCATGCAAAGAGAAATACAAAAAAACATGACAGCCGTTATTCAGCAGTCAAACCTGTGAAACTTTTTAAATTGACTGAAATAGAACAAAATATGATACAATGCCTCTGGTTTGCAAAAAGACACAGTCTTCAAATATCTAAATGCAAAATGTATACAGAATAGTACTAACAAGTTATTTTATTAATTATCTTAAACATATAGTAAGAAGAATTTAATTCCCCTCAGTAATAACTAAACTGAAGGCAGAATATGCACAAAATAAAAAATTTACTGGAATAAAGTAACGCTAGTTTCAGTTCTATAAGCATTGCAAATCACATCTGCTTATTAGAGTCTTAGACATCCAAAGAAAATGTGCTAAATAAATGTCCGTACAAAGCCGTACAAAACTATCTACACAGCTGCCATGTCTGGTCAGACAGACACTATGACTCACTCTCTAGTGAACTGCAGTGATGAATGATACCATATATACTGTATGCATGTCATTTTATTGGAGCCACATAATCAGTTGATTTGATCATACCATAATATATCATAAGCTGCATAGAAGACACAGATGTGCATGGCATGCATGGACATTGTACATGTGACTATACTACATGTGCTCCAATTTCGGTTTTTATGAGATTTTAATACATGATAGGTAAGAATAAAGAGAAACGAGAACCCAACAGTAATATCATCTGCAGGACATGGCAGTGAAGAGCATATGACAATTTTCACACATGGGCTTTGCATAGTAATATTTTTATGCAGGCTTCGAATAAATGCACTGTATCATCAGTATTGTATTGCATAATGTAAACTAGTAACAAGTACTGAACTGCCTTTACATTAAACTGAAGGCTGAAGAAATTTCCATTTTCAAACATCTAATTGAATTACAACCAATTCTTAAATTCAAACAGGCAATCACATCAAAGATAATGGCCTCAATGGTGAAATGGGAGAAGTTGCCAAACTGGATGTGTTCAGAATTATAAACTTTAAACTACACAACTTGAAAACAAGTTCTAACAATTAATTCATAGTCTGAAATGATTAAGAATATACCGTATATTAAGACAGACTTTATCGTACTCACCCAACAGACTCGATCTCACAGGCATGCATGAATGCCTGATGATCGCAGTGCAGCACGAATATCAACGGAGCCAACAGCTCATGCATGCCCTGCAACGTCACAAGATTTGCAGCATTTACGTTAAGTTTGTTAACCTAAAGTAAAACCCTGAAGAATTTATGCAAAACCCATATAAACCAGGTAAGAAACATCTAAGAAAGATCTATTCTATCACACCTTATCAACCATATGTAATGTACTTCTTTCTGAAGTCTTAATAACAGGAAATTACTCATGAACGAATACTATTCCAGCTGCTAATCTTCCTTGAACTCTTATGTTACAGTTAAGACCTTCAAGCCGGTAAATAAACAAATTAAACATTGTTCATGCATAAGCAGATTCATTTAAATTAATTATGTATTTATATAATACATATGCATTCAGTATGTCAAACAAGTTTATTTTATACACAGACATTTAACCCTGTTAAACATAGATTTTAAAGATTTTCTTGTTTTCTGACAGCAAAAGCAGGTTTACTTGAGTTTACATGTAGATGCAAAAATGCAATACAAAATTAAAATAACCGACCAAAGAAAACATATATCAAAAGAAACAATACCCATAATTACTAGAGAAACTTAGAGCAACCGACCGAAACCAGGATGAAATAATAATAACGATGAGCTGCAGAAACATAAGTGAGAGGAAAAGACGTCAAGCATTGAAGTAAGATGAGTCTTTTCAGAAATTGCACAAATCGGAAATATCTTGGAAACAAAGTTTCAAAACAAATGCAGAAAGAAAACAAAACTCAAATCGATTAAAATGTGGACCAGTGGCCAGCATAACATTCATGCACAACAATTGCACATGCCTAAGAACATCGGCAACTTATCACTTAATTACTACTGTTACTTAATTGCACAGAATTAGACGAGTAATTAATTATAACGAGACATAATAATTGAGGAAGGTCAAATGCAGGAACAAAAACCGTAACTACCGGCCAGTGCAATAAACACAATTACTGCATAATTACAGTTATAAATCATTTTCATTTCCGCCTCTATCGCAACCAGCTGAGCGAAGACAAAAGTACAGGAGCACGTAAGATTGGCGCATACAAGAATAGGACTGCTATACAAGATAGCACCAGACCAAGATGAAAAACATAAATTCACATTTATATAGCACCTCTTCAAGAAAACTCTTCAGAGTTTTCCATCACAATTAAAGCTCGTGATCCTTTAGCAATGTCTTCAACTGCTAGTGAAATGGGGCATAGAAGTGACTGGCTAACCACAGCGAAGGCATTCATATATTGAACCGTGGAGAAAAGTGTTGGAGAGAGAGACAAACAGAGCACTGCCCAGCAAAGCAAAAAGAATGGGAGCAAGGGAAAAATGCAGAGCATCAATTAGATACAATGGTGCACAAAATAGTCTCAAAATACTTGCAGTTACACAACAGCAATTATAGACTTCCTTACAAAGATCATACAAGAGAAGTCTACCAAGCACAAGTGATTAACAAGTAATTAAGGAAAACTCCAGATTTAGCGTAGATACTCTTTAACACATTTCCTCTTTGACAAATATATCCCTCCACTACATAAAATAACCCAGAGCAAACGGTCAACTGAACACACACCTGACGGTATTCAATAAAAGAATACTTTCGGCCATAGCAAAATAAAATGTCTATCATCATATTGTGAATGCGATCCTCGGCAAAAAATGGCACATCAGGATAACTGAAAGCAATTAAAACAGAAATTAGATCTCGTATGTAAACAAAATCAGGCAAAACAATTCAGTAAATTTTACAGCTAACAGAAAATATTAAAGTTTCTGTCTTCAAAAACTTGGACAGCATGAAGAAACCGAACACCACAAATTAAACACGGCTGCCAGTTGAAGGGGATCAATTGTAAGTCAGCAGGAAACATAACTGGAAATAGGGAAGAAAAGAAAATAATAATGGAACTAGGAAAAAGAACAAGCTAGAACCAGAAGAACTTAACTATTTAAACGAAAACTAATCAACTTAATCGTCCACAATAAACAGAACAGATACAACACAATAGAAAGCGTAGGCAATTACATAAAAACTAAACCTGCCTATAGTAACATAAAAAGTGTACAAAGATTAGGGTGCAACTCGTACCAGCTGGCAACTCCTTAAACTTACCTGACGGTATGCTATTTCGGGATTTACTTTGGCAAATATGAAGAGAATATCAACCATCATTGTCCTGATCCCATCTGTATGGTAGAATTCTATTTTGGGATAACTGCCGAGTGTGTGCATAGAACGACACAAAACAGTTGCTGTTTTGGTTCAGCCACATAATTATTACTAATAAAATGTATAATGTGCGCATGGTCACACTGCAATGTGAATACGAGTAACAGATAGACAACTGTCAGGAAAGATGCAGTTAGATAAACAAGTGCTTGAAAACCCAAGAGAAATTGTGAGTTTTGACATTTTTTTAAAGCAAGGAAGCGAATTTGAGTTACAATTGATACAATTTCAGGGAGCATAGACACTTAGACAGGTCAATCAATAACTGACTGACATTGTGACCCAGATCAGATAAATGACCTAGAGACTTTTTAATGTTCGCAGGCAAAAAAGTCGTTAGGTGATAGTAGATATTAAAGGCGGAGCGCAAGTGTCAAAGGTTTTGTGGGTAAAAAAATTGCGATGCGCCATAAATATAAGAAATGCACACTTACCTTTACAGACTTCAATGTCTACAAATGGCATTTCAAACTTCCTACAATCTAATCTAATCCAATAACTTACATTGTGCCATTATCATGATGTGCAAAGGTATTGATCAGTCAATGTTCACTGAAACCGACACCATAATAAAATCAGAAACCGTTGGAGAATTTGCAGAAAGCAATTGATTCATGAAACTTATACTTGGCTACCGTACTCCAAATTTCACAATATTTAAATTAGCCAATGAATAAAGGAAACTTTCTACAACAATTAATCATGTCCGACTAAGAATGGTTTAATCATTTGCATGATTTTTAAAAAATGGTTCAATTTACAGACATTAGTAAACATACGTTCTAATAACATCCTGTTTGATTGTCAGGCGCAATTCATTGTCAAGAAAAAACTGATTCCAAGGACTCTACAACAGACAGACAAAATTTATCACACAATACATGAGAAATGTTAGCACAGGAACTTCTAGCTTCTACTTCACTAAAAACACCAGCAAGATGATAATGAAGAAATTACCATCACCACCAACAACACACCCAACAAGACGACCACAACCACCTTCAGCCCCTTTCAGCAACTGACGTCCCTATTTCTTCACAAATGGCCACAGCACAGTCCACTCCAATGCTGTGGGCCTCGGTTCCTTAATGTTTCAACTATACTCCTCATCAGGTATGAATAGTGATGTAGCTTTTCCGGAAATTTATTTTGATGGAAAGTTTCCGGAAACTTTCCGGAAACTTTCCGGAAACTTTCCGAAGAACCGGAAAATACATTAAACTCAGAAAATATCAGAATTTCACTCTCATAAATTTTTTTATGGTTTAAACTCCTTTTATTTACAGTACTTCTGTCGATGCAAACAATGTTGAACTTTAAAATAATTAATATGAGCAATAAACACTGTTCATTGGTAAAACTTCAGACTAGAGTAGCCTATCGAAAACTAGTTGCTTGCATGTCTGCAATGACTGCAGACATGCAAGCAACTAGTTTCCTCTGTTGCAGGAAATGGGTAAAAAACTTATATAAACATGAAATAATACAGCATCATTTTCTGTTTCTGTCTTATATTTTCATAACTCACAAATATGAAGGTGACTGAATGATAAAAAATATTTTCTCTAAATTTACAGCAAAGTTTAATTGCATTTAATTCCTAAATGTACAGGTATTTTTGGGCTGTGTGAACAATTATCACTAACACTAGCCGTGCCATCTATTGAATAAACTATTACTTATAACCACCTAAGGCTGCTTATAGTGATGGATGTATTTAGTAACATTACATTGAAAGAAAATTCGGACTCCTTAGAATTGAGTATGTATTTAATAATATTTTATTGGTGGAAAAATACGTCAGAAAGTTTCCGGAAAAATATGAAACTTTCAGGACAATTTTTCCACCTCACAACACTAACTTCTGATAGTGATTGATGTATTTAGTAACATTATATTGAAAGAAAACTTCGGATTCCTTAGAATTGAGTATGTATTTAATAATATTTTATTGGTGGAATATATGTCGGAAAGTTTCCGGAAAGATTCGTCGGAAAGTTTCCGAAACTTTCCGGAAAGATATGAAACTTTCCGAGGAAAGTTTCCGCCTCACAACACTAGGTATGAAGCAGGAAACATTTAAAAAGAATCACAATCCTAACAATGAAAACACTGTTCAATTGTAAATGCACTGTTCTAAATTGGTTATCAATATTTGGACTGACTGACCGATTGATTTTTCCTCCTCCTAATCCAAATATTGCGGAAATGCTCAGACAACTAGTCCTCACTAATATGGCTCTCAGCTGTTTCCATGCATACATTCAGTGTCCATATTATACGTACCAGACTACCAGTACACCAGATACTCGGCATGACAAAACTGATCATAAGGCAAATTTTGGCAGAAGATCATTAGCGACATAATGCCATGGTTGGTTCAGAAATACACTCGTCATCACACAGTCTCACTATATGGTGGTTCTTGACAGGGCTTCAAAGATGAGCATCGTTTTTCAAGTTTGTAAGAACAGTGTCCAACCACAAATGTTTAGAAAATGAACCAAATCTTGAAGTAGATTATAAAACTCTGCAGCTGTCTGTTCATGTCAATATTAATTCAAATTTAATTCATGTAAGCCAGAAAAGACAACTTACTTCTACTTCCTGTGAGAGAGGATTGTTAATGGAAAGATCCTTTGCCTCAGCATTCCTTGGGTTTATTATCAACTGAAAATGACAAGCAGCACAAAAATTTGAAGAACAAAAAAATATAAAAAATTGATACAATACTATAAACATTTACAGAATGTATGACGCAGTTCTAAAGTATCATGACCATTGACCATAGTCTCAAAATTTTAGAAGTGCTACTTGAAAGTTATGTGCAATGTGTGCACGGCACCTGCTTCTTTGTGAAAGCTGAATCAAGTCAGATCTTAGAGATAAGAGATGAACACAGAGAAGATGACGAACGACTAGAAAGGATACTATAACAGTAGGAGTTGCGTAATGCGTTTAAGAAAGTCTAGAAATGTCTGACCTTATTTTTCAAGTCTTCATATTGCCTTCTCCACTCATCCGTTTTTGACAGCCACAACGTCTGATCATCGGGCAGAACTCCAAGAAACAGCTGACAACATACAAAAACATGTCCATAAACATTAAATTCTTAACCTAAGAATTATTATTCTTATTATTTTTAGCAATCTCCACAATAAATTTCTTTGCCATCCCTTGGTCCTTATTAACAAGCATTTGAAATCCATTCTTTTCTATCATGGCTTGGTGCCGTTTGGTTAGAAGCACGTCTGAAGAATTTCTGTTAAATTCACGATTACGATCTTTGCATGTATATAACTTACTTCACCCTACTTTTCTCACAGCCTATGCTGTGCACAGTGCACAGCATAAACTAAACTACTCCATAAAATTAATCAGAAATCAAAACTGAAATAAGAGTGTAAATATTTTAAGAAGACTTTAAATTAACCTTCCACGCAACACTTCGAAATCGGCTGCTCCTCAAACCGCCTCTCAGACCAACCGATTTCACGTACTTCAAGTAGTCCTGTTTTACAAACAGCTTCTCCCATTCGGAGCTATAAACATATCAATATGATTAAGAACAACATAACATTTTATTAAAGTAACAAACTCTAAATTTTGACAGAAGAATTTCGAACTTAAAAGCCAGAATATGGAAGATGGCAATCACAGTGAAAGTAATGCAGAGTGCCAAAAAAGGAGAAAAAAACAACTAGGAGAAGGCCAAAGGAAGCCCAGAATCAGGTAACAACAAGAGCCAAATAAATCTAGTTCTACTCGGATTAAAAACAACAGAGTAAAAAAACAAAGACACAATAAAATTGAACACACTAAGTGCCAACAGTGCTAATTCTGAAGCTTTTAGAATCATTGGCAAACTCTCTTTAATAATTATTAAAATTCAAATTCATCTTTCACACTTCCTTACAAAATACTGAAATCTTAAACTTAACTATTTATAAAATGACTCCGGTTGTACCAGTAAATAATTATTATCAAAAACAGTGCAATGTATAAATCATAAAATTTCATTCATATTTAAAAATCACAAGATGAAGTGCATTTATTTTTAATTCCACATGTATATTCATAAATCACTATCTCTCCAAAACAGTGGATCCATATTACATACGATATTTTTTTATACAGACCAGTATGACTGGAATGTGCTTGTACAGCCAACGACATCATCCTCAAAGTCTTCGGCAATCTGGCTGACGTCACTTAAATGCGGAGCTGAGACTTGATCTCCTCTTCCGTTATTCGCAGAATTAGACATCGCATCCAATCCATTGGTTTCACTAAATACTAATTTAGAAACAAATCAATTTTAAACATGCAGCAAAAACAGATGAACAGACCAATGGCCCTAGCATATACCTGTCATATCAGCTGGAGAGCCACACATACATAACTAATTACCTATGCATAACGTTTCTAGAATTCAACAAGAAATAGATTGTATAGGGGCTTTAACATAATAAATGGGTGATATTTGGACAGGTTACAGAACATGAAGTCTTTTAACATCTGCTTGAGTATACCAGCAGCAATCCAAAAAATTCATATTAATGAACAGCCAGTTTTACTTGACACAATCACAAAGAGCAGTGGCGAAAAAGACAGAATTCAGCCACCATGACAAAACAAGAAACCGACTGAAGATGTTTACCAGTAGAATTGTTGTTATCTATAGAATCAGACGGTGGCACCACAGAAGAACTTTTAGATGATCTTCGAAATCCGAACATGTCTTGTGGAATGTTTGATACCTATTCATTAAATGCACCAGTGTCTGTATAAATACAATTTCAAAGTGCCAATGATTTTCTAATGAAGTCTGGAAGTTTATTCCATTCAGAGTATATACCTGTGCATGTGAAGTTTAGCTACATTCAAGGCAACGTACTATAGGAAAAAATTGCTACATAAAACTGAAGACTGGCAAAAGCCATGTCATACAAATCACGTCCCTGAAGTGAATGTGGCTCACAGGTAGAAGCTAATGGAGCCAATAATAATTTATTACAGAAAAATTCTATTTAGCGCATTTTCCCCCATGCAAATTCAATTTTATCTATGTATATATTATTATTTGACCAGTTCAGCCACGAACAATGGCAGAACGCATGTACATTGTACAGTGTACACTGCCTAAAGGCTATATTCCTTTCACTAGTTTTCAACAATCCAGCTTCTATTTACACAAAGAATTGATTTTATCCATCCAACTTTC
Source organism: Lumbricus terrestris (assembly GCA_949752735.1). Classification (NCBI taxonomy): domain Eukaryota; kingdom Metazoa; phylum Annelida; class Clitellata; order Crassiclitellata; family Lumbricidae; genus Lumbricus; species Lumbricus terrestris. The sequence goes on from OX457039.1 coordinate 59,298,061, forward strand.
ATTTAAGCAAAGAATTAGTTTCACCAATCCAGCTTCCATTTACAAAGTGTGTAACTAGTGCATTAAGACGGAGTTGATCATTCATAATAATAAAATGCGTCATTACTTTTACCGTAAAAACATCAAAACAAGAATAAGAACCGCAAAATGGATTCGGACCATTTGTAGGCCTATCTCTACTAATAATATTAACTTAGGTAATACGATGTGCCACTAGAGAATGTTTATTCAAATTCCACGTACAAAGAAAAACAATTGAACATAATTATTATGATAATGATAATGTCCGTCTGTGCTACTAACCACGGCAGCTCTTCCGAGTAAACCAGCAAATCAAACATACAAACATGTACAACCAAATTTACTGTTCATAGCCCAACATACGTCTGGAATGCGTTCACACAGATTATGTGAAAAATAAAACCTTAGGTTACAGATAATCCTATCTTTGCACATACACGGTAACATACCTAAGAGTTTTTTTAAACAGTAGACCTAGATTCAACAGTTCAGTTCCTCCGTCATTTAAACCACAAACCATTCATTTTCACAGTTAAGTTGCAAGCAACAACTGAGCGCCGAGCAAGTAATTAATCGTAAAGTGCTAATTTTCATTCCCACTATTTATAATACGGCGCAATTTGACTGATTGTGACAAATTTAATGAAAAAACAATGCTCGTCTACAGTCTCCGCTGGCACTAATCAGTCTGCGAAATCACGTCACGTGATCACATAAAATAATAATACCGCCATCTTAAGAGTGGGCGTGGCACATCACAACGGATTACACATTTAGTTTCGATTTTGGAGTCTCGTACACGAAATTAGGACCAGTTCATAGAGTTCGAGATTACTCCATAGATATGGATTACTCGCCTTATCGACCCGTATTTTGACATGGCTAAGAGCTCACAAAAGACACGTAAGAAAAACCAGAATAGATCCATAGATCTCCGTCAGAATATTAAGACAATTTTCTGACACACAAATTTGCTCGATTGTCTACCACGTTGTCATTGTTATAGCCATATGGATCTGATTGCGCCGTCTCGTGTTCTGTATTATGTTGCCATGGAAATTTGTATTTATAGTGCTGTCATGGTAGCAGCATAGGCTAATCCCTGTATTATCAGTCTCTACGAAATTGTAAAAAAACTTTTCTGTTTGTCTCGCCAGTTTCTCATAACACGCTAGCCTAACTCATGAAGCCTTCAAATGCTTGTCCAATCACCAAACGTTGCCATGGAAACGTTTGTTGGTCTGTCCTATTATCTCAAACTGCTGTAGAAACCGCGCCAGTTCATTCATTCGGGAATTTATAATAAAATGATCATATCCATAATATTGTGTTTGTCTTGTCACATCAATTATTTGTTGACATGGAGACGTTTGTCTATCTGTTGAATGTACATAGGCCTGCAGGAGCTTTTATTTGCCTGCTTTGTGGAGTAAAAAACGTGTTGTCATGGAAACGTTTGTCTATCTTTAAATGTCGGACTGGCAGAGTTAAAGACGAAAACAGCTGGTCAAACGGGAAACGTTAATTGCGCCTTTCAGAAGTGCTATAGCTCACACGCCCTTTAGGCAGGCTACACGAGGGTGTACGGGGGTAGCCTATACATGCTACAGCATGGGCGGAGTTTATTAGGGGCTATTGGGGGATAAAGCCCCCAAGAAGCCCATAGTCATGTTTTTATCGTGTAAATGGTCTATTATTTTCGGGTTTAGCCCCCCCCCCAAGAACTTCCAACTGACGACAAAAAAGAAAAAAGGTCATCAACTTTTTGGGCCGGGAAATACATAGTAAGTTTCATGAGATTTGAACTTGACGACTAAAAAAAGGTCAACTTTTTTCCGACCGAAACGGAAAAAAAATTTCGGCGCCGCGCCTTCTGGACCAAGTTTTTAGCCCCCTAAAAAACGGAAACCAAACTCCGCCCATGTGCTACAGCGTGTAGGCCTATACTCACCTCTGGGGGGGGACGGCATCGCGTACTCATGTACCTCCGAAAACCAGGTTATACGCGGGTAGGCCTATACAGCATAGGCCTACACAATATTATGGATATGATTTTATTATAATCGCCTCACAACGAATTCAATATGAACAAATGTGCGAGAAATCAAATTACGAGGAAAAAAGGCGAAAATCGCGAAAGGTAGTAGTTGTGGACTGTCCTGGACTATAGCCTACATTGCAAGTAGGCCTAACAAAAAAGCATGTGGCGACCAAAAAATCGTCAGAAATTTCGATGATTGAGAAAAGTCGTCAGAAAAATTTGGGCCAGAAAGTCGATTTTTTCGGCCGGTATGTATACACTCACCTCAAAATATGCCGGTGCAGCCTTGCCTATAAGCCTTCTAGTTAGAGTCCCAGGTAGACCTAGATTTGAACTTGGGACAGGCGACCGCTTGATTTAGAGTGCCCTTATAATTCCATTCAGCCTCCTAGAGACGACTAGGCCTACTGTGCAGAGACTTTGAGCAAGACCTTCGAATATTATAGATCGATGACATAGACACACACATATTTATGTGTGTGCGCACACAAACAAAGACACACACAGACACAGAGACAGACACAGACAGCCAAGTAGGGGGCCGTCCATAAAGTACGCCACGCTATTTTTGACCATTTTTGACCCCTCCCCCCGTCACAAACTGTCACAAATCTCGAATCCCCCCCAAAGTACGTCACACTTTCGAAAAAAAAATAAAATCATAACCATTTACCTAACCCTCTAAACTCTAGGATACTATCCCTAATCCCTCTGATAGTGACGTGTGTCCCTAAACGCTTTGATAGTGACGGGAAATCAACTTTTATCCCGCCAGGCCGGGTTTTAGACACGCCTGGCCGGGCCAGGTCGGATTTTAGGTACTAAGAACAAACAAATAAAAAAGAATTTAAAAAATAAATGTGTGACGTCACACATGGCCTGACCCCATCCCCCTGTCACAAACTGTCACACTTTCTTACACCCTTCCCCTGGAGCGTGGCGTACTTTATGGACGGCCCCTAGGCCTACAATATGTAAGTTACAGTAGGCGATGACAAATTAACATTGACAATTAAGTAAAAGGGACTCACTCAGTCGACGCTTAAAGTGTTTTGACACCGGTAGCGTAAAAGTATTCGATTTGAATTTCATAGAAACACAAATGGCCGCAGACAACAGTTAGGCTGTAGCTACTGTTTCCTCGTGCAGTCCAACTTTATGACAGGCCTGTAAACGTTAGACAAACAGAATTCGACGGGACCATTTTAACGATTTTACGCACAGCCGTCAAAATCATCAATGAAGGTGATCGCGTATTCATATTAAAGAGAAGAGTGATCAAAGTCTTAATTTCGTTAAAGATCCAATTAAGCGACAGCTTGCACCGTGTGCATGTCGATTGCTTAATGTAGCCTACATCATCCGCCGCCCGCAGTCGATCGAGTCGTGGGCTACCATTGACTTGTATTGGTTCGCGCTTCGATCGACTCGATCGACTTCGTCGACTTGGCCTAGTTTTGTGTCGGTCAAAATTGCTCACCTCTGCAGCATTTTTAGACCTAGCTATGTGTTCTCAAAATGAAATTATATGATAGTAGAGATGTATCATAATCAGTGCGACGTCACAATAAGCCTAATTTCGTACCGGTATTCTCTGTGAACTTATAAATTATATCAGCAGATTTGGATCATGATCGTAGTGACGTCACAATATACATCGTTTTAGATTCTCAAAATGCACTTCTTTAACAACAGATATGTATAATAATCGAAGTGACGTCACAATAAGCCTTCTTTGATTTGCTTCTCAAAATGTACTTTTATAGTATACGGTAGGCCTGTATCATGATCGAAGTGCCGTCGCAATGGGCCTAACTTTAAATTCTCAATACGAATGTCTATGATAATAGATTTAAATCATAATCAGATTTACGTGACGTTAAAATAGACCTAGTTTTGTATTCTCAAAATAAAATAGTATGATAGTAGGCCTACATATACAACTGTGTCATAATCGAAATGACGCCACAATAGGCCTAAATTCGTTTTCTCAATGAACTTATTAATTATATAGTAGAATTGTATCATAATCAAATGCCCCCGAATTTCGGGCAAATGTGTTTTTCGGGTAAAAGAGGCACGGACGGGAAAAAATTTGGAAATTTTTTCGGGCAAACAGGTATAGGCGGATTTTTTCAGGCACACAGAGGTAAAAAGCTAAATTTTATGAAGATTTACATGAAGTGACTAAAAAAAGGTCATCCGATTTTTTGGACGAGAAAATCCTAAGATTTTGGGTGGATGACTAAAAAAAGGTCATCAGATTTTTCGGGCAAAAATAAAACTTTTGCCCCCCGCCACTTCCGAAATGTCCCCTACGCCTCTGGTCTTGGTAACCTTCATTCGTTTCTATGTTCTATAGTCTATACTTACAAGCTAATTGACGTCTTTCTCAGGAATAACGCAAGCTGTTTATCTGGCTACGCGTAATATAGAAGGTTGCCATGGAGACGGTTGCAGCATTGTTTAGAAGGTTTATCTGCCCTATCATGATCTTATTGGTCTCATTGTCTACAGTTTGCCATGGACACAGTGGCGTAGCCAGTTATTTTTTCATGGGGTGGCAGTGGGGTGGCAGCTTAAAATGATGGGGTGGCTACCGTTGGCAATTAAAGCGTGCATCGGCATCGGTATATTGCCATAGACTATGTATTTTTTAGATTTTGGATGTATTACAGTATTGGACATAATACGCATGCAAGCCTCACTAGCTTGTCTGTCCCACAGTGCACTATAGTGGCCTGTCCCACTTTCCCATCACCCACCCTATAAGAAGTTGTACAGGAAGTTGTATAAAAAATAAAGTAAGTCAGAAATTATATAACATTCTTTAATTCCTTATCACTCGTAACAAGTAAAAAGTAAAACAAACGCAGGGATTGGGGGGGGGGGGGCAGCTGGGGGCAGCCCTTTCATTTGGGGGGCGGCTGCCCCCCTTGCTCCCCCGTAGTTACGCCACTGCATGGACACCCTAGCCTGATTGTCTGCCCCATTATACTTCGCGCCTCATTGTCTACAGCCACTGGGCCTAGGTTACCATAGCAATGGTAACCTAGGCCCAGTGGCGGCGCCAGGTCTAGAATTTCGGCAGGTCGGGTCGGGGTCATGGGAACTATTTGGCAGGTCGAAGAAATTGATGATTCTTGTTACATGTTTAACGACATTGCCATATCAAAGATGATTAGTGTCGCCCTCCTCTTTTATCTAGTCTGGCACTGGCAGAGAACAACCAGTGGCGAAATTGATGATTGAATTTGAAGCACATATATAGGCCATCTTCTTTAAGTTCTCTGCCCCTCAGCAGGTTTCAACTTCCAATGACGTCATTCTTCTTTTCTCTTCAGCTCGTTGTATCCGTAAGTCATCATCCATCCCAACATCTTCTGTCTCGGTCTTCCTCTCTTTCTCTTTTTTCCAATCTTTATTCTATGATCTTTCTCAGGAGAGAATATCCTCTTAATTTGTTCCAATCCAGTTCTTTTACTTTTCTCTTAAAGTTGTAACGAGTGCTCTTTTTTTCGCCTACTCTTTGCAGCTGCATCTCTTCACTCGTCACTCGCTCCGTTCAGCTCACCTTTTCCATGCTTCTCCATATCCTCGAAAGCTTCCATTCTCTCAATATCCTCTTTCCTGATTGTCCACGTCTCCGACCCATACAGTACCACACTCCATACGGGTACTTTGACAAGTTTCTTCTTTAGATCTTTGTTCGACCCTCCTCTCATCGACTCTTCTCTTTTCGTGAATGCATCTTTTCCCCAATACTATTCTTCGTGTTATATCACCATGGCATCCTGCATCCGTTGTTATCATACTTCCCAAGTAGCAGAAGCTCTTGATCTGTTTCACTTCCTCTCCATTTATTGTTATTTTCACTGCTATTATTTCCAAATCCCTCCACTTATCTTCATAATATTTGTGTTTCCGATATTTAACTTCATGTTGTATTTTAGCACAGAATAGATAAAGCGTATCTATTATGTGAATTTAGTGAGCCCAAGTGAGGTCCTGTTTAGTTGATACATCAATTTCAGCAGCACTGTGTAGTCGCCAGCATTACTTGGTCGTCGGCAAATCTTATGACTCCTGTTCTCTTACAGTGTATGAGTATTCCACCCACTTTTATACCCTCTTCTGTCTGTTTCATTGCCTCTTGTATTAGTTCTTCTATGTATATGCTAAAGAGGCGGACACCCTTGCCTCACCCCTACCAATAACTCCCTCCCTTGACAGCAATCCCACCCCATTCTTATCCGTACTGTTTGATTAATATATAGGTTTCTTATAAACCTCCTGCCCCATAGGCCTAGATCTCTACATTTACCTACTGTAACGTCTCCGTTTTTATGCTTATTTTAGCGGGTAATTGAAAATGTACTGCATTTAAATGATCTGTTCAAAAAGACACCAATTCTTTATAAATGTATGATATAATTGAAACTATTAAATACACAATACAATTACGCAATATTCTTATTTACTTATTTGGCGTATCACTAATTATAATTAACTAAATGCTTATCTGTACTCCACAGTTGAGATATATGACATGTCGTTTCTGTAGTGTAAAACGGCCTTGAAATAGTTCTGCAGATTCTCAGTAGATTCACTGAATGAAGATTAGCAACCCGGTGCTATATTTGAAGAAATAGTTCTGCTGATTCTCCGTAGATTCACTGAATGAAGATAAGCAACCTCGTGCTATATTTGAAGAAGGATAATGAGATACTGTCAAGCTGTGGAATCCAGATCGAATACCAGACAAGACAATATTCAATACTTCCGTAGCATCAAATTATCACACTCCAACCAATGAGAATTTCCTTCCCAACTGAAAATGACCTTGAAATGTCAACCAGAGACAACGAGCCCAAAATCGTTTCTCAACACACGAATATCGTCTCACCAACCGTCACAATCACAATGTAGACTTCACGGACGTTAGAATTCGCAACTTCGAATTTCTAAATCGCCTCTACTCTCACACGAATGCCTCGTACTGTTTTACGACCAGATACGAGCATAATCCTCATCCTCACCATTGAATAAACTTCAAATGAATTGCCAGACACAACTGAGCAACCATCTTTCTCAATGTTCATGTAAGGAATCACCGTTTTATGTTGAATTTCAATGACGTGGCTATTTCCATTCAATTCTGTCCGTTACGCTCATTTCGATGCTTTTTATTGGTTACGCGTCGATGCAAATGTTTTCGCTTACGTAAGCGTCCGTAGTAACCACTTGACGTCACCATGACTGCCTCACTCATGTACGCAAGATTCGTGGTCTCCTAGTTACTAATCCACTAGACGCCAAATTATTAATCTAGATACGCCGACTAAATTATCTAGCTTAACTCCTACTTAGAATTAACATATAATATCAGACAAGTTAGTTTGATAGATAATAGCGATTTAATACGCTACAAATACCCCTCCTTCAAAAGTCTGTAATCAGGCTTTACAATCTCACCTAATTATCTATCAACTAAATTTCTATCAACTTCCTTATTCTATCTTACACAACAATACAACATTACTGAACTTCTTATCTACATTATTATAATACATTACTGATATATTTAAGTACTATGTAATTCCTCTACTCAAATAATCAGACATAACATTATTGCTTCCCTTGATATATCGTATCGTAAAGCAATAATTTTGAAGTGCTAGACTCCACCTCATGACTCTCGCATTTCTCATTCTCCCTTCCTTCATGTACTGTAGTCCACAGTGGTCCGTCTCTATCACAAACTGCTTTCCACACAAGTACCTGTCAAACCGACTAATTCCCCACATTATCGCTAGACATTCTCTCTCCTCAACTGAATATCTCATCTCTCTTTCCAATAGTTTCCTACTCGCATATGCAATCGGGTGGTTTATCCCTTCATACTGCTGTATCAGGACACAACCTATTCCTCTTCCTGATGCATCCGTTTGAATCACGAATTCCTTTTCCAAGTTTGGCAACTTCAGTATCGGTGTTTTAGCCAGTGCTGCTTTCAGCTTACTAAAACTCTCATCTAATTCTTCGTTCCAATCAACATTATTAGCTGCTGACTTCTTTGTCAAATCACTTAATGGTGCCATCAGTTCAGCACAATGAGGAATAAATTTTCTGTAGTAATTTATCGCTCCCAAAAAGCTTCTTATTTGTTTCTTCGTTTTCGGTTGTGGCATCTCCACAATCTTATCTATCGATTCTCCTTTAGGACTAATGTCGTCGTTGTTTAACGTGTGACCCAAGAAATCTATGCGACCATAGCCTAATGAACATTTCTTTGGTTTCAAAGTCAGGTGAGCATCTCTCACTCTTTGAAAAAATTCACGTAAAATCTTCATATGTTTAGTCCATCCTTCTGTATGAGCTAGTATGTCATCAACATAACTCTCCAGATTCTCGGTTCCATGCAAAATCTTTCTTATCAGTCTATTATAGCTTGAAGCACTATTTACCAATCCAAATGGTAGAACGTTGAATTTATACAACCCACTCGCACAAATGAAAGTCGTATAATCTTTTGATTCTTCGCTCATTGGAATTTGCCAATACCCTTTGCAAAAATCAAACTTGCTATATATTTTGCTGCCACTCAGTTTATTGAAGATATCCTCGTTTGACATCATCGGCTCTGGATCAAAAACTGTCACTTTGTTCAATTGCTTATAGTTGCAGCAAAGTCTATTGCTTCCATCAGCCTTCTTAACAACAACAAGCGGTGCTGCGTATGCTGCTTCTGATCTTTCTATTATCCCATTCTCTAACATTATCTCAATTTCCTTATCAATTTCAGACTGTAGATGATACGGTGTTGGATAAGCTTTCATCCTAACAGGTTCATCACTCGTAAGATGAATCTCGTGTTTCACCATGTCAGTTCTTCCTGGTTTATCTGTAAATATGTCTTGATATTCTCTCAGTAATTTCTCCAATTCACCTCTCTGTTCATCTTCTAATTGTGGATTAATATCAACATCCTTGTAAGTCTCAGTTTGCTTACTGACATACAGGTTTAATATCTCCTCCTCTTCGTCTTCACCTTCTCTACCATCATGTACAATAGCTGACACATATGCTATTGTCTCAGAACCTGACAATTCTTCTTCACTCCTCTCGTAATATTTCTTTAGTATGTTGATGTGGTATGTTTTCAGTTTTCCACCATCAACCTCAACTTTATAATCGTAATCGCCGATTTTCCCTCTGACTACAAATGGTCCTTGCCATTTAACAAGCATCTTATTATTACAACTCGGCAGTAACAATAGGACTTTATCACCTATCTCCAGTTTTCTATATCGTGCCTTTTTATCGTAGTACTTCTTGTTCTTCGCATTAGCTTTGTGAATTGCTTTCTGCGCCATGTTACACGTTTCCTCTATACGTTCTCGTAGATCCGTCATATATGTGTACACATCCTTCACCTCGTCTTCCACTTTTTCATTTGTCCACAGTTCCTTCAATATCTGTACCGGACCTCTACATGATCTTCCGAAGATTAATTCGAAAGGCGTGTATCCGTGGCTCTCGTGTACAGTATCTCGTAATGCGAAAAGTAGTGGTGCCAAGTACCTGTCCCACTCTTTTACTTGTTCACCTATCAGTTTTCTCAGTGTAGTCTTAATCGTTCCATTAAGACGTTCTACACAACCGTTTCCCATCGCGTGGTACGGACTTGTCATCGTGTGCTTGATCAACAACATTTTGTTTACTTCGGCCATTAGCTCTGACGTAAACTGGCTTCCTCTATCTGTATGAATCCTCTGTGGTACGCCCATCCGACAGTAAAAGTTAAACAAGGCTTCCGCCACTTCCTCGGTACTTATTCCTTTCAACGGTATCGCTTCAGGATACCTGGTGCTTAAGTCGATAATCGTTAATACATAACGATATCCTCTCATAGACATTGGCTCTATGGCTCCTATGATGTCCACACAGACATGCTTGAACGGCACATCCAGCACTGGAAGATGTCCCATCGGTGCCTTGTAATTCACTTTCTTATCTACTGCTTTCTGGCATACATCACAACTTAATATATATCGCCGAACTTCTTGATTTATCCCTGGCCAATAAAATTCATTCACAATTTTATCGTGAGTCTTCTTCATGCCTAGATGAGCTGACAGTAGCGAGTTATGTGCTACAGCTAGAACTTTGTTTCTCAACTGTTTCGGAACCATCAACTGCCACTTCGCTTCATCTTTCAATACTTCCTTCCATCTCCGGTACAACAATCCATCTTTCTTTACGTACAGCACTTTTTCTGTACTCTTCTCATCGCCATTCCACTCAGATGCTTTATCCCAGTAACTCTTCAATGTTTCATCTGTCTTCTGTAATTCCTTTATTTCTTTTGTGGTTATATTCAGGTCGGGCATTTCTGTGACCTTGAGTGGTTTATATTTCACCACTTTCTTCGACTCAGCTCTCGTTTCTATCGCTGCTGTCGTTTGATGTGCGTCACTGTTCATGACGTCATCACTTCTAACTTTCTCTATTACGTCATCATATTCCGTGCTCATTTCATCACTCTCAAATCTTACTATCTTCTTGGCATCTTGCCAACGTGAATTAGCATTCACATTTCTCTTGAGTATTCCTTTATACTCAACTTTTTCTTGTTTCTCACTCATAATCGTCTCATTCACTTTCTCTCCTTTGTCACAATTAATTATATTTTCATCCGTGTTCTCATTCGTTACTGTATATTTTAAACCTCTCACGCGTCCAATAATTATCGGCTTTACTGGTTCGTCCATAACCATTGCCTCAACTTCACCAGTAAAATACTCACTCTCAATGTTTACATGGGCTGTAGGAAAACACCTTAAGCTCCCATCAACTAGGATGCAGTGCGTTTCCTTTCCAGTCAAATCACTATCTCTGATCAGCGATCTCCTCACAATGCATGTACTCGCTCCAGAATCGTAAAGACAATTGGCTTCTACTCCATTGACTTTCGCTTGACATTCATCTATACTTTCAATGTCAATGCAACCATCTTTCCGTTCCGTAACTACCGTACTTGCTGCCATGTGTTTCGGTACTTCTTCTTTACCTTTCCTATCCTGGCGTTCTACTGTTCTGTCAATTTCATTCGATTTCGTATTTTCATTCGTCTGTACAGCCCTGTACGCCCTATTCTCGTAAATCTGTACTGCTGCAGCTGTGTGTTTAACAAACCCTTTAGTTTTGTTCACACAATCATATGCTTTATGACCTACCTTACCGCACGCAAAACAAGTTATCTTGTGTTCCGCTGCCTGCTCTCTATCTCTACTAAATCCTCTATTCACATTTCCACTGTGATTTGTCTCTTTGTTCTGTCGCGTTTCGACTCTTCCTCTGTTCATGTTTCCTTGGAATTTCTCTCTCGATTTCTCTTCAAATGGCTTTCCATTACCTCTGTCATTATTGAATCTCCCTTGAGGTTTTACAGAATTCTCGGCATATCTGTACCCATGAGCTTCGATGTAGGATTCTGCACACGTCAATGTGTCTTTTAAGCTCATTTTTCCTTTCTCTTTAATAAACATCCTCAACTCATTACTACAAGTGAGGAAAAATTGATCCTTTAGCAGTAGGTCCTCGATTCCTTCGTAGGTCTGCTCAAATCCAGCTTGTAGCAACCATTGCTGCAAATATCGTTGTAATCTGTAAATGAAATTTGAAGGAGTTTCTCCTTGTTCCATCTTGCTAGTCTTAAACTTGTTACGATACCCTCCTTCTGTCAATTGGAATCTTTTCAAGAGATGCTTCTTTAAACAATCGTAGTCTTGTGTTTCCTCAGCCGACAAACGCTGGTACACTTCTAATGCCTTCGACTCTAAATGTCGCGCTAGCATCAGCGACCACACATCTCTCGGTATCTCGTATGTCGTACATGTCCTCTCAAATCTGAGTAGGTACGCATCAAGACAATCTTTAGCCTCGTTAAATATTGGGAATTTAATATTCTTCATTCCCTTATGACTTTGGTTTCCTTGATGATTGTCTCCCATTGTCATATAAGAATCTCCATCATCTCTGTTTCGTCCATCTCTCGATTCTATTTCTCTCATTCTCGCTTGAATCTCGAGTCTCTTATGCTCTAAAGCTTCATTCGCTTCTCTTGCAAGCCTCGCCTCGTTCATCTCTGCTTCACGTATAAGCCTTGCCTCGGTTGCTTCTCTTTCAAGCCTAACGTCAGCCATCCTCGCCATTTCCATTTCGTTTTCTCTAACTGCTTTTGCTTCAGCAATTTTAGCCGCCTCTCGCGCTAGTTCCAACTCACTCTCTCTGGCTGCTTTGGTATCAGCTAACTTAGCCGCTTCACGCGCTGATTCTGCATCTCTAAGAACCTTTGCTTCTTCTCGTTCATCCGCTCTCTGCTGTCTAAATTCGTTTTGTCTGTCTCTGACAAATGCCTTCAGCTCTTCACCTTCCAATGAGAATGAACGTCCCATATCCAACCACTGTTGCCAGTCTGTGATTGACATTCTTACTTACTCACTTTTGGTTAAGTAGTAGTAAATTTAACGCTCAACTATGCGCTATACAATTTCACACTCGCTTATAATAATTATTAAAATTATTAAGCGTCACACTAGTGCGCCCTCTTAACGTAATACAATCTCTGGTGTATGTTACGCAATAAGGATTATCGCACCGACTCTAATGCTTAAATCTATACACGCGCTGCGCTGGCGTTGCGCTGTGCTTAACAATTTCCAAATAGATCGTCATTTTAATTAGCTTTGTCTCTTCAATATAAATGTCAGTAAAGTTCAATCTAATCAACAATAATATTGTCAATTTTATCCCGACGCGAGCATCCCATTTGTAACGTCTCCGTTTTTATGCTTATTTTAGCGGGTAATTGAAAATGTACTGCATTTAAATGATCTGTTCAAAAAGACACCAATTCTTTATAAATGTATGATATAATTGAAACTATTAAATACACAATACAATTACGCAATATTCCTATTTACTTATTTGGCGTATCACTAATTATAATTAACTAAATGCTTATCTGTACTCCACAGTTGAGATATATGACATGTCGTTTCTGTAGTGTAAAACGGCCTTGAAATAGTTCTGCAGATTCTCAGTAGATTCACTGAATGAAGATTAGCAACCCGGTGCTATATTTGAAGAAATAGTTCTGCTGATTCTCCGTAGATTCACTGAATGAAGATAAGCAACCTCGTGCTATATTTGAAGAAGGATAATGAGATACTGTCAAGCTGTGGAATCCAGATCGAATACCAGACAAGACAATATTCAATACTTCCGTAGCATCAAATTATCACACTCCAACCAATGAGAATTTCCTTCCCAACTGAAAATGACCTTGAAATGTCAACCAGAGACAACGAGCCCAAAATCGTTTCTCAACACACGAATATCGTCTCACCAACCGTCACAATCACAATGTAGACTTCACGGACGTTAGAATTCGCAACTTCGAATTTCTAAATCGCCTCTACTCTCACACGAATGCCTCGTACTGTTTTACGACCAGATACGAGCATAATCCTCATCCTCACCATTGAATAAACTTCAAATGAATTGCCAGACACAACTGAGCAACCATCTTTCTCAATGTTCATGTAAGGAATCACCGTTTTATGTTGAATTTCAATGACGTGGCTATTTCCATTCAATTCTGTCCGTTACGCTCATTTCGATGCTTTTTATTGGTTACGCGTCGATGCAAATGTTTTCGCTTACGTAAGCGTCCATAGTAACCACTTGACGTCACCATGACTGCCTCACTCATGTACGCAAGATTCGTGGTCTCCTAGTTACTAATCCACTAGACGCCAAATTATTAATCTAGATACGCCGACTAAATTATCTAGCTTAACTCCTACTTAGAATTAACATATAATATCAGACAAGTTAGTTTGATAGATAATAGCGATTTAATACGCTACACCTACTATAGATAAGATCAGACGAAAAAGTCAGTAAGTTGAATCTAATAATTGCACGACAACACAAGTGATCTTGTAGGCGAGGGAAAATCTTGATTTTTCATTTAAAACTCTTAAATAACTATAATGTAAAAAGATATTGAAATTCTAATTTTTCAGGCAGGCCATTTGGCAGGTCGTGAGCAAAATAGGCAGGTCAAATGACCTGCCGCGACCTGCCGTAGCGCCGCCACTGCAGGCTAGGCCTGATTGTCTGCTCCATTATGTCTCATTGTTTGCCATGGGAGAACTTAGCTTATTTTCTGCCCTATTATGACTCACTGTCTACAGTTTGCTATGGAAACGTTAGTCTGATCGTTTGGTCCGAATCTGCCTAGAAACGTTGATCGACCTCCGTGATATTATGACAATGGTGCTGTTGCCCATTGTTCAGCGTTGTTGTTCATCACAAAATCCTTAATGCACATGTGTATTCTGTTTTCTATGGTTTATCACCATGGAAACGTTTGTCTGGGATGCATTGGCTGCCATTTCATCTGTTTGCAATTTCCCTTACTGTCTTATCATAATTATTGCCATAGAAACGTTTATGCAACCTGCCCATTGCATGCAAATTCTGAGTTCACGATCACGATTACGATTGTCTACTATGGTGCCTTGGAAACCATCGTCTGCTTGCCTCCTCCGTTAGGCCTACCAAGTGATTGGCTGTCTTAGAAACCTCTGTTGGTCTCTTTTATTGTCATAATTATACGCTATCTTAAAACCTAAAAATACATTTGTTTGACCTATTTTCTATGACACTATCAAGGACAGTTACTTATTGGCCCATGGTATTATTTACAATAAAAAAACCTTTGCCCATTTAACGTCCTTATTTTCTGCAAGTCTGTGCTGGAAACCATTGAGAAACCAGTCTATCTGTCTAGTATATTACTATGATATGGGGCTGGACGTCTTAGTGGTTGGCCAACTGGGTTATCTAACAAGAGGTACGAGGTTCAAACCCCCTTCAGGACAGATATATTGTGTCGACTTTTCTGCACCAATGACGCTTCGCATGACTCTCCGGATTTTGACCCCGGTCTATCGAACCTGTTTTGATTGAGCGCCTGTGAATAAGCTGGTTCCCGCTACTTAGCTGTTGTGGGCGCTGTAGAAGTTCCACTCTGCGCTCATGAGTTCTCTGATAATTCGGAATTAAACAGCGCTTTGATAATTATTAACACATGTATCGTAGAATATAGCATCCGTATTTTTCATGTCCACCGTTAAATAGGTAGCCCTGTATGATTAATTATATACAATTATTATACATTTTTCATACGATCAATTCTGCAGATAATGATGCTGAACATTTAGCTACAGATCTAAATAACAGAACAAAGCTGAAAACTGTTCTCAACAATAATCGTGAAAAAAATCACATTTGATTCAAACATAAATGACTTTGATTCGTCCATTCGCCTAAACCTCAACAGGAATTAAATGAAATTGAAAGAATCGGATCGCTCAGTATGAGTCAATCATCAACAAAATATATTAATTAACAGAACAGCAAAATTAACACCAGGGAAACTGGCGAGGATACAAGCATCACAGTCTTAACACGAAATAGGCAGACTTAATCAGGTACCACGCATGTGCAAATGCATAGGTTAATAATGAAGGTCTACACGCATCTATTATACATATATGTGCGTGCGTTAATATGTGCAGGTCGTATGCCTATTGTATGATCTGTCTTCACATGCACGAATTTCCCTGTGTGTCCGATTCTTGCGCGGAGTCAACTCGTAGGCCTATCAGTTTTTCAATGTCCTTCGAACGTTAGACTTTGCCGGTTGGAAGACTGAAAATCAATAAGAAAATCAATGAGAAAATCAATGAGAAAGCGTAGAAAGGTAGTAGTAGGCTACAGGTAATGGCATAGCTACTTGGTCACACGCTTCAAATAAGCGCTGAATTAGAGTTCGTGGGTTTATTCGGATATATGGAATACACATTGACAGTATGCCTATAAGTGGGACGTGATGGTGTACACCCTGTAGGGTATGGTCGGTGTCTTGGAGCCGGAAGGTCGCAGGTTCGAATCCACCTGAAGCCGTCGCTTAGGGACCCTGAGCAAGCCCTTCACTCGCATTGCTCATGCACTTTGACGCGAAACTCCGATTCAATGTGCGCGCTGTAGTCGGAGGATGCGGTATCTTGAAGAGGCGCTATGACAAGTGCTCCTACATACGTACATGCATAGCCTATATAAGTTGCAGTTCGTGGAAAGCAGCAGTGACGCAAAAGGCCAATGATCAGCTGCAGAACCTTCGTCTCGTTATAATTTTTATATGGTCTTGGTAATTTTACTTCTCTTATTCAGCTTATATTGCGACCGTTATAATTATAGACCTACCAGTTTTCTGGCGTTGGTTCCTCGAGTTTTATCAGAGGTTTGGTTAATTCGAGCTCTTTTTTGTCTTTCAACTCGTTCAGTTCTGTCTCGGCAGACAAAATAACCTGTCAAGGAAGAGAGTCAGAACATTCTATCGTCATCAATGCACTAGATTTAGCATCATTGTTCATTCATAATTGGCACATATAAAATTGCTACATGTGCCAGAAATTTTTATTTCGCTATATATGGTACTCTACAATGTTGAGTGATGACGAGAATAATACGAGATAGCCTATATCTACCAGTGCACAGTCGCTGCGTAGGGACCTTGGGCAAGTCCTTCATTTGCAATTGTTCAGCGCTTCGGCGTGAAACTCGGTTGCAGTGCCCGCGCTGTAGGTGGGAGCGCCTCTGAGTAGATAGCTTGAAAGGGCGCTATAACAAGCGCACATACAAATAAACAAACAAAACACTTTAAATTGTGTTCACCGGTGCATAGACTTACTTTGTGTCATTTGCCAGCAAATTTATGTCAAGCTGCTATCATTGTCAAGTAGACTTCTAAACTCCGATCATATCGACTATTATTATAATACTGTCCTGTTGCGCTAAATATCAAGCAATAAAATTTATAGGTTAAGAGTATATTCCTAAACCGTGGTTTCCAGTTTCAATGCCACTTTCAGACTTTGAAAGAAAAATTTATTTATCTCCGTCTATTGTTGTACAACGCTCACCATTTTTCCGTTTTCGTGTTTCTTGGCGGCATCTTCTTTCTCTCGCCGTATTTCATCTGGTAGGAGATGGTCGAGCCAATACAGGTCGCTTTGAGTGAATACGTAGTCGAGGATCTTACGAGCGGCCATAAGGGCTACCAACTGATCAGAAAAGAAGTCAGTCAGCTCAATATAATTAAGACTATAATATATAGTTTCGTTTAAGATGTTTTATAAACCTCCACATCGTTGAGAAAGGCTTGACACTTGTTTGGTAGGCCTATACTGCCGAAAGTGGAAAAATTTACCTATTATTAGTGAAAAGCGGGAAGGAGTAGGTCACCTAATGATAGAAGGAAAAGGGGAAATTGACCTTCAAACTGCAATGTGAGAGAAGTAGACGATAGTGATGCATAAAAAGTTACATAGGCCTAAAGAGTTGCTTCTGATTACATTATAGCACTTTACAATTATTCTAATAGGCCAACAGCCCAACATGGACACATATTTCCGTAATTGACGTGCGTGCATTCTTGTAGGCTATATGTATGAGAACACGTAACATATCGCATTTTAAGTAGCCTGCCTCCCAAAGACGCTGCACAGAATAATTATCTAACAAATCTGAGCATTCGCCATGTAGCTGATAGGCTATTAAAAAAAAGCTATCAAATGTATGCTGCACGATGCGACCCTGCGAAACTAACCATTCCAACGCATGTCTACGTGTACATGTAGGCCTACGTGTTCTGTCCGGGAATCATAGCTATCCTCTGAACTCACGGTTATAAGGTTTCAAGATTTGCATGCGTTTTCTCAGCAACTTTGACTGACCGAGTTTGTGATGTTAAAACATGCAACCTAGAGCAATACTAGACCTACAGCTATAATAAGGGTTTTCATATTATTTAATATTAGGCGCTACTCTTGTTCTGTGCTACCATTTGTAGGTGATACGAAGATTTCTAATTATATTATTCAGACCAACTATAATATACTGGGATGATCGCTGTGCACAGACCATGAGTGGAAATGCGATGGATGTGATCTTGATCGTCTTAATGATCCACATGAGAGCGAAGCAGATCAGCTGGACGATTGTGAAGCAGTGCACACGGAGGGCCTTGACGTGGCGTAGGAATATGTAGTCCGGCTGGTACTTGGTTGGCATGAAGAGGATTGCTATCCGTTCAATGAACTAAACGGAAAAATAACAGCACATCCATTGAGAATGCTGCTCACATTTATATGAACACTTGTATCTATTTCAAAAGCTGGTAAGTCCAGTGAAAAAGTAATTTTGTTCCTGCAGGTGTGAAATTACCTCGAATATGGATTGCTTAGACCATGGGCGGAGACCTGGGGGGGGTGACGGTCCCCCCAATGGAGGTGTTGGGGGGACGCCCATGAGGCACCGTACAAGGATCTAACTTCTGATAATCGATTACTCTATGAGCAAAGACACGACATAATATGTGCTTATAATTATAGGCATAATTATGCCTACTGTTGTAGTTTATCTACATTTTGGTAGATATTGAATAAAATAATATCTTCCTGTAATATTAAATATGACAGCGAAAGAAACAAGGCTTATCTTTGTACCATCAGCATGAATGATATCCTAGGCTTCGATGCCGAATGCTTTTAATGCTTTTGCTATTTGCTGAATTAAACAACTACAAAGGAACTGGATAAATAAGACTTGCGACTGAGACTTGCCTGGACTCCGCTGAGTGATGTTATGCCCATGTATAAGAAGACTCCGTACAGAACTGGCATTGGAATTAACTGAAATTGAACGTCAATGCTATTCGTAAGCTATAGGCTATTCGTAGGCTGGCCTACATACGTTGCATGTTTACTTACATTACAAACTATGTACAATTGTACATGTATCTCCCCCTATAATTAATCTATCCAATTTCCAACCAACTTTTCCATCGGATCATGAGTTTTGATAGTTTTATTTATGTTTATGGTCACGGTTATGGCTATATATTGATTCCACTTGAAGCTGCCATTGACTAGAAGTTGGATTTCATTATTAGATGATGACGACGACAACAATGCCACTACGACGACGACGACGACGACGACGACGACGACGACGACGATCGTTGTTGCTAAAGATGATGTCTACATAATCATGATCTCATGATCTTCATCATTAAGCACACATCTAAGTATTCATACTGAATGAGATGGACAGTGTAAAAACTATGGGAAGCATTCAAGACACACTAATATATGTCGGCTACTCGTGGACTGACAAAATGCAGCTGAAATTATTATGTCAATGATATGATGATGGGAAATTGAAGTCCTACCCGTAGAATCGCTGTGAGTAGAGTAGAGAAGCCAATGAGCAAGTGAATACAAATGCCTGTCAATCGATTTTCTCTGTGATCAAGATCAAGAAGTTTTGCTCCATTTAAATGGCTAACAATTCCATAAAATAGTTTAATAACTAAGCTTATTTACTAAAATTAGCTTTCGAACAAAGTCGAGGTGCGTTGCGTTTAACGTGTGCACACATCATGCAAACATGAAGCGCGTCAGCCCTGTTGTATTATTTCGTTATTTTTCTCTCACCTCAAAACCTGCATTTTCTCTCGGGGTTGCACGCACTGGAAAGGCTCTTGCTGCCAGAAGCGCTTTATAAATGGTTAGATACCATTGTCACGAGTTGCCCTTGTGAATATCTTTAGGCCATTATTGTAGGCTTATATAATTATTATATATTGTATATTGTGCTATGGCGTAGGCCTATATAAGTATTATATGCTTAAAGGAACATTGTGACAATATTATAATATATACTTAGTGCCACATAGCAATATATATTAATGTATCGATGGTCGTCGATGGTCGTTGGGTCCAAGAAGGTGTGCCGGGGGTAAAGGTCATCTGTCTGGAGGCGGATAGGCTATATAGGCAAGAGTACAGACTGTCTGGGGATCAATCGTGGTCAATCGTCGTGAATCGTCGGAAGTCAACCGTCGGAGTCCAGTGGTCGGAAGGCGAATACGGAGCACAACCGTGCTACCAGGAGGGTTTACGGAGCACAACCGTGCTGCCAGGAGAATACGAAGCACAACGGTGCTACGGTGCTATCAGTCATCTTCTCCGCCACGTCTACGACAGGAGGTGGGCGGTGTCCGAGAGCGGAAACTTCTCCGCCACTTCTACGACAGGAGGTGGGCAGTGCCGGAAGGCACTCCTCTACAAGACGCGGTCAGCGGTCGTGACTGGAACGCCAGCAGGACTGAAACTCTCGACGCTGGGTTCTTCTTCCATCCTGGAACGAGGACCAACGGACGAAGTCGACTTCAGAACGAGGCAACCGAACCAGACCAGTGAGCCGACAGAAGCCCTTCGCTGTGAAACCCGTAGGACTTCTTCACACCTACAGAAACTGTCGCCATGCGAACGGTAACGTGAGTCATCGACCAGTTGTTGGGTGGGGTCTGGGGGAGGGCACGACCATCGATTAGGGCGCTATAGATTTAGTATATCGACGATATTGTTTTCTCTAATTGCATATATCTTTCAGTTTAATTTCAGTTGTCTTTTTACCTTAATAATTTCTAAACGAGTTTTGTGCTTTGTTCTCTACTCTAGTACTTTGATAATAGTCTTAAACACACTGGTCCGTAATAGGCTAGGGCCTAACTCACCATTAAAGATAACTCATGACAATGTGGTGGCAGCGGGGGATGGTTGAGTTTGTTTAGGCTGGTGTCGGGGTATTAGTATAACATAGCTTTCATTGTCTCGATAGAATTAGACGGGGATTTAGGCACTGATAGACGATTTAGCTAAACGCTTTGAAGCATTGCTGAAGATAGTTTAGGCTAGGATAGCGTAGGTGTTGTACGCTGCATAAAATAGGCCAGAGGGATTGTTTAAAGACATACTTCTTTTAGCGTCGCCTATAGTGGGGTCTAAGGTAGTTATCTAGACTGAATAGACTAGCATTTGTCGCTGAGGGGATATTCTGTTTCAGTTTAGCCCAGTCTGCTAATTATTTCTCGACATGGAGCAATTGATAGCACTTGCCGAAAGGAGTGGCTTGAAAGAGCCTGAGCTTCTTCAGTTTGTGGAAAAGCACACAGCTGATGAGGAAGCGCGACAGAAACGGATTCTTGAGCGAGAAGAGCGAGCAGCTGACAGAGAGTTGCGCAAATTTGAATTAGAGCGTCAGGCTAAAGCGGAAGCAGAACAAAACGCACTCAAGAAGTTGGATATGGAGCAACAGGCTAAAATCGTAGCCGAAGATAATGCAATGAAGAAGTTAGATTTTGAGAGACAAGCAAAAGCCGAAGCCGATGAATGCACAATGAGAAAATTAGAATTAGAAAGAAAGATGAAGACAGAGGCGCACGAGCAGGCATTGGAAATGCAAAAGGAGCAGCATGAGCAATCCATGGCTTTGGAAAAAGCTAAGCTCGAAGGGAAAGCTATGCGGCCGGGTAGCATCAGAAGCGTGAGTGAAAACGCAGCATCGGAAGAGGATGGTGAAGAGGATGAGGAAGAGGAGCGGACCTCGGATTGGACAGTCAATGCGAGGAAAGGACCAAAGCTGCCTCCATTTGAGGATGGCAAAGATAATATGGACGCTTATCTGAGAAGATTTGAGAAATATGCGTCTATTCGAAAATGGAAAAAGCAAGAATGGGCATTTTATTTAGCCGCGCTTTTGAAGGGACGCGCTTTGGAGGTGTATGCGCGTATGCCGCCTGAACAATACGACGATTATGACGCATTGAAAGATGCTCTTCTGAAAAGATATCAAATGACGGAGGAAGGCTTTCACAAACGGTTTAATACTAGTAGACCGGAAAAAGGTGAATCGCCTCAACAATTCATCACTAGGTTAGAAAGCTACTTGATGAGATGGATTGAGCTCGCCAAAGTCACTCAAGACTTTGAAGGACTGAAGAGTTTGCTGGTAAAGGAGCAGTATCTCTCTGTCGTGAGCAAAGAATTGTCGCTTTTCTTGAGAGAAAGAGCGCCAAAAGATCTTCAGGAACTAGCTTAATTAGCGGAGACCTACACGGAGGCACACGACGGAAGGTTGAAGCAGCCATACCAGTCGAACTTCGCAGAAAAAGAAATAAGAACAGAGAGAAAATTTCTCAAGCCAGACTTCACTAAGGAAAATGAGAGGACTGGAAGGAAAGACCAAAGTCGTAATGGGGCTACTGATAGGCTTTGTTTTTTCTGCAATCGGCCTGGACATTCCTATAATTCTTGCCGATTTAGAATGAATAGGCCTACTTCACAGAAAGCAGCAGGAATGCAGACTTCCTGGAAGCCTAGAAATGCACAGAAACAAAAAGCTGAAAACAGGGATAAACCAACATCTTCTGCAGTTGATAAGAAAACGCATAGAACGACAGCAACTTCTACTGATCCAGAAAGGACGCTGGTCAAGGAAGGATGTGATGAAAACGCTGGTCAGGCGTTGAAAAATCTGTCGGATGGTGAAGATGTCGAACTAAGATGTGGTTGCAAAGCGCACGTCATAGCTGAAGCAAGTAGACCGGGAAAATACGGAACTGATATGAAAACGACGATAGGTTATGTAGGTGATCAGCAGGTCGAAGTGCTTCGAGACACCGGATGTTCGTCAGTTGTTGTAGCCAAGAAGCTGGTGAAAAAGAATCGGATGACTGGGAAGCATGAATTGTGCATTCTGATTGACAAAACTATGAGGAAAGTGCCAACCGCTATCATTGAAGTCAGAACGGACTACTTCACAGGGAAAGTGAAAGCGCTCTGCATGAAGGAAACACTATACGACCTCGTAATTGGAAATATAGCTGGAGCGGAACTACGGCCCAGATCATTTGACAAGAGCACTGAAGTGCATGAACAAGACCTGTTAATTGACGCAGGGAAAGATGAGATGAGTTCCGAAGAACAGTTAAATGTGACGTCAGCCGTGGAGACTCGAAATATGAAAGAGAAAGCTAAAGCATTGCCAAAGCAGTTAAGAGTCCCAGAATTTCAGAATGAAGTCACATTGGAAACGCTGAAGAAGGAGCAGGCTGAAGACAATTCGTTGAAGAAATGCTGGGAGTATTCAGCACAGAAAGAAACGCCTGTCAAGAACGATGTCGATCGCGTCGTACGCTTTGATGTGGAACGAGGATTGCTGTACCGCAAGTTTCGATCACCACATCATAACTTCGGCGATGAAGTAAAGCAGCTGGTAATTCCATCTAAGTTGAGAACCAGAGTAATGGAAATAGCCCATAGCTCAATTCTTGGAGGACACTTGGGCATTCACAAAACTCAAGAGAGAATTCTATCGCAATTCTTTTGGCCAGGATGCTACAGTGATATTGGAAGGTACTGTCGATCCTGCGACATTTGTCAAAGAACCTTGCCGAAGGGGCGAGTTCAGAAAGTGCCGTTGATTAAAATGCCGATAATCGACACGGTCTTTAAGAGATGCGTGGTCGACTTGATTGGACCACTTCCATGCTCGGAGCGAGGACACCGATACATCTTAACATTGGTGGATTGTGCAAGCCGCTATCCTGAGTGTATCGCGCTTAAGCAAATTGACACATGTTCTGTTGCAGAAGCATTGCTTAGCATCTTTTCAAGGATGGGTGCTCCATTGGAGTTGCTGAGTGATAATGGATCACAGTTCACAGGAGCAATGATGAAGGAAGTAGGTCGAATTCTGTCGATAAAGCAACTATTCAGCACTCCATATCACAGTCAGAACTGTGGATTGGTTGAACGATATAACGGAGTCATTAAACAAATGCTTCGGAAGATGTGTGCAGAGAAAGTGAAAGATTGGGATCGGTACTTAGATCCTTTGATGTTCGAATATCGTGAGGTCAGTAATGAAAGTACGGGATTCAGTCCATTTGAGATGATTTACGGAAGGCCTGTGCGAGGGTCCATGGCTATCTTGAAAGAACTGTGGACTAAAGACATTGCAGAACCAGAGGCGAAAACGACTTATGAGTATGTTGTCGATCTGAGGAATCGTCTTCAAGAGACTTGTCATTTGGCCCAAGAAAATCTTCAAAGAGCCGCTGATAAATATAAGCGAAATTTTGACAAGCATGCAAAGCCTCGAAAGTTTGATCCAGGTGATAAAGTACTGCTACTGTTGCCTACAGAAAGCAACAAACTGCAGATGCAATGGAAAGGTCCATTTCAAGTACTGAAACGGTTTGGAGAAGCTGATTATGTAATCCAGTTTCCTCACCGAACAAAGACGTTCCATGCGAACATGCTGAAACGCTATTATGAGCGTCAAACAGAGAGCGAGATTAGATCGAGCGAGGAAGCCGTGAATGACGAGACGCAAGCTGTAGGAGCAGCTGTTGTCGTGGAAGAATTGTCTGATGCAGAGATGAGGATGACAGGGAAGGAAATCTGCCACTCTTTAACAACCTGCAAAGAGAAACTTACAAAGATGTGGAGATAGGCCAGGCTCTGTCAACAGATCAGAAGAAGGAGGTCGAAAACCTCTTGGAAGAATTCCAATACATCTTCAGTGATGTGCCAGGAAGAACCAACCTAGTTAGACATCGGATACAGCTAACGTCGAAGGTTCCAGTGCGGAAGAGACCATATCCTGTGCCTTATGCTATGAGGCAAGAATTGGACAAAGAAATCGATGACATGATCAGGTTAGGAGTAATTGAACCTTCCACAGCAGCATATGCCTCTCCTATGTTGCTAGTAAGAAAGTCAGACGGATCGAATCGTCCTTGTGTGGACTTCAGGGACTTGAATCGTATCACGGTGTTTGACGCTGAGCCGATGCCACAGGCCGATGAGATTTTTGCCAAGTTAGCAGGCAACAATTTCTTCTCAAAGTTTGATCTTTCAAAAGGTTACTGGGGAATCGAAGTCGAACCAGAATCCAGGGACTGCACGTCGTTCAAAACGCACCGTGGACTCTATCGATTTGTCACTATGCCATTTGGTTTGGTAACGGCGCCTTCAACGTTTTCTAGAGCTATGCGAAAGCTCTTGGATCAAAGTAAAAATCTGGACAACTATCTTGATGATGTCCTATGCCACACTGTTGGATGGCCAGATCATCTGAGTTCTCTGAAGGACTTCTTTACAAGAGTACGAAGGGCCGGTCTAACACTTAGACCAACCAAATGTCAAATTGGAGAACAGGGCATCGACTTCTTAGGACATAAGATAAGTGATGGAATGATTCAGCCAAAAGCAGAGAAAATAGAGAAAATCGCAGAAGCTTCACGACCAGAAACCAAGAAACAGATTCGCTCGTATAGGGACTACTTGGATATTATCAAAAGTTCATTCCGAACTTTGCCAGCATCGCCACTCCGCTAACTGATCTGACGAGGAAGAATCAGCCGAACAAAGTCAGCTGTGGTGACGCGCAAGAATTAGCTTTCCAGGAGCTAAAGCAGCATCTGATGAATTATCCAATCCTGAGATTGCCGGACTGGAGCGCAGAGTTCATTTTGCAGACGGACGCTTCGAATTATGGGGCAGGCGCTGTTCTACTACAGGAAGTAGATGGCGTTAAGCATCCCATTGCATACGCTAGTAGAAAGTTTCTACCAAGAGAAACCCGATACTCAACGATTGAGAGAGAAGGACTTGCAATAGTATGGGCGCTACAGAAGTTCCAGGTGTACTTGTTTGGAAAACACTTCTGGCTAGAGACGGATCACCAGCCTCTGATCCATATTCAAAGAGCCAATCCAGTGAATGGGAGATTAATGCGCTGGGCTTTAATTTTGCAGCCTTATTGTTTTACTATACGCTCCATAAAAGGGTCTGAAAATGTGGGAGCCGATTTCTTAAGCCGCCATCTGTAGGTCTTGATAGGAACTAGGATAAGTAAACCTAGATATTGACAGGGCAATCGTTTTTAATTTAGTTGAAAAGAAAAGCTAAATTAGTTTTCTCTTAAGTGTGGGGCCATTGTCACGAGTTGCCCTTGTGAATATCTTTAGGCCATTATTGTAGGCTTAAATAATTATTATATATTGTATGTTGTGCTATGGCGTAGGCCTATATAAGTATTATATGCTTAAAGGAACATTGTGACAATATTATAATATATACTTAGTGCCACATAGCAATATACAGGGTGGCTCAATAAAAAATGTCCCACCAGCAAAAATGCAATTTCTCAATAACCAATCGAGATTTTTCTGTGAAAATAGCAGGATTTATAGAGGAAAGAATTTGCAACTATCCCTGAAAATCTCAATAATGAATTTGCATTACTTCAGAAGATACAGCTGTGCAAAAAGGTTTTTCCATTTTTTGAAATTTCCGTAGAATCACGTTACAATACATGTGATTTCTTGAAGATATTTTTGCAAATTACAACACACATGATGATGATAATGTCATACGACCTCACTAAGAGCTGTAAAGAAGTTGTTTATGAACCAAGCTGTTAGCATTTGGTGATATTTTGTATATTGAGGTCTCAATTTGTGAATCCGTATCTGAACGTCATGGGCAAAGTTTCTGCGGATGATAAAATGGGAACTCGGACGTTGCGTGAACAGATACTGGGACATCGCGTGATCATAGCAAAATACCCTGTGAAAAGTGAAGCCTGGGCACATTGAAGGCTATCTGAAAACGTGTTTATGTATAATGTAATCATTTTTTATAATGGAGATCAGATGTCTGAAGAGAGGCAGGAAGTGGTCTGACGGGGAAAAGTGCGATATTCACGAAATTCGCGTGGTAGTCGAAAGGGTCAAGTTTGCAAAGCACATCATGGTTTCGGCATCAGATATGCTGGCGTGTGTTACGGCTGCAAGAAAAGACTGCAATTAATCCCATTCAGTAGGTTAGATGTCAAACTCATCGTTGAACTCTCTTACCCAGACTCATTGAAGACCAGGTATGCTCTAAGGTTTTATTTTCCAGCAGGACGGCACGCCTGCTTGCTCGCACGGCAAGGTTGATTATGATGGTGCTACCTTATTGCCATCAACTAAAGTAAATGTATTGGCAAAGATGACTAACAAACTTGCCAGACCATTATAGCCCTCTTGCTTATCACGTCTGGGGAGCTATGCTGGAACGCTGCAAGACATTTCATCCAATGTTGGAGAACATTGGCCAGCTGAAGCAAGTCTTGCTGCTAATGTGGGATCAGTTGCCGCAGGACCCGATCAACAAGGCCATACTAAGCTTCACAAAAAAGAATTCGAGCTTGTGTTAAGGCAGGGAGTGGACACTCTCATTATGCCTTACAATAAACTCCAAAACGGAATTCTGAGGTCGTAGTGAAAAGTGATATCATTTGACATGGAAATCTACAAATGACGTTCGTTGTCCGCGGAAATTTGAAAAAACGAAATTGAAAGTTTAAACAACTGTAACTTTTGCAAACATGAAAAGTTTCAAATGAAACTTTCAGGGATTGTTGGAAATTCATTCCCCTGCAAATTCGAAAATTTTCGTAGAAAAAGTTCAATTGGTTGCGAAGATATCGCATTTTATCAGGTGGGACATTTTTTATTGAGCCACCCTGTATATTAATGTATCGATGGTCGTCGATGGTCGTTGGGTCCAAGAAGGTGTGCCGGGGGTAAAGGTCGTCTGTCTGGAGGCGGATAGGCTATATAGGCAAGAGTACAGACTGTCTGGGGATCAATCGTGGTCAATCGTCGTGAATCGTCGGAAGTCAACCGTCGGAGTCCAGTGGTCGGAAGGCGAATACGGAGCACAACCGTGCTACCAGGAGGGTTTACGGAGCACAACCGTGCTGCCAGGAGAATACGAAGCACAACGGTGCTACGGTGCTATCAGTCATCTTCTCCGCCACGTCTACGACAGGAGGTGGGCGGTGTCCGAGAGCGGAAACTTCTCCGCCACTTCTACGACAGGAGGTGGGCGGTGCCGGAAGGCACTCCTCTACAAGACGCGGTCAGCGGTCGTGACTGGAACGCCAGCAGGACTGAAACTCTCGACGCTGGGTTCTTCTTCCATCCTGGAACGAGGACCAACGGACGAAGTCGACTTCAGAACGAGGCAACCGAACCAGACCAGTGAGCCGACAGAAGCCCTTCGCTGTGAAACCCGTAGGACTTCTTCACACCTACAGAAACTGTCGCCATGCGAACGGTAACGTGAGTCATCGACCAGTTGTTGGGTGGGGTCTGGGGGAGGGCACGACCATCGATTAGGGCGCTATAGATTTAGTATATCGACGATATTGTTTTCTCTAATTGCATATATCTTTCAGTTTAATTTCAGTTGTCTTTTTACCTTAATAATTTCTAAATGAGTTTTGTGCTTTGTTCTCTACTCTAGTACTTTGATAATAGTCTTAAACACCCTGGTCCGTAATAGGCTAGGGCCTAACTCACCATTAAAGATAACTCATGACAACCATACCACTCAATACAATACAATACAATACAATAAATAGTTTCCTCCTCTGGAAATAGGCTACTGCTTAACCCTTTACCCGTTCATTTTAAAATTTTAAGCCCGTTTTCAGCGGATATTTCCGGGGCAAACGGGTAAAAGATTAATCAAACGGATTTATTTAGGCTACGAAGAAATAAGAATAGGCCTATAGTCTATTAGAAAAACTGAGGAAGAATAGAGAAGCTAAAAACTTTCCACCAATGCTTATATTATTAGTCGACTAGCCTAAGAGCATGAAATAGGCTAATTAGTGCACTAAGTCAAAGTTCAAGACACAAACAGCTTATATTTGTTTGTTAAATGCAAATTCCACTTCAGCAGTTTGGATGACGGTGCTTCTACAGAATGAACAATTTATGTAGACCTACATGTATGTTTGATAGCACATTATAGAACGCATTTAAAGTGCTAAGTATACCTGACTCCCAGCATCTGAGGTCTTTCACCAGGCACCGAGACCTCAGACTCCCGTATGAGGCTTCGAACGTGAGTAATGGCACGGACTGTGGCAGCGACGAACCAGGGAAGACCAAGCACAGAACAGACGAGAATGAGGAAGGCAAGAACGAAGAGGTCAAGGTGGTAACCGTGACCTTTCTATGAAACACATTTCCAAAACACATTTTTAAGGCAAACGCTAATATTACTTCATGCAAATTATTGAGGTAAATCTGCTGCTTTCGTTTGAGAGTAATCATAAACTTCTCAAACGTGTATCTGAAGACTGGAGAGTCTACTAAAGGTGAGGTGTCTTCGTATAGTGGCTAGACATGGTTTGCCAATTAAATTACGCCAGTCGCGATTGAATATAGGCTATCAAGTCCATAACTAGATAATTATCAACATATGATGTCTATGGTGCAAAATGCCGGAAATTGCCTTAAAATATTGTTTATTTGGTCTCCTTTTGCTATGAACTTATTAACGAAACATATATTCGTATATACAGGGTACAATTTCGGGAGCAAGGGCAAGGGGAAGACCGAGGATGGGATGGATCGCTAACATCATCGCGTGGATGGAACTACCATTCGAGAGGATACTGAAGGAGACGGAGGACAGGAAAAAGTGGCGAAGGCATGTCCATGAAGCGACCAACCCTCGAATCGAGGATGGTTAAAGACAGACAGACATATTCGTATAATACATGCAGTTTACACTTTAAACACAATGTCATTAGGCTACTGGACAGAAGAATAAGCCAACCTTTAGTTTATGCTCTTTTCGGTTTATGATGACTGCGGTGATTTGCTGATCCAGAAATACGAGAATGGTTGCCAAGATGGCAGGGATGATGCTGACGATAATCAACCACCAGTAGGTTATATTTCCAGGGTTAACGAGCCAACCTCTGAAGCCGAAAATATCAAATATCACCAATTGTCTATTATAAACTCATTGAAACCAATATAATTGAGCTCAGCATTTGCAGATTCCAGCCACTTATATATTATCAGGAAGGGCATGTTCTAGAAGGCATGAAGAAAACACGTAGAGCATGGTTTTGATAATTTATTGTAATTTGTAATAACTGTCATCGTAAATTAAATTTAAGCCACACGCAAAGCAGCAGTGATCTAAGTTCGATTCAGAATCAAAATCGCAAGGACTCAGGCTACATGTTGAACGCGAGTAGATCACTCTCATGGTAGAATATAATACAATAACGCTGCGATGCGAGGGGCGGTTAGACTGACTCGAAAATGGTGAGAGAAGATCTTGTATTCTAATAGCCTTACGACGTTGGACAAGGGTTTTCATACAATAAACTCTGTCAACGATCAGCAATATAATTTAAAAGTAAAAGACCTATCTAAAATAGGAACAAAATAACAGTCTATGTTAGGTTCATCTCATTATGTAGGCTATATGCTAATTGGACCCTGCAGAGGCATGCCCACGCGCGTAACCCATACAGAAGCAACAGAACCCTATTCCCACAAGACTGTGACAAGAGCCTCCTTTCAAGCCCGTGCACCAATGCCAATGGATACTCTGACAAAGTTTTGCACTCTGCAAAAGCATTGTTACTCAAATAGCATAGTTGGCAAACTCTGAAATTTATGCTGCAATACAAAGTCATACGACATAAACATTCAGCAGGGTTCTGCAGAAGCCATTGATTACCTTCAGCCCTAATTCGGGAATTCAGCTCTCGTAAATGAGTCGAATCTATGCACTCAACTCTGAAGAAGCGCTTTAAAAATCTGGAGATTAGGCTAGCTGCCATTACTAAACATTTGATATTTTCATATAGAAAACTTTAAGTTAAAGCAAAATGTCAAAACTGCCTATTTTCAACTTTAGAATATTCAGTTTCTTTTCGTGACACAACTTTCCAACTCACCTATCTCGTCTCGTATTTACAAACTCCGCGGGTACATTCAACTTTGGTGTGTCCAAACCAAAGCCATAATCGATGCCCGTAAAAGCAACGACGGAAAAGAGAACGGCAAAATCTGCCACCATAGAACGAACCTATTAAAGAACAGTAACGTACGGTAATAGGAGAGATATGCCTTGCATACAGTAACTGTATCCACACGTTAAAACTCATTCTCTTACAAAATTAATAATTATTACGTACGTCATTAGCTTAATATAAAAGGCAATAAATTACACAGGTCTACAAACAGCAAATGTTGGGAGCGATTCGCGGAAGGTAGCCTAGTTTAAAGGAATCAAGTAGTCTAAGTAGGATATTTGAAATTAAGTTGTAGTTTACGAGATAACAATGCCGCGCCAAGGCACATCGCAGTGTCTATATATAGATCTATTAGATATCATATATTATATATTATATATTTTATATTATATATTATATATTATATATTATATATTATATATCATATATTATACATATATCATGAAAGAACATGGATGTATTTTCTGTGCATATATATATATATATATATATATATATATATATATATATATATATTATGCCTAAATTATACCTAAGCCTCTCTGAAGATTATATCAGACTAAATTTGACACGTGATTGCCGTAACTATGGCTTCATGTTAGATTTGCCTATAGAAGGACTTACCCTCGTTGGGAAGTATCTGCTGGTGCGCATTGTTCGAAAGAACATTGCAAGAGCAAATGTTCCGATGAAGAGAATGACGGAGAGGAAGAAGACGTCAGCCACCGACTGAGTGATGTTCGTTGAGTAGCAGGCAGAACCACTCAGCATCCATCCGTTGTCTAGGCAACCGTCCACCGAGATGCAACCGCTGCGGACGGTCAAGCGACGCGTGAAGGTGATGCAGTCCTCAGGGAATTCAGCGGTCCAGTTCGACGACCTATTATCATAAAGCAGAGTCATTACTAACCGTGCACTCAGATTAAGTCGTCTGAGAACAGGTACCAAGCATGCGGAAAGGCGGCCAAAGAAGTCAGTGATGCAGAAGAATAGGTGCCTCAAACAGACTCAATTTATATGTAAACAGAGGCCTACCCTGATGGACCAAAAGGAAAGAAGTTGAAGTTGAAGAAAAGAAAGAGAAGGTGAAGGAGATATAGAAGAGGAAGAGATATATATACAATTTATATATATATTCGTAGATCTATAATATAGATCTACATATAATTGTGTATGATGTAAATGCGATGAATATGTACTTAGCCATCTAAATCGTACACTCGGAACTTCGTTGGGAGAAACGCAAGAATTTAGCACAAGAACTTAGCACAAGAATTTAGCACAAGAATTTAGCACAAGAATTTAGCACAGCAATTTAGCACAGCAATTTAGCACAAGAAAACTAACTGCAAATGCAAAGAACGAAGTGCTAAATTATTTAGCACTTCGTTTTTTGCATTTGCAGATCGTTTTTGTGCACTCGACAAGAGTCGAAATCCGAAGGCATGAATAAAATGGACGAGGCAGATAGAAGGAAGTAGAAGAGTGGCGATTGCATGAATAGCAAACGTTTAATCTCTGCGCTATATGCAGGCTTAATGGAAGCTGTGGAGTATACCCATGCGTTTCTTCTTTGCATCGAAGAATGGCAGAAAAGTTATCGGTTGAGAACTTACAGAGATCTTGACGTATTTCCGTCGTCATCTGTTAAGTTCAACCAGTTCAACCACGTCGTCTCGTTTGCAGTCGTGGCTGAAAACAATAATTATTATTGAAACAATTCACAGATTTGATAGGCACAGAAGAGGAGGAAGTGGAAGAAGAGAAGAAGAGCAGGTGGAAGTGGAAGGAGAAGGAAAAGAGAAAGAAGAAGAGCAAGGTCATCAAGGAGAAAGTGAAGTTGGAGGAGGCGGAGGCGAAGGCGGCGGCAGAGGAGGAGAAGAAGCAGGAGGAGAAGAAGTAGAAGTGTCTATTTTACAGCATTTCTATTTGCATCTGATCCATGTTGACTGTCTCATATCATCATAATTATGGTAAAATGGATCCTATTTGGGTATCGTGTTGACAAGCTGTTATAGTACCTGCTCAATGCTCAATGCTCATGATATATTTCTTACTTTCATTCGAAACGTCTGTAGCGTTTGAAACCGGAAGGAAGTCAGACGGTTGGCAGTAGCATCTGTACGTCGGGTCTTCTCGTACGACTCCTGTGTGCACCGGAGTGTGAATGTAGATCTCTGCGATCTTAGCAAACGCCTCATAAATGAAGATGACTGAGATGAGAATTGCAAAACTCTCCTCCGTGAATCGCGTGATGTAGCGGACGAGTGCACTGAGGTCGAAGGCGACGATGATGAGCAGAGCGAGTGTCACCCATGCACCGATCCAAAACCGAAACGACATGAAGTCGAGATCGTTCTCTCTGACGAACAGCACAACACACAGTGGCACGTAATAGCATAGGTAAGTAAGTAAATAAGTCAGTAAGTAAGTCAGTCAGTAAGTAAGACTATTCCTTATTAGACTAACTCAAACGCACACATAGGCGGAGACCTGGGCCGAGACTTGGTGGGGGGACGGAAAGACGCGAGATCTTCTGATGTGTCCCAGAAAAATTGACATCTTTTTCCGGCAAAAATTTCTGACGATCGGCGAAATCTCGAAAAAAATTCTATTTTCGCCGCCAAAAAAGACCTTTTTTAGTCATCCGGCGCCAAATCTTGCCAAAATTTTTCTATTTTCGCCGCCAAAAAAGTTAATGACCTTTTTTTCAGTCTTTACACTCAACGATTGGGGGGGGATGCATGGGCCGTTCCCCCAACACCTCCATTGGAGGGACCGTCCCCTCTGTACCCCTAGGTCTCCGCCCATGAACGCACAGTAGCCTAAAAACTCTGCTTCACACAACTTGAGCTATTGAGAAGAGATGAGAAGCTAATCAATATTAACCATAAATTCAATCATAAGCATGTTATGTTGGCTAATCGTATAAGTCGTATTAGATCAAATTAGATATTCTTGTTACATGTTTAGCGACACTGCCATATCAAAGATGATTAGTGTCGCCCTCCTCCTTTATCCAGTCTTGGTACTGGCACTGGCAGAGTGCAACCAGTGGCGGAGTTGATTAGATATTCTATTCCCTCCTTGGATTATATTCTACTACTGCCTGCATATGCATATCATTTGCGTATCATTTGCATATGATTTGCATATTGTATAGAAGACTTACTTGCATAGATGGTAGAGTATTGATTCGAAGATGAGCAGAGGACCCGTTGCACCAATGATGGTCAATGGTTGACCAGCGAATGTTGCGTACAGCACTCCACAGATGGCGCCAGACATCAGAGTCTCCATCGTTCCCTAGAATCAAGTCAAAACATCTACATGTATAGTTGTATACGCCCAGTCGAAAACCAGTTATATAATTATATATTATATAGTCTATATATATATATATCCAACCAGTTTCACAGCGTGTTCGTT
The DNA here is from genome assembly GCA_949752735.1 of Lumbricus terrestris. Lineage (NCBI taxonomy): Eukaryota > Metazoa > Annelida > Clitellata > Crassiclitellata > Lumbricidae > Lumbricus > Lumbricus terrestris. Next base: position 59,332,448 of record OX457039.1, read on the forward strand.
ACACATTTTCATTTCCTGAGCGCCACTGTATAGGTCTAATTGACCAATGACCACTGCATGTGTCTCATGTGAAACATTCACAAAGTCACTTTGTGGTCGGGTAGCTACGTTAAGCGCTTTCGCGAGGTTACTGTAAGGCGCTATATAAATGTTCATATGAATGCATACATTTGGTGTCGATGAACAATTGTGAGCAACGAACGTGCTCAAGGTCCTGACTCAGATATCGGGCGGGTCGAATCCTTACCCTCTACGTTACAAGGCAAGTGCTCTGACCACCCAGGTATCGTATCATGTCCTAAGTAATACAGATAGATCATCTAAATCAGGGGTTCTCAAACTTTATGTTTATTGTACCCCCAAGTAAAAAATCGAATGTTGGCGTACCCCCGCAAAGTCAGATCAGAAACAAAATACCATTGCGATGTCCCCTGGCAGTGACAACTAAAAGTCCATTTAATCATTGACATCGTTTATTAGGCTAGAGTCTAGTCCTAGGCCCCTATATGCATATAGGGAGCAAAATCTAGTTTTGAATCATATAATCTTATCAACAAATTAATAGGGAAAATTGTTCTATAACCCCAGTAGTGCTATGGGCTTGCACAGACTAGAACAGATTTGCTATATCTGGTTTAATATTTGTCAATTTCACAAGCAAATTTACCCCAGGTTTGTTTTTGATAGCAAGAATTATTATAGTTAACACCCAGAAATGACGTGCTGAAAGGAATCACAAAATTTAAAGCTCGACCAAAAACTAATCATTTGGCCAATTCAGCTCTCTGCTCTTTGAGCTCTAAATAGGCTGAGATGTTCTGGCTTTGGCACTTTCAACCATTTATACATTACTTGTTTCAAAATTATAGTAATAGGCCTAAATTTAAATATGCTGCATGCACTGCATTGTATGTGAGTCTATTTATATGATGTGAAAGAAAGAAATGACGGTGCTGTTTTATGTTGCAACGTTAAAAATCATTGCAAACCAAAGAAAGACGGACAAAGAGTCCATAAACTCAAAGAAAAGTTATATATTCTGTAATTTCTCGCGTACCCCTTATCGGCGCCTGGCGTACCCCTGGGGGTACGCGTACCACAGTTTGAGAACCCCTGATCTAAATGATGGAAATTGGTATTAAATTTTGATGGCAGCTGTGGGTTGGCCTATACGGCATTTATAGAACGAGAGTGATATGCTGATTAGCTATAGTTAGCCAACTTGGACGTTTTACGGTATATGAAGTACTACGCAAACTGAAGTCCACTCAACTCTCTTTCACGAATGGTAAAGAAGCGCAAATGCAAGTTGAGAGGTTTGAGAAGGCATTAAATATCGTTGATTGTCATTGTCATGCTTAGCGATCGTTTCATCTCGGAAACAGATTGCTGAGCACAGTGAGCAGTGCCTATAGAGCGGCAAGCGAGCAAGGTCCACGTACGGGAGTCTTGCCCCGAAATATATCTGATCGATGTTATACGTTCGGCCTCACTCGGCTGAGTCAGCTTCCTCCCACCGTCCACTACTTCGTTCATCCAACAGATTTGACCTCTTTGTTCCTCGTTCTAGAACTGCTCTGACTCGGTCTCGATCGTTTGATTCAATTTTTCCTTCTCTTTCGAATGTGCTTTCTCTTTCTGTTCACTTTCCATCCTTCCTCACTCCATCCAATCCTCCTAATAAACTAAATGGCAATACTTTTTTAAAATGTCATGCTGTAACGAATGACTGAATGAATAAACGAACGAATGAATGAATGAATGAACGAATGAATGAATGAATGAATGAATGAATGAATGAACGAATGAATGAATGAATGAATGAACGAACGAACGAATGAATGAATGAATGAACGAACGAACGAAAGAATGAATGAATGAACGAATGAATGAATGAATGAACGAACGAACGAATGAACGAATGAATGAATGAACGAACGAACGAAAGAATGAATGAATGAACGAATGAATGAATGAATGAATGAATGAACGAACGAACGAATGAACGAATGAATGAATGAATGAATGAACGAACGAACGAATGAATGAATGAATGAATGAACGAACGAACGAAAGAATGAATGAATGAACGAATGAATGAATGAATGAACGAACGAACGAATGAACGAATGAATGAATGAACGAACGAATGAATCATTATGAATGAATGAATGAATGAATGAATGAATGAATGAATGAATGAATGAATGAATGAATGAATGAATGAAAGACATGGACTGCTGAGTGACCAGCAACTGACCATGTAGCCATCCGTCTTCTGTCCAAGCAGACCTCCGAATGTGACGATTGGAGTGATGCAGGCGAAGAACAGAAAGACGACCGAAGCCACCGATTGAATGTGCAGCGCATCTTTAAAGTCACTCAGGTAGAACCTGTATCTGTGACGAATGTCCTGGATCAAGCCACCGAAGAACCTAAGACAACGTCAGCAGCATCCGGCAAAATTTATCAGTTATGTTACTTTAGAGCATCTGTTACGAAACTATTCACGTACAGACAGGTTCGTATACAACAGCTGCTGGCATTCACTGCATGTGCCACTGATGGCAACTGCGAGTCAACTACAATTCATTCATCCAAAAATTTCTTTAGCGCCTTTTTCACGGGAATTACGCAGAAGCGCTCCCGACACGTAAAGTAGTCTTGAATTGAATTTTTATATGCTCCAGTAGGAGCCCCACGAAGCAAACATAGCTCTTGTGGGTTCCCATTCCAGACCACGTGGCCCACGTGGTCTGGATCGTGGTGATCCAGACCCCGTGGCCCACCACGAAAAAGACATGGTTCTGCATAGATGCCGTTGTGCAAATGGAGTCAAGAGACCCACTTGTCCAATGTGGTTCGTATAAACGTGGCTGATCCGTTCGCAGGTTTCATTGATTGATTGATTGATTGATTGATTGATTGATTGCGATGATTTATAAAGCATCCCTTCAAGGTGACTGATCAGAGGCACTTAATTCTGACCTAGCCCCGGCCGAAGAAGTCAGTTTTAAAAGCTAGCCTATCTGTTAAAACCTGAGGCAGGCAACAAGCGAAGGTTCAGATGAAGCCAATTCCTGACATTGTGTACTGTACACAAAGCACGCATGCACTCTGTCCGTGTCGTGACTGAAGCGCATATATATTTACTAATTATTTAGGTTGTGGGGTCATCCGTTGACAGGCAGAGAGCACCTGATAAAGCATAACGTTACAAACACAGAAAACACCGCTGTGAGATTCGCTGTATGAATGATAGGCTTACAAAGACAAGTAATTGCAGCCAATAATAGGAAGAAATGTCAGACCTAGATTCACGTTGAGTAGGCTATAGACTTCACATGATATATTATCGTGACTGTAGACTATAAGGCTAGCTGCACTGAATGATGTTTACGCTCACCGGTATATATACCCACTTACAGAACTTGGCATGCATGCATGTAGGCCTACGAGGACAAACAGCCTATAGCCTAATCAGACAAAAGAAGCACGTGATTGACTGTGATATTAATATTATTATTATTATTATTATTATTATTATTATTATTATTATTATTATTATTATTATTATTATTATTGTCGTTTATCGATCAACTGTACCTTCCTGTCCTCATAAGGGATTGGTCGTCACTTGCGCCTTCTTCCTGTGGCGGACTGCTAGGACCGGACGCCTGTCTCTTATGGTCGTCCAGACGCCCCAGGATCTGGTCCTGCGTATACGTACATGTACCATACATAACAGATCTTGAGAATAGTGTAGGCTTTTCCAACAATAATATCATTGACATGAAAGATTTCTCAGATTTATTCAACAGCCCCAAAGCAGGAGGCAAGACCAAGGTCGATGATGACCACACACATAATTTATGCACTCTCGTTAAAGTCTAAACGCTCTTGATTCGTGATCTAGCAGCCAATGCATCGGTTTAAAACAGTCAGTCACACTGATGAAGTTATAAAATAAATGATCATAAAATAACACCATCACGCGGTAGCATTATCACCAAGTATCATTGTCAAGACTCAAGAAATTACATTCTAGCGACGTAAAGCACCATGTGACATGACAAGATAACAATCCCATGACAAAATCAATCTTACGAAGTAGCACCATCACGTATTGACATGTTAAAGAAAAAATATTAGCCAGATATTATTATTATTATTATTATTATTATTATTATTTATCATGGGTTCTTGTGACGAGACTGGTTTCTAATGCAACAATGAATTTATTCTCATGAAAATGTCAACGATATGATGTGTTGTTTGGGACTTACCATAGGGCGAGTGTGGCACGGTGGCTCCAGGCGAATAGATGGATCCCAGATGCTGGGTGGTAGAACCGTCAGATCATCCATGAACTCGTCCATACCATCCACGATATGATGCCTCGTTTTCGCATTGTATGCCACTTCGCAAAAGACCTGGAAATCGACGAGATAGAAGGACAAGATAAACATGACTACAATTCTCATGAATAGTTTGAATATTCTACAGATACTTGTTGCCTGCAACAAATAATCCTAAAAAATGAGATTTCAAGGATCTTCTGAATTATTATTGCTTATTCACACGTCTGCTCTTTATCAAGACAAGATAAGAATATTCTTTAAATCAATTGCTATCTGCATTTTGGTGTAGGATATGGTATAATAAGCGTGCATCAGTTGACTATATTGAGACAATCAAAGGTCAAATGTTTCCAAATCTATAGCACACATAATTCTAAATCCAATATAACTATTAAACCTTGACCTAGGCTATAGTCTGTCGTGCATTTCTTAATGGACATTAAGGAACAGGTTTTTTTCCCCCAATGGTTTAACACTTTATCGACAAGTAACACTCGTATCCCAGTCGCGACTATAGAAGAACACCCGTCGTGAAACTGCTAATTACTATGGCGCTCGTGAATAAGCAGGTGCCCTGCGCTTGAATTTCGAGTGGCGCTTTAGATCAGAAATTTGCAGACTACGATTACGATCGTGACCATCCTTTTATGAAACTGACATAAGAAAAATCATTTTATATCCGACTCATTATCTTGTGTTGAGTATCGTAACAAATTGAGACGTGCACAGCGACTGATTGCTGGCTATAGACAAGTTGGACGCGGTGGTGTAGTGGTGGCGTCGTTGCCTTGAAGCCGGAAGGTTCGAGGTTCGAATCCACTTCAAGTCACCGCGTAGGGACCTTGGGCAAGTCCTTAACTCGCAATTGCTCAGCGCTTCGGCGTGAAACTTCGATGCAGTGTCCGCTCTGCAGTCGGGAGCGCCTCTGAGTAGAGTGCTTGAAGAGGCACTATAACAAGTGCACATACAAGCTTGAATAGTCTTGATACAAGTAGATAAGCAAAAGAGGCTCTACTTGAATGTTTCGTATATGTCATTACAAAAGTCGTAGCCTATATTTGCCTTGTCGTTGAGAAGTGCTGCCATTGCTCTTCCAATTTCCTGCAATTCCCAGATGTTGGTCGAGTGAGGACCAAGAATAAGGAAGAGGAACCTCGTGGGAATGTCGACCTCCGTCAGGTCCGCCTTCGTCATCTGGGACGCCTGATCCAAGCGGCAGAAGACCATCAGAGTCTCCGTCAGGAAGTCAACCTGACCGGTTAAGATGTTCGCAGACTCCGTGTTCTTGGGCAGCTTCTTCGAAAGGTGCTTGTTCGGCTGATTTTATACATATTAAAATCATCATCAACAACGACTACTACTATACTTATTATCATCACATCGTTGTAGTCATAGTCATCGTCGTCACCATATCATCTGCGGAACTGTAGTCAATATGTCGTTGCAGTCGCAATCGTAATAAAAATTCACTTTTTATGTAATTATCGTAACTCTGATCTCCATCATAATTCAAATGTCCAAAATGTTATTACCATTATTAATTAATTAACAATTATTAGTTTTTGCTACTTTTAGTAATATTATCAGCAGTGCTACTTTACTGATACTACTACTATTGTGAGGTGCGGTGGTGTAGTGGTGGCGTCATTGCCTTGAAGCCGGAAGGTTCGAGGTTCGAATCCACCTCGCCGCGTAAGGACCTTGGGCAAGTCCTTCACTCACAATTGCTCAGCGCTTCGGCGTGAAACTCCGATGTAGTGTCCGCTCTGCATTCGGGAGCGCCTCTGAGTAGAGAGAGCTTGAAGGGGCGCTATAACAAGTGCACATACATACATACTATTGCTGCTTCCTCTACTGCATAGTACCACTAATACTAGTAGTGGTAGTAGTAGTGGTGGTGGTGCTGTGGGGGTGTAGGTGGTGTCGGTGTTGTGTCGGAGGCTTTGGCGGTGGTAGCAGCCACAGTGGCAGTGGTAGCAGACTATAGTAATTGTAATTTTAGTATCAGTGCGACATATAGGAGTAGTATGGCAGGAGTAACGATAGTAGTTATAGTCGCAATACTAGCTAATAAGTGCTGCTGATGTGTAAATTCTGCACTTGATGATTTTATGGTCTTTTGTAAAGGACAGGTTTCTATTTAATCCTTTCGGCGACTGACATTTCACATCTTTCTACGATGTTTGTGTTCGTTTAACCGTCTCGTCTGTGTGTGCGCGTATGTGCGTCTGTGTGCGTGTGCATGTGCGTATGGGTGTGCGTGTGCATGTGCGTATGGGTGTGCGTGTATGTGTGCGTGTGTGTGTGCGGGAGTGTGTGCGTGTGAGGGTGTGTGGGTGTGCGTGTGTGCGTGTGTGCGCATGTGTGTCTGCATGTAGGAAGCTTATTGGCGGCGTTGTCTGTTTCAGAACTTCGTTAGATCTCCGTCAGACTGTTGAGCGCTCTGATTTGTTTAGACATGAGTGCGTCCTGCTGTTGTTTAAGTCTTTATCTTGTCTATTATACAGGAACGTGGCTTTGAATAATCAGTACAACTAAAACTCGGACTGAGTTCAAGTGTTATGATTGTGGAATGTTTTGCTGTGAGTTCATCGTGTGACGACCTTATGACCTTCAGCGATGAACAATATTATAATTGTACTCATTGTTATGTTATTCAAAATCATGACAAATAACGATAGTATACTGTTGATACACTTAATATTATATGTAGGTCATATGTGCATAATAATTATGAATGTGTGTGCGCCTCTCTAAGTATGTATGTCTGCATGTAGTTGTGAATGTATGTGCGTATAATAATGTGTATGCGAGTAGTATGTGTGTTACTGTGTATGTATGTGTGTATGTATGTGCTCATGTATAATATTATTGTAGGCTATATGCGTATGTATGTGTCAATGTGTGTATACTATATATGCGCATGTATATTATGTAGACTATAATATATGTGCAGGTATGTGTGCAACTGTGTATGCATGTGAGTATGTATGTTTCTATGTGTTTATGAATGTGTGTTTGAGCCCATCGCACGTTGCTGTCTTGCAACTTCCACTTCGATTTAAATTAAATACGCATACTTATACTTAGCATGTCCTTAATGCTGCTCAGCTATCATTATCAAATTGACTTGAAATACAATTATTTATTTTAAGGCTTTCGCTTGCATCGTCTTTTCTAGTTAGAAATACACGTTTGAGACGTGCATGAAGGTATGCATGTATGTATGTATGTATGTATGTATGTATGTATGTATGTATGTATGTATGTATGTATGTATGTATGTATGTACGTATGTGTGCGTGTATGCATGCATACATATGTGTAGTGTACATGCATGTCTATGTATGTTGGTATGTATGCGTATATGTACGAATATATTTATGTGGCATTATAATGTAGGGCCAACTTATAGATGCGTGTAATAATTTTGTTTGTTTATCTGTACAACGCATACTTGCATTATGTGCATTACGTGCATTGTGTTGTATTGTATCTATAAATATATATTGCGCCTCTCACAGTGCAAATCAATCAGAGGTGCTCCCAGTGCGAAAGAGCAGGAGAAGAGTAGCCTACTATTGAGACAGGGAAAAATGTAATTCGAGTACCAGTTAATGATGAAGAACGCGTCAATAGAGAGAGAGAGAGAGACAGACAGAGACAGAAAGATACAGAGAGCTGATTCCAAACAGTACAAATGAAGGCAAAATGTAGGCCTATAAAAAAGGTCCTATATACGTATACCTGCCGGTAGGCTATGTGTGTGGGTATTTATAGGCTATACTTTGCGCTTAAAAAACTGACAGCGACCAAAATAGTTCCATTAGGCCTACTCAAGGCCGTAGCTGGGGGGGGTGTTTTGGGTGTTTGAACACCCCCCGAAATGGAAAATGTGAAAAATAATATAATGCATTTACGAGCATATGATGTAAAAACCATGAAATAAAACCAGGAAAACACCCCCCGAAATATGCCGGATGACTAAAAAATGGTCATCAGTTTTTTAGGAAGGGAAATTGGCGAGTGAAACACCCCCGAAATCAAATCCTGGCTACGACCTTGGGCCTACTTCCTTTAAAAAACAATACAGTTGCCGAAGTGTCAGTTTTTATATTTGCCGCAAGGATGCAGAGTTGATGGATAGTTTTTTATGAAAGTTTTTTTTGGCTTGTCACGACTCGGTGAAGAGAGAATTTTATGGCTTCAACATTCATCATATGGCTGACAAAAGTTTTGTATCCTGATTCCACCAAGCATAGAATCTCGGCTCTAGTTATTGTATTTTACGGATCCGATACGGTAGTCATGGACTCATGGGTAGCTCAGTATATTCTAGGTATTTTATTATATAGGTAGGTATGATCCTACGTGCCTATGGGTCAATGTAAGACAATAAGAATGGAAATAAAGTATTGGGCCGTGTATACATAGTCCTTGGCATGTCGTGCAGTGTAACTCTGACCTGAAACACGTTTGTGAAAATAAAGTGGAAATTTTAGATTCAACTCGTTTTTATTTCGAGGTTTCCTACTTTTCATTCTAGGTTTTATTACTTTTTCCATTTTTAGGTTTTCTAACTTTTTATTTCTAGGTTTACTTACTCTTTATTTCTTTCTATGCTTTCTTACTTTTTCTTTCTAGGTTTTCTGTATACCTTGTATGGCTCGAGGTTTTCTGGTTTGGCGCCTTTCGGGTAGTTGTTATATGTGGCGGCGATGTCCTTTCCATCTCCGCTACGCCTTCGTAGCAGCGATCGCTTCTTTGACTTCTTCTCATCTGATCCATTTGTCGTCAAGTCTTGATCCTCTTCTGTGTAAAAACACCGTATATATATATCATATATATATCATATATATTATGTATTATATATTATATATCATATATTATATATGATATTTTATATATTAGGCCTATGTATTATATATTATATATCATATATTATATATGATATTTTATATATTAGGCCTATATATTATATATTATATATCATATATTATATATGATATTTTATATATTAGGCCTATATATTATATATTATGTAGCCTATTATACAAAAACAATATAATGACAGGTAATTGCGTCGAAAAATATCTATTATTTAAATTCCAATCCATTCCGACCTCTAAAGAATCCAGTGATTTATATAGGGCATATAGCCTAAAATTGCGTTGGTGAATTTTGCATAGGCCTATAGCCAGCTGTGTAGGCTATGAACTATGAACATACGACATCAGAGCTAACTTAGTCATGCAGTTTATGAACGCAACAAATCGCTTACGTTGCGGTTTAGTAGTATAGGCTATGCCTCTCTACAAGGAGAGGATTCAATTACCATCTTTCTCCGAGAAGGTGCTTGGTGCAACGGAGATCTGGTGGTCAAATCCGTTCGACTTTTGTTTAGCGGATGTCTTGCGGTGTTTGTGTTTGTGAGGTTGGAGAAATGTGTTGCGAATCTTCTGCAAGGTCTCTTCGCTGATTTTGTCCTGAAGTTTCGTTCTCAACGTCTTCGTCAGAACATCTGAAGAAGGAAGAAACAAGAACTGAAGCAAGTACGCCTCAAGAAAGGTCAAAAGGTCAAAAGGTCGAAAGGCCAAATAGTCAAGAGGACAAAAGGTCAAAAAGTCAAAAGGTCAAAATGGCGAAAGGTCAAACTTTTATTTTATTTTATTAATTTAATTTTTTTAAATTTAATGGTCGAAAGGTCAAAAGGTCAATAGGTCAAAAGGTCGATGTTGAGTCTGAAGAGCGACAACCCTCGCATGCATAGTACTTTCGCTTGAGTTATGCTGACTGCAGAAAGAATTTATTTAAAGACTGAGGAACACATGCAGAGTGACAAAAGAAGACAGAGGCACATACATTCACGGAGATAGATGCATATCTATATCTATAGGCTACCTTTGCCTTCATCGACATTCATCTGCATGTACATTGTACATTGTACACTGTACAGCCAACTTTATGCGTCGTCTGCCGAAAGCCAGTGATCGCAAGTTTTGAAAAACACGTGATGACAGTGAGATCTATTCAAGCGAGAATTTAAGACTTTCAGAGAAAAAAGATAATTATAGCCTATGCAATCGCACTGTACAGTGTACATATATACATTATACACGTATATAATGTGTGTATATACATACGTGTATGTGTGTGTATGCATTCCTATATATATATATATATATATGTATAATTGTATATTGGTGCGCATATTCATTATTCAGTGCCGCTGCCTGAGTCTAATATTATTTTGATGTCATGTCGTTTAGCGGTTGCTTACCAACAACTTCGCCTGACTCCAGAACATGTCCGTCATCTTCATCCGGGTCTTCAGTGGTTCCCAATCCGATGACGCAATTACCGTTAGCAAAGGCTTTCCTTAGCTTGGCCAGCGAGTGCATCTGGGCCGTTGGTACGTGTGGCTTCGACCATCGGTTCCCGGCATCGACAGTTTCCTCGTATTTCATCCATCTGCAAAATCAAAGATAAGTATACACTGCAGACCACTACAGAGCTGTCACAGAAGTCTTATGAATTCCTGAGTAATATACACGGTGTCCCAATTGAACTAATACCCTTTTGTTTTGGCGATATACTTGTTAATTCTAAATGAAGCTCTATAAAATTTCAGAGAATGTAAGAGGGATGCTTCCTGAAAATGTTATCCAATTCTACGAACAAAGTCCGAAGTTATGCAGTATGCACATTCAAATTTGGGCAAAGCAAATTTTAAGTTTCCAACATGTAAAAGATAGAAAATTATTGTTTGCTACTGCACACTTCCTAAATTAATAAATTATGTACGTTTATATATGTATACACTGTGTCCGGATGAAAAGTAGTACACAACTAAAAGTGTCATAACCCGGTCAAAACTTTTAGGATTTGTCTGAAATTTTTAACAGAGCAACAGTGGCCATATTTACACGAGACCCTAAAACCGATTAGAAATATTCTTGAGTTTGTCAAATATATGGGCGTTTTAAATGAAACACCGAAAAATTGAACTTTCCAACATGGAAAACCTGAAAAGAAGTGAAATTCAGCTATATCCGGTGTTCAAAATGTTCTTCTTGTTCACGAACACATGACCGTAGACGCAGTAGCTGTCCCAGCAGACACTCGGCTTCATAACCCGCAGCTGTGGCCGCCCAGCACTCCAGACCTCGATCCGGAGTACCAGGTACATTTCCTGGAGGAGCGCGTTTTTCGTTCACGCGTATTCATGACAACGATAACCGTAGGGTGTAGGGCGCGTCTGATTGAGGAGTGGCAGCTGTTTGACCACGTGATCATCGACCGGGCCATCAAACAGTGGCGTCCACGTCTGCGGTCGTGTGTCCGTCAACGAGGAGGACATTTTGAACACCAACTGTAGCCGAACTTCACTCTCTTATGTGAGGGCCCATGTTGGAAACTTTAATTTTTCAGTGCTCCATCGCAAACGCTCATAAATTTGGCAAACTCGCGAATATTTGCAAACGACTTTGGAATCTCGTGTACATATGGTCACTGTTGCTGTATTAAAAATTTCAGACAAATCCTAAAAGTTTTGACCGGGTTATGACACTTTTAGTTGTGTACTACTTTTCATCCGGACACAGTTGTATTTATAAGATATAATTAAAAGCTGCGCGCATAATATGAATATTATTAATACTATTATTAATATTATTATAATCAACAACTACCATTGCACCACTATAGCTGAGAGTTGAACGAGTACAAAGTTAAACGGAAATGTGAAGCTGATGCTTTGAGTATATTATGTTTGCATAAGGAAGTGGATTGCAACTGGAGTCTCTCTGTATTTACCTGGAGATCTCCTTCCATCCCATTTGTCCGTCATCGAAGTGAACAAGAACATCGAGTTGAGTGAAGAGAGAGTGGGTGCTGAGCAGATGAGCATCTTCCGCATCAGAACGACTGTCCAGCCTCAGCACCTGACGAATCTACAACACAGCAATAACAATCAACCAATCAATAGCAATCAACCAATCAATAGCAATAGTAAAATTAGTAGTAATAGTAGTAGTAGTAGTAATAGAAGCAATATCATCAGCAGTAATAGTAGTAGTTATAGCAGTAGTAGTAGTTATAGCAGTAGTTGCAGTTATAGCAGTAGTAGTATAATATTATAGGCTAGCAGCAGCAGCAGCAGCAGCAGCAGCAGCAGCAGCAGCAGCAGTAGCAGTGGCAGCGGCAGTGGCAGCGGCAGTGGCAGTGGCAGTAGCAGTAGAAGGGCAAGTCCAAAATCGATTCCCATAAAATTCTCAGCAGCCATATTGTCGTGTAACTGCCCGTATACTGTCGATTAATTTTTGTCCCAGGAGCGATAATTATGTCTTAAGTTGTCACACTTCGCAGTAAGTTGATAATAATGCTCACTTTGTTGCCTTATATCACGAGGTAAACAGAACTGTTGAGTCTGTCGAGATTTTAGCCTTGTTTAATATTGTGTTGTATTGTGTTGTTGAGTGTTGATTTAAGCAGAGACCAATAATTCATCTACATGTATATAGACGTGTGTATAATTATGATATCCTGAAGATGTTTGAACTGGCGGTATAAGTAGAAAAACAAAGCAATATAAATTATTCCTATGTTAACTAGGTCTATAGATAGATGAGCTATGAATAATAAACTCGTTTTTAATGAATTATTTATGGCTGGACACTCAGAGAATCGGTTTCAAACGCGTATAAAGAAGGATGGTAGTGCTGATCATCTTTTTAATATCGACACAATGAGTAGCAAGATAGAAACTAAATAATAGTTTTAAGGTTTTATTGAGACGGTTCACAGTTCGGAGTTGACCGAAGAACTGGGTTGAGACATACAGGTTAATTCTGGCGGAAGGTAACTCAAAGGTCAGTAGTGATGTGTAGGCCTCCCTTATCAAGGTTAAGTGTCAGAACTTGAAACGATGCACTGAGGAATATCCGGTGATTGCCAAGATGGTGCTGCAGTGTATATATTGTTACAGGTTACTGTTACACTTACCTATTCCTGCTCTGTGTCTGGGTCTGTGTCTCTGTCCGTCTGCCTATCTGATTCCTGTAGTGAGGATGGTCAGGAGAGACCATGTGCGGGCTATTGCACCTCATGAGGGTAACTGAGGAGTGCTATAGGCTAGTTTTGGCGGTAGACTGGTAGTCTGGGTATATGGTGGAATGTCTGTCTGTCACTGCTTAACTGTTGTACTAGATAACTGTCCATGGATTACTTCTTATGTCTAGTTGGATCCTGGAAGAGGATTGGTGTTATGTAAGAATTTGTATATAATACTGGGCTTTGAGAAATGAAACAGACCCGTTTGAAAATCATCTGATGTTGTGGTCGCTGGGGACCTCTTCCGAGCAAGAATTATGTGGCGACTTAAAACACATGGGGGCTCGTCCGGGTTGCACTCGTCGTCTATGTGGTGACTTACAACAATATGAATATCTTAGGTTTCCAACGATTAAATCCTTGTGCGCCATCGAAAACTGTTCATCATGCATCGATAAAGCATCATAACATGGATCACGTGATATTCCTAACAAGACTTTGCTAGCTGTTGATGTCACGATGCGATGGTTGCCTGGGTTGGGGTATGCACGTTCTCTCGAGGAGCCGTAGCCATCTGAGGGGCGCCGTCGTCAGTCAACTCGTGATCCACAAATCCTCATCTTCATGATCATCGTTAGATTTCGTCGCCTCATCCACCGACCATTGCCCTGCTCACACTCTGAAGTCAGCGGAGCATGGCGTAAGCATGTACGTTGCTTTTCGAGCACTTGTGCTACATAGATGCAGAATTGCACTGAAAATGGGCTTCAGTTTTTTAAATGTATAGTCTTAACGCTGTAACGACGAGTGTAGTGAAACCGACCGTGGGACCAGTGGTCAAAGTGAGTGTTTTAGCACTAAGTCTTGTTGATGTTCAGATGTATAGATCAGATGATAATAAGTCTTTATTAGTACGGTACCCAGGTACCCTTCCTTTCGTCTCATAATTTCTTATAAGCATCAGCCTGAAACTGTCGTTTTGGATTTTTTAAGATCAGTTAGACCATCACCAAACGCAGAACGACGTTTGGGTCGTTTATAATTAGATCTAAGTAAGAAGAAAAACCCAGCAAAGGAAGAAACATCAATGCCCTGATTTCCCTATATAGTGAAAATTCAAAAAGTATTTTTGTTACCGCTGGTATAATTCATGCAGTCCAAAGCAAGTGTGCGAGACGTTGAGTAGGCTAAATCTTTGAGCTCATATTTGCATAGCAATAGACACGAAAACGTTTTTGACAAAGTTGGTGAGTTTGAAGACTTCCTGCTTAAATTCAGCGAAAGACTTATGTTCTTGTTCTAAACTAGATCTACTGCACCTAAAAATTACAAATGTAGCATCAGAAACACTCGGTGTCAGAAGTCTAGATCTTTCTTTGAGAGAATTAACATGGCCTTAACTGCTAGCAAACCAAACAAGAAATCTGTAAAAATACAGAGGTCTATGACATGCAATTTATACGAAAAAGCTATCGTAGAAGCACGACATATTGTTGACTATATATATATATATAGTCAAAGGATTTCCCCCGCCCCTTATAGGCCTACTAACGAGAGCACGTTCGATTGCCTGCAGCCAGTGCGAATGAATCAAACAGTGGACCGATAAGAAGCTTTGTCTGGATTTCAGATCAGTTTTTCTGCTTTTTTTGTCTGGTAACAATATGAAACTGTGTTTCGTTTTGCATTTGCTTGTTAAGTTTAACAAACTCGGCTAATCTGTCGTTAAATATATCATATTTGCTCATCTTAATGCGCCACTTAGGCCCTAAAATTTGTTTGGCATACGACCTATATACAGATACATCGTTTGTCGTATGTCAAACAAAATGTCAAGTGGGGGCGAGCAAATACGAGAATTGTTGAGACCGTTAAGGACCACACTCGAGAAGACGGGTATGGCATTAAAAAATTAACATAATACAAAGCTGCTTCAAAGTCACAAGGTCAAAAAGTCGAGAGCAAATGGCCAGAGTTCAACCAAATGTTGATTCATTCGGGTAACTGTTCTCTCGGGCTGATAAAAGGGCTTCTTTCTATGACAGCAGAACGATAATTTTCTGGTGATTGTGACCTTTTGACTTTCAATTGACCTTGGATTATGTCACACCACATTTTTTTAACATGCATGGCGTGTTTACAGTGCATCTGTTTGTCGTATGTCAAACAAAATATCAAGTAGCCTAGTATGTGAAGCCGAGCAAATACGAGACTTTGCTTTAGATTAATCGAGTTTTCGCTGGTTAAACATGACAAGCAAATGCAAAACGAAACATGGATATAATAATATTATTACTTTGTTGCCGAACAAAAAGTAAAAATCCAACTGGTCAGGAAGGCAGACAGATGATGCTTGAGAGAGGTTGTTACGAAGCAGTCCACTTGCATGCAATTTATCTTACCTTATATATCATATAATATATATATATATATATATTGGCCTATATGTAGTAGGTCTAGATAAGGTGTTTTCAGACACACTGTGTAAGATGTCATGACATTGTATAGACACAGATCCTATATATAGAACTGGAAGATAGCTGCAAGAATCAGTCAATTAAAATCGACAGCTTCGCAAGGTGATAAAATATTAAATTGGGTTTGAGGATATTTCGATATTCTGGATTACGGTATACAGCCTACGCGACTTGATGTGAAGACACATGGAAGTATAGCCTATTATTAGCTTTGTGCCATGAACATTGTACTGTGATGACATGCCTTTGTTCTAAAACACTATTATTACGTCACTAATTTTGGACAAATATGACATGATGATGCTAGGTTATTATCAATTAATTTTGTTCTATTGTCTGATCTTCGTATTGTGACGTATGCTCTTTGTTATGCGATTTTGTTGCGTCACTGATATCTCTCATGGACAAGCTGCTGCTATGACAATAGCTCTGTAATAATATGACGCAATCTCCTTTGTCTACAGCATTATTGTTACGTATTTAGCGTTTGTTGTTAGCACTATGACTAATTCCGTCCGTAAAATTACTCCTCTTTGTTCTGAAAACACTATTGTTACGTCATTGTTTTTGTTCATAAACATGTCGTCGACTTGACATTCAGAGCATAGCTTTGTGGCGTGTACATCTAATTTCAGTCGTCAGTTGGTTGATGCACCGTACCAGGTCCGTACCTAGTTCGTGTAGTTTAACGCTTGGCTTTCCATACTCCTTGTATGGCCCATAATACATGTGCTACGTACCTAAACGTAGCTTAATGACCCGACGATGTTGTTCGCGTGTGTCACGTGAACTGACGAACCATACTCCGCCATTGATTGCACTCTGCCAGTGCAAGTCCCAAGCCAGCATAAATGAGGAGGGCGTCGCTAATGGTCTCTGCTACAACACAGTGACGTTAAACTGCAATTACTACTACTACTACTACTACTCACCCTTTCAGCCACTGATTGTCCGTTGAAGCCGGCATTCTCGAAGGCCGATCCTCGTCGAAGGAAGAAGGAAGATCTCCTGGAACCAGAATCACTTCCACCTCCTCCTCCTCCACCTCCTCCTCCACCTCCCACTTTTAATGACGACATCTCTTTCGATCCGTCATCAACGCCGCCACTGAGATCGACTGTATAACAATCACAGCAATGTAATTAGTACTATATAGCAATACCTTACTACTATCTGATACTACCACTACTACTGCTGCTGCTATTACTATCATTATTACTACTACTACTGCTACTGCTACAGCTATATACTGCTACTGCTGCTGCTACTACTACTACTACTAGTAGTACTACTACTACTACTACTGCTACTACTGCTGCTGCTATTACTACTGCTATTGCTACTGCTATACTGCTATATACTGCTCCTGCTGCTCCTGCTCCTGCTACTTCTATTGCTACTGCTACAACAACAACTACTACTGCTACCACTCAGTGGCGGCGCCAGGGGGCTAGTGGCTAAACCCCCAAAGGTCATCAGTTTTTTGCACAGGGAAAAATGAAATATTTTTATGAGATTTCGACTATGCCACCCCCTAAAAAAGTCATCAGGTTTTATAGGGCAAAGAAAATAAAAGAGACTTCGACCAAGCGACTAAAAAAGGTAGTCAGCTTTTTCTGATTGGAAAAATGAAATTTTTTCTTGAGATTTTGACAAAATGACAAAAAAAGGTCGTCAGAAATTTAGAAGAATGAAAATGGAATGGAAAACTCAGTCCCCAAAACTGAAATCCTGGCGCCGCCACTACTACCGCTACCACTACCACTACCACTGCCACTACTGCTACTACTACTACTGCTGCTGCAACTGCTACTGCAACTGCTACTGCTATTGCTGTTTCTACTGCCACCACTATCGCTCGCAATGCCGTATTCATTACCGATACCATTTCCTCAATCATTATATCTCTATACTGCTACTCTTGCTGCTGCTACTGCTACCGCTACTATTGCTACTACTATTTATTTCATCTATGCATTAAAAACGAAGTCCGTTAATCCCAATCCTAGGTACTCTTATCTTCATCATTCTTGGTCTTTTTATCGGTATTTCGACTTCCTTTAGCATGTCCATCATCTCCGTCGTCAGCAGCATTGTCATCGTCACCATTGTCATCGTCACCATTGTCATCGTCACCATTGTCATCGTCACCATTGTCATTGTCACCATTGTCATCGACACCATTGTCACCATTGTCATTGTAACCATTGTCATCGTCACCATTGTCATAAGAAGTTTTGTCAACACGACGACAATATCTCAAGAACGTCTTTGTCGATGTCGGTTTAATGGTTTTAATCAGAACAGTTGGTAAACAGAAGGCGTGCAGTGAGTAGAGGGGTGAGGGGTGTTGAGACCTCATGTCTTCTCGTTAGGTCAAAAAGGTGAAAGCAATCAAAAAGACGTCTGCAACTGGAGTGTCACTTAATCGTCCGACACGACAATGGCCGCGATTGTTATAGCGCCAGAATGCTGACTCTCGAACAAACAAACGCAACTAAAAAGCATTCACTTTTTCTGAACGCAGTGTCTTCTCCTGCACAGAGCTACAAGTAGGCCAATACAACTTTAGGATTTATGGATGGTCTTCCCAGTTTCGCTCATGTATACGCATCCAAATATATATCTAACTAACTATATACACAACTAACCTGTAGAGTCAGTTATAATATTTGTAACTTCCAGATGATATCTCACATAGCTTCAGTAACTTCTCGAGTAGGCCTACACGCTATAATTATGCGCAATAGATTATCGATGATAACCTGATTGTTGGGAACCTCTTTTGCGTACATTAGTCGCATTGCACCATAGCCGACAAACCGAACAGGATATGTTTTGCAAACATCTGATGCACCTGAAACTGCGTGCAGCAGTTCAAGCTTTTTAGGTGCGCCAACATGCCTCACATGCCTCGCTTTATTGTCGCACTAATTCATTTCGCCTTACTTTCCATCTCGACAATGACGCATTTGTCCGAGGCCTCTACATGTGCATCCGTTGTGATCCGGTTTCAGCCAGCAACAGTAACTGTTGTTGTAGAGCGACGAAAATAGACAAAGTCTACTGCGGCTCAGATCCCAAAAGCGTACACACCTACGCAGCGCGCCCGATAGTATTGCACGGGAAATTCTGCCAACGCAGAAGACCTATTAACTTTAAACTGTGAATCCTAAAGATAGATCTACAACTGTGAGACATGAATCAGCAGACCTTCACGCACCGATGGAAAGAAGACGTTAATTGTATCGAAGAATTGTATGCATGTATAATAAGAAGCTTTTATTAGCTATACACAGTACAGTACTAAGCCCTACTATTATTATTGTGGACACTTAATGGAGTCAAGGCGGCGGTTATGAGACACGCATACGTGACCTGCATTATTGCTGGAGATAGACTAGAAGTTTATAATTGAAGCTATTAAACTAAACAGGACGAAGCAGATAGCCTAAATTTAAATGTAAATATTTTTCCTCTAGTAGTCGTACGGTCTCCACCAGGCTATTGTTCAGTGAATTTATGAGGGGAACCTTCTTCGCCACTGATGTTCATTTGAATGGACACTATATACGTCAGGTTTTGGTATCCACGTACGCATGTTCGCTTTTTACAAGGTATTCGAGCAGATAGTAGAATAGAACGTCTAATTTTATCAGCTTTCCCAGCAGCTAATCGCTGAATTGTATTGTATTGTATCTGACCATTTATAAAGCGCTTCTTGCAGCAAGAGCCTTGCAGAAGGGCTCCCAGTGCGTTCAACCCCGAGAAAACAGGCAAGTTTTTAGACGAGAGAAAGACGAGGAAAGACTGCCAGAAAGGATGGCAGAGCGAACTGATGGCGAACTGATGGGGGAAGCCCATTAACTGATGGGGGAACTGATGAGGGAACTGATGGGGGAACTGATGGCGAACTGACGGTGGAAGCCCTTTAACCGATGGGGGAACTGACGGGGAACTGATGGGGAACTGATGGAGGAACTGATGGCGAACTGATGGTGGAAGCCCATTAACTGATGGGGGAACCGATGGGGGAACTGACGGGGAACTGATGGCGAACTGATGGGGGAACTGATGGCGAACTGATGGGGAAGCCCATTAACTGATGGGGGAACCGATGGGGGAACTGATGGGAAACTGATGGCGAACTGATGGGGGAACTGATGGCGAACTGATGGGGGAAGCTCATTAACTGATGGGGGAACTGATGGCGAACTGATGGGGGAAGCTCATTAACTGATGGGGGAACTGATGGTGAACTGATGGTGGAAGCCCTTTAACTGATGGGGGGAGTCCATTAATGGTAGTAGATTATCTGTCATTTAAGCGGTTGAATGGACAATTTTTGCTCAACTGTGTTGACCTTTTCTAAATGCGTTAATATGTTTAATCTTTCACCGACCAAAATAGACTGAAGCGAAAAATTTCCTCGCGTCTCTAGCTGTGCGTTCAACGTGGATTATGCTAATCAATGAAGTCTTTTTCACCTTCGTATCTCGCCTCAATCTGACGTGGAAGATTGCGGAAGAGGACAGTAATTACGTGGTGAGTTATGGTGACCCAACCACAGGAGTCCATATATTATATACGTGTATATGTATTATATAAATATAAATATATATATTATTCAAATGGCCTTTAAATCGGATCAACATGGACTAAACTAGATTAGTTCCGATTAGATCAAATTGTATTCGATTAGATTACAGCGTATTCTATGGCAATGTTCGATAGGCCAGTCTAAGGTTGGTATCATGGTATGGACATATAATGAGAAAAGAAGACGATAGTTATGTAAAAAGAATCATGCAAGACAGTATACAGCCCACACGGTCGACGCAGCCGAGGACGACAGAAGAAAAGATGGGAGGACGTGATAATGCATGACCAGAAGCTACTCAAACAGAAGAAGGAAGACGCTGGAGACAGAGACAAGTGGTAGAGAAGGATCCGAGTGACTGACCACTCGCCAAGGAGGGATTGATCTGAGCATGAAGGGAAAGAAAAAGAAGCAGAAATTAGAGCAGATAGAATAGATTAAATCTGTATAGTATATACGATTCGGCAAGTTCTGACGCATTAAAAATAGCTCTGTGTTTTGCAACAGTTTATTAACGGTGAATCGTCATTAGGTGTGAGAATACAAGCATATTGGTGTCTGTAGTTTTTGTAAATAGCCTTCTCTCATAGTTTTATATAGACTCAAGTGCATGCGTCTCATTTATAAACTCGGTAAAATAATAGACACATTACATCGTTCCATGCGAAGTCTTGAACCGCTCTTTGAGGCGAC
This sequence comes from Lumbricus terrestris, assembly GCA_949752735.1. Taxonomy (NCBI): domain Eukaryota; kingdom Metazoa; phylum Annelida; class Clitellata; order Crassiclitellata; family Lumbricidae; genus Lumbricus; species Lumbricus terrestris. Next base: position 59,353,630 of record OX457039.1, read on the forward strand.
ATAGAGGTGAACATAAGTACATAGATACGGAAATAATCAGATGATACCTTTGACGTTTGGATCACCGTTCCATTTCGTGATGCTGATCGTTCGCTTTCTCGTGCCACTCCCTTCTTTGCCACCTGCCACCTCCGATTTCCCCGAACTTAGGGGCATACCGGATGTAGAACTACCGTTTGTCGAATTCTTCTTAACAACAGACCCACTAGAAGTTGATTGACCTACACAGCTTCCCTTCAACCTAAACTCCCGAGTGAACGACAGACCAGCGTGTATCTAACTAAACGTCAACGGCCGTACACGTCCGAACGTCCTTATGGCTTTACGTCAACCTGGAACAAGCTGGTGTATCACGGACGAACCGAACCTTCCTAATCGATTCATCAGTATCTCTGGAACGTATTCGATCAACGCTTATAAACGCCGAACTAAGAGCATAGACTCAGCTGAACTTGGCCACTTTGAAACGCCTCACTGCCCTCGACAGAAGCAGACAACACGGACGAAGCTGAACGGACCAGAAAGAACCAGAATTCGTTTGTATAATATGCAATAAGCAACTAAGCAGTTAGTCAGTCGGCAGCCTAGATCACGACGAGATGAAAAATACTCTCCCACATTTCATCACAGTCGCCAGTCTTCGTGCTGGTAGAATTATTATTCGAAAGTAGATAATTTATTCTTCACGTATCCGTCAAATCCCGGGCCAGCACCGAACCATGACATTGTCTAACATGCATCCTCGACTTAATGTGACAGACCCAATAGACTCGCAATCTGTCAGAGGCCACCCACAGTTGCAATAAGTTGTCGTCTAAAGCAAACTGCTTGCCAAGGGATAACATCGTTGCGGGCACCTAGAACCTGATGATTGCCGACCAGACGACATTTAAAACGTTAACCCAATGACCTCCACGTGGTTCCCTCTGGTGACCTCTAGCTTCACGGACAAGCTCCCCAGTTGAGCTCAACCAAGCGTGCAATGTAGGCCCTACTCAAAACTGCCAGATTTGTTCACTTTTAAACGTTATTACTAGAAATATAATAGAAATATTTCTTCAATTGTGACAACAGCATTACTGCACGAAATTGTTTCACAAGCAGATAGATAATTAATATTAATTATAGACGTAACTGAAATTTCATCTGGCGACTGATTGGCTAACTAAACATCTATGTTACGCTGTGTATGATAGGCCTACCGATTTATTAATAATTATGGGCCTAATAATAGTAGCATTCAAAAAAAGTAATGATAGGACAGAACAGAGAAACCATATATCTCTACCAACGCTTATCCGTTGCCATCCAAAACCTCAATTCCATCACCACTTCACTTCACTTTTAGTATTCAGTACGACATCAACCATCCCATAATAATGTTGTCACTAACTTCTTTAGTCCTGATGGATGGCATAGTCCAATTGGGGAACGGACATTTCCCACCTGGACATTTCCCCCCCCGGACATTTCCCCCCGGACATTTCCCCCCCTGGACGTTTCCCCCCCTACCCTAGGACATTTCTCCCCCCCGAATGCCGAAACCATTGCTTTTGTCGTCTTCAATATTTTCATCAATCCAGTTCCAATTTAAGCAATAATATTTTCATCAATCCAGCTCCAATTTAAGCAAGAATATTTTCATCAATCCAGCCCCAATTTAAACAAGAATATTTTCATGAATCCAGCTTCCATTTAAGCAAGAATATTTTCATCAATCCAGTTCCAATTTAAGCAAGAATATTTTCATCAATCCAGCTCCAATTTAAGCAAGAATATTTTCATCAATCCAGCCCCAATTTAAACAAGAATATTTTCATGAATCCAGCTTCCATTTAAGCAAGAATATTTTCATCAATCCAGTTCCAATTTAAGCAATAATATTTTCATCAATCCAGCTCCAATTTAAACCAGAATATTTTCATCAATCCAGCTCCAATTTAAACCAGAATATTTTCATCAATCCAGCTCCAATTTAAGCAAGAATATTTTCATCAATCCAGCTCCAATTTAAACAAGAATATTTTCATGAATCCAGCTTCCATTTAAGCAAGAATATTTTCATCAATCCAGTTCCAATTTAAGCAATAATATTTTCATCAATCCAGCTCCAATTTAAACCAGAATATTTTCATCAATCCAGCTCCAATTTAAACCAGAATATTTTCATCAATCCAGCTTCCATTTAAGTTATATGTTTGTGCGTTTTAAACGCATTGCTATTTAAGTGGATTCCTTAGCATTTACTTCAAAGGAATCGTTGTAAAAGTTTCAGATTTAATTATACAGGCCTAGGCGTAGGTCTAGAATTCAGGGTAGGACTTGTATGGTCATTTGAGGTGGTATGCACAGAAGGGGAAATGTCCTAGTCGAAATCAGGGGGGGAAACGTCCAGGGTAGGACTTGTATGGTCATTTGAGGTGGTATGCACAGAAGGGGGGGAAATGTCCGGGGGGAAATGTCCTAGTCGAAATCAGGGGGGGAAACGTCCAGGGGGGGAAATGTCCAGGGGGGAAATGTCCGGGGGGGAAATGTCCAGGGGGGGAAATGTCCTACACTCAGTCCAATTATAGGCTACCCCAGGTAAATATTAGATAATAATAATGACGGTCATAGCACTTATAGTCTAATGATGATGATGATGATGATGATGATGATGATGATGATGGTGATGATGATGATGATGATGATGATGATGATGATGATGATGATGATGATGATGATGATGATGATGATCAACAAAAATAATTACCTACATGTATATTGTACAATCAGCGCTTAGGTATTATGATCCAGCGATTCAATGCATTCCGTGATACCTTCCGGCGCAGGATCTCTACGACGATTTGTTGCCATTCAAGACGTTTTAAAACTTTTTTTATTCTGTTCTTAATTAGTATTTAAGCATACCTGAGGGATTATATGTACCTCAGGGCACAAAACATAATAATGGTAATAATAGTAGTAGTAGTAGTAATAGTAGTAGTAATGCTACTGCTGCTACTACTACTACTACTACTACTACTACTACTACTACTACTACTACTACTACTACTACTACTAGGCTACTACTACTACTACTACTACTATACTACTAATAATAATAATAATAATAATAATAATAATAATAATAATAATAATAATAATAATAATTCGTTCATTACTGGTGACAGGCGCGAAGCAACTTTTCTTTTCCAGCGCCTGTCTGTCAACATTCAGCGCTATAACTTGGTCGCTTTTAACTCTTTTCTCTTCAAACTCTGAAGACGAGGCCTGACAATTCCGGACTAGTTTTTAAACAATAGTTAGCAATGAAGTTCCTGAGGGATCCTAAATACCGCGGGGCAAAAAATAAATAAAATAATAATAGCAATAGGCCTAAACATAATAGCAATAATAACAATAATTATACAGTGACAATATTGTAGTGATAAACAACAATAACATAAGCTTAGTCTAAGTATAAGTAATAAACACTACAATAAAATGACTCAATGAGGCTAAACTACTACCTGAACACCGGAAAGTCGGTTACTTTTTCCAAAAGTTCAACAAATATTTCAGTGTGTGCGTGTGTGTGCGTGCGTGTGTGTGTGATCAGCTTGCCCGAGGTGATACCTGTCAGTAGTAAAATAGACATGTTTAAAATAGATTACTATAGCAGTAGTTACAATGTCATGTACTTGCATCTGCATCACAGAGACTGTTGGATTGTTGGAAGCGCAGTTCGGTGTGCATATTATAGATACAATTGCTATAGCTTCACCCGTGATTGACCCCCGTACGTAAGGGCAAGAGGGACACTTGCCCCATGGAGATTAACAAAGTTCTTCTTTTAAAACTAGTACTTTTTAGTTGCAGCAAATATTTTCACACTAAGGCACTGCTTGTCTCATGATACACAAAGTGAAAATTTAGGCGACATTTATAAACCTATGCGAAAAGACCTATGATCACAATTTCTAGCTTTTCATTTATCCAGCTCGCACAATAAAATTTAGCCGTGACTACTGCGTTTTACCCATCGTGCAGAAATATAGAAATATGTATCGGAGTCTATGGCTTCACTTAGGTTTAAATATTAATGAATTAAAAATAATCGGAATCGTTAATTCTAAGTATTTTTCTATAGCACTATAGTCAAACGTTATTTGCTGAGCATTGGCTTATTCACGAGCTCACCTTCAACAAACTCACCTATTCTGCAACAATACCTGTCAGTTACTTGTAGGCCCTAAATGCAAAATCAGCTGTGTAACCGTGCAATTCTTAATATCCTTGAAAAGCAAACAAGATGTCCAGAATACGTCTAAATTGACGTAGGCCTATTTGCTAATCTGCTGTCATGTAGGATTTAATCCGGAGGGTCATTTAACTCCAAAACACGCTTTAAATCATAATAAAGATGGTGAATAGCTGAACCTCTGTTATCCAGCTTGCATTACACCTGAAAACCCTCTCAACCAGAGAGCAAGTTTCTAAGAAATTTCCATTGCATCGCGTAAACACTTATGTAACCTTCATGGTGTTGTTATCGGAGGCGCTCTGCTTACTAAGCACGAGAAATGTCCCAAGATCACTTCAGTGTTTTGCCAGCGATGTAATCATCTGGTCTTAACTGGCATTTTAGGAAATATTTGTTGAACCAAGGGGAAAACTCACCGACTTTCCGGTTTTCCGGTAGTAGTTTAACCTCATTTTATTGTAGTGTTTATTACTTGTACTTATGTTATTGTTGTTTATCACTGCAATATTGTTACTGTATAGTGTATAATCATCTGGGTCATGACTGGCATTTCGAAGTATGACCACATCTCTGCTGTTATTCGTGACTCTCTTCACTGGCTCCCATACTGTAGGTCTGCTTCCTCATGCAAGGCTGTCTTGCTGGTTTGACTCCAGACTTCTTAGGACATGTTGTAAGGCCTACTCCAGTGTCATCTCTGCCCGGTTGTCTAGGATTTTCGTTATAATTGCCCCCCCAGCTAGAACAGTTGCCTCGGACCCTCAAAACCGACAGTTTTCACTTTAAGTTGACCAGTTTCTCTAGTGCCTGAAAACTATCCTTACCACCGGAGACACTGCATGCCCGGGTAGGAAGCGCTTCATATCGTGAAGCTATAATTATAAATATTATTTGGTCCCAATCAAGCTTATAGTTATCGTGCCCAGATTGCTCGTGCATAGGCATGAGTTGGAGCAAATATTGGCTCTCTGCTGTTTCTATGTTAAACTGGGAACATGGACTCCTTGGGGAGGCATGCTGAAGAGCTGTGGACGTCAGAAATAGGATATTTTTCCAACTGCAAAATTCCATCAATTTTCATGAACTACAGTCAATTGATTCCGGGCTGTGTACAATATTATTTTGGCCCTCTGCCAAAATGGTTTAAAAGTTTCAACGATTTCAATCAGTGTCATATCATGCCGAAAAATGCGAATAGCCGTCAATTAAATGTAGGTCTACAAGGTATTTGAAGTCTGACTTCTATTGTAATCAAAGCCTGGCGTCGTTGGTCCTACCATTAGCCTTTAAATTAAATAGGCCTACCAACTGCAAACAATCTACAACGCTCGCATCGGAAATGCTTGACACAACAGTTAATTTTGGCTGTATCGTGTTAGCATTTGCACCAGTTTGCAAGCGATCAGCATAAACGAAAGCGCATTATATATATACGGTAACGTCACTTCAAACGTATGTTACGGTATTTATAAAATAGGGCCTTCTCTTACGCTTGCGTAGCATATGTAGCACTCAACATTAGACAATGGCCAGTTATTCATGTATTTCCAAATAGCAACCACAGACGGCGCTTTTATTGTAAGTCCTTTCCTACAAGACAATCGAAGCCAAAGTAATTTGTTGACATAACGTATCGAGTCCTTGGAAGTCATGAGAGCATGACATCCCTCAGACTGTCATTCAAAATGCAGCAGGCAGGCAAAGACTACATAACATGAACAGATCGATCATCAGTAGCTATAGGCCGTTGCGCAAAATTACCTCTGTAACAGTGAGGTCGCAAAGGCAACCGTCAGAAATAGACCTTCAGACTGTATACGTATACCATCCATCATCTGCGTCAACAACACGCATTCACGAGGATCTAAGGCAGCAAAATCTCTAAGCAACATGTGATATATTACACGCATCATGCATATCTTATGTTGTCCAGACCTATTCCCTCAACTGCAGCTGTTCCTTCTTTTTCCGTTTCCGTCTCATGGGTCAGTCAGTAAACAATACATTGCTGGAGCGAGGGCTGTTGATTGAAAAGCTGGTGGTGAGTGCTCTCTTTTTATCGGGTTCACACAAGGACAACGTTGACAATAAACTGACAGTGCTTTGAGACATTATGGTCCATCGTGGAAGGCTGCTAAGACACTATGGCCCATCGTGGAAGGCTGCTTGAATGTCCGGTCGCCTCTGATGAAGAGCGGCTGAAGCCTCTTGAGGATTGTGCAGTGGCTAAAGAAGAAAAGCAGTCCGATAAATACACAATATCCTAACCTGCCTTACCTTTAGGCACCAAGCTGCTATAAAACAGGATGGTCCAATCATAATAAATGCTGAAAGGAGTTCGGGTCCATTTAGAAATCAAAGAGAACGCATGAGTATCGAAACTATAGTACTGTATCTTACATCGGCATTTCGAATGAATTCAAGTAGGGGCTGCTTCGTGATGATAAAAACCGGGCGTATAATTTATTAGCTTCTTTGACGATCGACCTCGGCTTGAAAGCCTTAGCTTGAATGATCATTAAGGATGAACCAAGATTAAAAAAGATGAACTATTACTGGCATGCCTAATGCCTATGCGTTCAATTGATACGATCAGTACAGTAAATGATCAAAGATCATTAGTAAAATTACATTTTTTCTTGAGGTAGGATATATAAATCTCTCAGGAGACAAATAAATTGTCCAGAAACAGATAATGACATTATTATTATTATTATTATTATTATTATTATTATTATTATTATTATTATTATTATTATTATTATTATTATTATTATTATTATTATTATTATTATTATTGTTGTTGTTGTTGTTGTTGTTATTATTATTATTATTATTATTATTATTATTATTATCAGTTTTTTTTACCCGAGGTATTTATGATCCCTCAGGATTTATGAATCTATTCTATGACGTTAGTGATTATTATTATTATTATTATTATTATTATTATTATTATTATTATTATTATTGTTATTGTTATTGTTATTATTATTATTATTATTATTATTATTTATTTTCATTATTATTATCATGATCCTTATTATTATCGTATCATTGGCGGTGGTGGTGGTGGTGGTGGTGGTGGTGGTGAACAATGCACAATGTATTAACCAGTGGCGCACCAAAATCAATCCGCATTCAGGTCAACTACACCCAGAAAATCAATCCATTTAGATGGGAGTATAACCTATGTGGTGCTGGTCCAGTATCACCGATTGATTTCCACCTGACATATAGCCTACCTTTTCAAAAGAAATGAAAATTACGATCACGAAGTATCAGATTCAATTTTATCACTCACACTTAATTAACTAAATTCAGAAAAATATTGTCATATAATAATGTCGACTTTTCATGATGATTCTGAAGGAAAACACGTGTAACTTATTGTGATGCCGCCTGCGATGTTCTCCGGATGTTTAGTAATTCTGATAAATGTTCATTCTGGTCGGTGCAAATTCGATTGGAACGAGCAACAAATAATATGTGGCACATACATTCATACATAAGGCTCAAATAAATAGACCGAGAAACTGATGTCCTGTAGTTTTAGGCCTAATCACAAAGAAGCTACTTAAGTGGTTGAATAATGAATATTGAGGAAACAGCCAAAACGGAATGATTATATTGCATATTATGTTGTACCAAGCAGCGTGACGTTTTCCTCGCGCTAAGTAATATTGTACCAACTACGAGAAGGAGAAGAGCTTTCTTCTAAGAAGGAGAAAGAGGAACGAGAGGCACAAAGAGAGAAACTGCATGGGGATGAAATCTGCATGAGACACGTACATGTAAATGGACAAACGAAGAGCAGGAAGAGAAGGAGAATAGGACGAAGAGAAGGAGGAATATGTGGAGCATGAGATTATTCGACGAAAAGTCTGAGGAAGAGCATCAGAAGCATGGGAAAAGAGGAGGAGAAAATAAGAATAAGAATGGGAATCCTGGAGCAGCAAAAGAATAGCGAGGAAGAGTAGTATGATGGGGTGGGATGATAAGCTTAAGGAGGTTGCGAACGCCACTGGTTGCACTCTGCCAGTGCCAGTATCACGCCTAGATAAAGGAGGAGGGCGACACTGATCATCTTTGATATTATTACAGTGTGTCGTTAAACAGCATCAAGCTGAGATCGAAGGAGGAATCAAGGACAGTTGAATAGGAGGGAAAGAGAGAAGCATAAAAAACCGCAGGCGAAGGTGAAGAAATAGAAGGAGAAGGCTGATTACGTCACTTCCGATTCGATCGATCTACTTCCGGAAATAGCGACGGGCAACCTCTAAACGGTCGCCCATCTTGAAACCATTTTCGGTTGATAAAACCTGACGTGAAGCCCGATTGCTTTTCAATTCCCCGCTCCCGGAGCTGTCTTTCAAGATACCGTTGCACGAAGCGCAGAGGGACTTTGTATAAAAAACACACGACGAGTTTATATTTTTATTCTGTAGTGATTTCCACAGCTGCTGTTTCTGCTAAATGAAGCATCGTATCAATGAAACAATAGTCGTCGTCGTCGTTGTAGTCATCGTCGTCGTCGTCGTAGTCATCGTCGTCGTTGTCGTTGTAGTCATCGTCGTCTTCACCGCAATCAACTGAATCAGCAGCAAAGACACGAACGACTTCCAGAACAATCTATTCTTGTTCTTCTGACGTCTTGAATATATAGATCATTAGAGAGAAAATATAGACAATTCCCCGCTTTGGAAAGGTAGTTATAAAATTCTGCAGGAATTCGTGAAAGACCTTGAACGAGAGACAAGTCAGAAATGCGAACATAGTCTACGCTTCAGTGTCGTGTTTGGATTTATACTTATATTATATACAAACAATTTTTACACAATTTATGAAAACAGATTTATGAAATCAGATTTTGCTAACTGTATATAACCTACGTCCTGCACTAGGTCGGGTCGTAGGCTATACATGTGTGCTTAACAAAGAGTCCTTCTTATCACTTGCTGGTGTGACAAATAAGAGATATTTTGCTGCGTACCGGTACTCGGTAAAAAAAATAAACGATCAAACAGCGTTACAGCATTGTAGACCTTATGTTCACGAAATACATTTTAGTTCAATGCGATGATCATTAGGAGTAGAAGAGGCACTTCAACAAACAGCGCATACAGAGACGCAGCGGCGCCCGCAGGCGTACGCACTTACGCAAGTGTGTACAGCGCTGAAAGGCTAAAAAAATAATGGCTGGTGACTAAAAAAAGTCATCAGTTTTTCGGCGGATGGAAAAGGTATGTTTCTGGGAAATTCGAGGCTGATGAATAAAAAAAGGTCATCAGTTTTTTCGGCGACCCTGACGAAAATTTTTCCATGTTGCCCCCCATCGAAAATTTTTCCGCCCTTGGCTGTGCGTACAAAAACAAAAATCCTGGGGTCGCGGCTGCAGAGACGAGACTATCTTCATATCTTTTATCTTTATATATTTATATATAATATCACATATCTAAAAATAAATCTGACATCAGAGGCCTCGTAACAACACAGTCGTAGATAGGCTTCAGTTAAAAGCAATCACGTCAACCTCTGTTTAGTCAAAGTCTACACCAGGATCAGATCACAGGACACTGCAAAGACTGAGGACTGTGTAAATAGAGCCGGGTCACATACGCATAATTATCGTTTGCAGACCTTTATGAAACGTCAACCATGCAGCTATATTTATCCGAATTACTATCTATCTAGTTTCTATTTCACGTGCAACGTAGAGTCCTGACTGCTATCGATCACCGATTTTTTTAATCATATCACATAATACAATTTGATATGTAATTTGATTTTTTATAGTTTTATGTCACCTGTGAGCGATGTTTTATTCTGCGTGTTAAAATTAATTAAATTTCTTTGCGTTGTTTTGTTGCATGCACAATCAATTGTATTCTTGCATGATGTTAATAAAATTTCTTTTTATTTCAGACAAATTCATATGAAATGTGGGTCTACTTTACTTTTAAATGTGGAGTTGCCTCATGCAGATGTGTCTACACGAACGAGGGCCTATAATCAAGTGACAGTGACTCAAAAAGGTAAACCGTGTCTTCTTCGTAAAGAATTAACCCACATCCGAAAGATCTTTCTCTCATGTTGAAATCTCCTATTTGAGTCTATTTCCCATTTATTCTGACAGACATCTGTCTGATAATGTCGCGTCTTCAGTTAGGTCTACACTTTTTTGGCCCATCTCTTCGTGTTCTAACTGTCAGTGAAACATTTCGTAATTGGGTATTTTCGTTAATTCTAGGAAACAAGACGTCAGAAAATCGTCACTTCGGAATTGACACAGTTCCAGAAATACATTCCGCATAGGTATATATATATATAGATCTATTAGAACTATATATTATATATATATATGGCATATGCAATCATCATGGTCGGAGTTTATCAGAGGCTAAAGGGACTAAGAAAAAAAGGCCATAAACTTTTGTTGGCCCGAGAAAATATTTGTCGGCGCCGCTCGTTTTGGACCGAGTCTCAGCCCCCAAAAGCCCAAGTTCATCCCAAGTTCTTTTTTAGCCCCTCCAAGAACGGAAACCGAACTTCGCCCATGGCAATCATGCATATATAATACATATAATACATACACATTGCCTCAGTAGTTTAACGAAGTACCGCATTGGCGTATTCAACCTACATGTATATGCCTTATTCAATTTTTTTTAGCCATATTTATAGCCTACGATCCGCGTTCATCCTTAAATCTAGAAATGTCTGTTTCTTTTATCTTTTACTAACTCGCGTGCTGTTCCAGAGCAGCTGCTGCGTCGACTTCCCATCCCCCGATTCGAGGCATCTCAGTTCAATTCCTCCCACTCTTCTCTCATCCACCACAAGAACCGACCTACTGGGTCTGACGCTCACTTCAAATACCCTCGTGGACGGCGTCATACTCCTGCCGTCGACGGCCAGGAAAGACCCCCGTCGTGTCCCTGCACCAGCACCGCTGTCCAGCTCCCCATGCAGCACCCTTCCCGACTTATACATGTGCCTTCTAAGCAGCCTGGTCACCGACGGTGGCACCGAGTTGAACCGTCGACACCCGGCGACGATGAGCGCCTTGAACCGTCGTCTGAAGACACTGTTGAAGAGGCAGTACAGCACGAAGTTGGATGCGGAATTGACGGTCAGCAGAAGGTCGGTGATCTCTCGGACGCCGCGCACGAGGTAGCTCGCCTCGTAGTAGCCGAACCCGAAGACCGTTGACATGATGGCGTCAGGTGTGACGCAGACTATGAAGACGACGATGACGGCGATGAGCATGCGCGTGATGCGGTGGCGGTTGAGGGCGTGGCGACGGGTGGATCGCCAGAGGGCCTGCACGATGAAGTAGTTGAGAAGGCAGAGGATGGCGAGTGGGATGACGGATCGGAGCATGTTGTGACCCCACGAACAGACGACGGCGAAATTCTCGTTGCTCCACAGCGTCGTCAGCTGAGCCGAGACAGGAAACACAAAATGGAGAAAAATTAAATTGCTAACTAAAGCCCATAATTGTCAGAAATCTATTAAGGTATTATTTGTGTGTCTGTTTGTATGTGCACTTGTCATAGCGCCACTTCAAGCTCTATACTCAGAGGCGCTCCCGACTACAGAGCGGACACTTCATCGGAGTTTCACGCCGAAGCGCTGAGCAATTGCGAGTGAAGGACTTGCCCAAGGTCCTTACGCGGCGACTTGAGGTGGATTCGAACCTCCAACCCTTCGGCTGCAAGGCAACGAACATATACCCACTACATCACCGCGCCCCATACAAATAATTACTCAGGTAGAAGAACATGCACTCCATAGTAATAGGATCCTACTCCTGGCAGACTTCGAGATGATGTTCCACGAGTCGAACGGACATAATATATATATATATATATATATATAATTTTTAAAATATTCATCACATACGTTTTTTGCCCCGAGGAAAAATGAATTATCCCGTAGAGATTGCAACATTACTCGAAGCGCAAACTTATCTTTACTGCAAAAAATTTGAGCTAAAAATAGACGCGATATTTATAAACCTAGAAATTTGCCGAAGAACGTTCTAAAAAATTCATATTGCCTCAGAGTTGAATGCCCGAGTTTTGTAGGACAGACGTATAATCATATATACATAGGCATACAAAATGCCACACATGCATGCATGTATATATATATATATTTATGAATTTAAAGAAAAGCATGCATATATATGAAATGTACAAACTTGCATAAACCTATAGTTTGGATCATAATTTTATTGCATTATGTCATGTACATTAGGGTGTCCCACGATTGCACAGGAAAAATATTTTTCTTGAAACTTGAAATGCAGTCCCTCCAAAAAGTTTCCTTATGGTCCTATGATAGTACCTGCCAAATTTCTGGACATTTTGAAAATATTTAGAGGCCGCTCAAAGCTCACATATAATATGTGTAAGTTGTCACAAATTATACGTGCGACATATAGGCCTATGAGTTTGAAATTTTCGGAGGTCCACACTTTGATCCCACTAGCGTGCTTATGTATTGCTTAATAACCTTATATTGCTCTGAAATACTAAAATCTACAAATATGCAACCTTATTGTATTTGCGAATGAGGTTTTTCAAGCATAAGGACGACAGTTAAGCTCTCGAGCAAACGAATGATGTAAATGTCGTGCACTAGGATTGCAGGTCGCTACCTCCACATGGCAATCATCAGTGGAGTAGAAATGAATAAGGTTAACAGATTGTCAGTCTGATTTTTCTCTAGTTGGTGGAAGTAGCCTACAAACATGTTGGTGTGCTAAAGTTGACCTCTGGACCAGGACAGGAATCAACGGTTGCAGTTTGAACCTTTTGAAGTCGTGAAAGTGTGATGCATTAGGCCTAATTATTGGCAAATGCTTTGAGACAACGGCTTTCAATAACTGCATATTAAATAGAGTTTGCAATGCCTTGCACCCTTCTACATCAGCCATCAGTCGTAACATCTTGTTAACATCACAGAAATCTTTTAAGTCCAGTTGCCTGGTGCATTCTTTGTGTCCTTGGTAAAAATTTGTCCATCAATGGTCTGTAATTAAGCTCTGCAAGCCATTTAAAGATGAATGCTCCAATCTGGTTCACCATCAACCAAACCCTCGACCAATGCTACTGCAGTCTGCATCTAACAAATCATAAGAATTCATTACTGAACAGCTTTAGCGTGGCCATACTCGAAATATGACTATCAAGAATTTTCAAAACTCTTGGTATTCATGGTTGGATTGAACAATTCGGTAGCATTTCGCAAGCCTGTTGCCATCACAGAGCAAGTTGGATGGGTAAGGCAATATAGATCTAATTGCTTTATGATGGAAACGAATCACATATACAGTTGACGACCGTGAATTACAGGGCATCCAACCCAAACAAGTCTCAGATTTGTGATTGACATCTACAGTCAGGCGGTGTTCTCATGTAGAGTCACTGCTCTCTTTGAATTAATCCATAGCTTTATAATTCTGGCAATGCTGCTCTAGATGACAAGTCTGAAAATGATGCAACATCATTCTTGGTATACCAGCACCTAAGATATAAGAGATAGCAATTCTCTCTGTTCTTTCAGTGAGTTCTCATTAATGTGGAATAACGGGGTTATCTCTTCCTAAAAGTTTTTCCCAAACCATGCTGCGTTCAAATATAGTTTTCTCGATCTTTCGGTGAAAGAGTGGCGAGATAGCCAATCGTATAAGACCACGTGTGATTTTTCATAACGTTGGTCTGTGTAAATGACTGTGCTGAACAAACATGACGCAGCTTTGATACAGAATTTCAGCTCAACGATAACGAAGAACGTAGATCGGAGACAATTTCTCGTACAGGTTGTCGAAAAACACAGGCACATGTTTTCTAACCACAATTGTGACAATCTTGTTGACATGTGTAAATGTAGAACGTAGAACTGAAGAACAATTTGAGTGCAGTGATGTAGAATCAGCAGATCAGTATGAGAATAGTAAAAAAATAACGGTCCAGACGTTGATTTGTTGTGTAGCTGCATGGGGTGTGCAATTAAAACTTTACTGTGTGGTCCTAGGACAAATAGGGGTTGAACCTCACAGCCCTCTCAGAATTTCTTACTATGAAGCAGATGAAGGTATGGAGGAGCTAAAACCACGACTTGTTACATTATCAAGAGTTTGTAATGACTACTCCCAATGATTAGTTGTGTGTGCACTGATATTGTGTCCAAAGTTCAAAAATCTCAAATTTTTCTCGATTTTGCATTTTTTGAGCATAAGACTATGCCCAAAATATCCATTGTATCCAATAAAGTTAAATACCTGTTAATTCTACCATTCACGAGCTTTCCAAGGGTAGTAAATTTGTTATAATAGGATCAACGATTGGGATATAAAGGCATTTAGAAGTTGGACACATCAGGCGCAAATTATGCCAATATGGGTTAAATTTGGGCGGCTTGAGCCACCCCTAAATATTTTTTTAGTGTCATAAAACTTTACAGGTGTTATTATGGGACCATATGGAAACTTTTTAGGGGGACTGCATTTCAAGTTTCTAGAAAAATATTTGTTGGGACACCCTAATGTACATGTAACTAAAGGTCACTTATAATGTAACCCTAGTATATACTGCAGATGCATATTATATTTATTATCTATTTATGAGTATATATGCGCTGTATTGTGTCTGTAGGGAAACATACATGTATTATAGTGGGCCTATAGATCTATACACAGTTATACATCATGTTATTTCGGTACATGAAATCCGATGCGTGTTGTGTCTGACGACGAGTGACGAGATAATTCGATTCAGGTGTTCCTTCATCAAGACAGGTATGTAATATCAGAGACTGAGACATTCGCAATGCAATCGATGTACATGTGCATGTATGTACATGTATGTACCTATACTGTATAGTTGCCTGTGCTTCAAGGTGGCTTTCGAGGTGCACGGAATTCCGATATAGTTAGGAAGCAGGGTGACATTAATGACTCATAAAATAATGTGATGTATGCATGTGCCCTTCAAGATTTCTACTCGTAACAAACAAAGCAAGGAACTCACCATGGTGAGTTCCGTGCTTTGTTTATTATGCGC
Organism: Lumbricus terrestris; assembly: GCA_949752735.1. Classification (NCBI taxonomy): domain Eukaryota; kingdom Metazoa; phylum Annelida; class Clitellata; order Crassiclitellata; family Lumbricidae; genus Lumbricus; species Lumbricus terrestris. The sequence goes on from OX457039.1 coordinate 59,368,948, forward strand.
AATTAAAGGTCAATTAGTGCAGACAGGGAATACAGGGAAGAATGGAGGAGCTGCATTGCCCGATGTGCAGAACTGCACGTAAAGGACTGATGATGAGTGATAATGAGTGCAGACTTAAAGTATATTTGATTAATTGCTCGTTCACAAGAAATATACAACAGATGCTGATGCTATATATATGTATAATTATATATGTATATATATGCGTATATAACTATATATGTATATATACGTAGGCCTATATATTATTATATAACTATATAGGCTATGTATATATACGTATATAACTATATATGTATATTGTATATGCATATATGTATGTATGTATAGGAAGATGAATGAAATGACAAATGACCCTGTGTGACCTCATAAAATTATGATTTATTATATTGTTCTATATAATTAGATCTATTATATAATCCTGCACCACTGAGCTCAAAACCGCTCTTTTTTGGCGCGCTGGAATCGGGAGCGCCTCTGAGTAGTTTCTTGAAGAGGCGATATATATATATATGTTCCTGAATGATTGAATGTATGAATGAATTGAATGAATGAATGAATGAAAGATGAATGGCCACCACACTTGCCGGACTTTGACCGGCGTGATTATAAGGTCTGTTGAGCCACCATGCCTGAACGCTAAACGAAATCTCATCCAAAACAAAGAACATTGGCGAGTAGAAGAATGACATAAATATTTTCTATGCAAATTGTATCTTCCCGGGCCTTTCTGTTGATTGTCAACAATCATAAATCACGCATTGATCAGACATGCATTTCAATATTTCAATATTGAACAGATTTCGATTGTTTTACCTGAATTTTGACGGCAGAGACTTGGTTGGAGTTGTTCGTGAACTCATAGGCGGTTTCATATCGGAAGGCGAAAGGCAGGGCAAGTAGACTCATCGACACGAAAATGAGCCCAGCCACAAGCCTTGCCCTCCAGACGCTGTACATCTGCTTAGCCTTGACCGCATGGCAGACGAGTATGTACCTCTCTGCGGCTAGTGAAACGGTCAACCAGGCCGTCGTACAGACGGACATGTTGAAGAAGTAGTGCGCGTACGGATACAGATAACCGAAGGCCTGCTTTCCGGTGGGCGGATTAGCATGCAGAAGGAGGATGACGAGAAAGTAGAACATGTCGGTGATTAGCTTAATTCCGTCAGAGAAGGAGAGCGCGATCAGCAGTGTACTCGTTGTTGATTCGATTTTCTTTCCTCGCAACACAATTATCGTGATGATGTTGCCCGCCAGTCCGAGAGTACATATGATCGGGTAGAGGACAAGTCCGGTGATCCACTGCGCCGCTAAGTAGAAGTCCTTGTACGATTCCATGTAACCATCGACCTCCGTCATTGAGTCCGTCATTATTCCGGATGTAATGACGGACCCGTTTGTCCTGTCTCGCTCTTCACCCGTTTTCGGCGGAATAACTCGACTGTCGTTTTAGTTACACGTCGACATTCTTTGGTTGTTAGTTGGGCTTCATGGTTGACGACAGTTTATAACTTGAATTCCATTCGCAAAAATGCGAGCCCCGTTAGCTCTAAGTTGACATCCATGCGTTGCAACTTACAAGCTGGCTTCTATGGAGTTCGATCGTCAAACTGTGATCATCTCTACATGAACCAGACACATCTTATTCCACAATTCGTGACACACATGGTCAACCTATAGATGCTATGGTAGGCCTACACTCGATATCAATCAAGAAACCATCATCGTAGTCCGGTTCTTCGAGACGCATGTGAATCATTTGATGCATTGAATCTGTTCATACATGTTCAGTCAATCCAATGATTTTAGGTTGATTACAAATGACGTATGAGTTTATTTTCGTAGTCTCGTTCATTGGTCTTCGTTGTAATCACCGGTTATACAGGTAGCAGCGACCATTGGAGACCATTAGCTACAGCGTCCACTGACGACGGCCTTTGTAGCCAACATGTAGCCACCAACTACAACATAGCAACACACATCGTTTAGGCTTACATCGCTAAAACGCGCTGTGCAGTGTGCACACACTTTTTGGATAGAGCAGTGCAAAACACATCTTTAATAAACAACAAACGATGAGAAAATGATTTGCTTTGCTTAGGGTGTGTCATTTATATTTACATTTTCGTTACGCACATGTTAGTTCTTTTTTGTCATTATGGCGTCCATTATCTAAATCGCCTTGAATGTTGTTTGAAAGATGGCAAGACGTAGGTGTGATTTTTTATTGGATGCGGGTAGGCTATATACTGACGAGATCAGCACTAAACACGCGACGCTGTCATCCTTTTAAGGCGCTAATACAAAAGCTCTGTCACAATATTGCAAAGCTGCAAAGCACACGTTTCGATTGAACAGAAAAGGCAATGAGATAGACTCGGAAGTTTCCCTTTGTCGTAGTCAACACGCAACAAGAGGAGGTTCCCTCTTGTTGCGTGTGTTGACTATGGCATTTAAGACGACGATTCGAGCGCCGTGCAGTCAACCACCAAACACGAGCCATCTCAGCAGCGTGTCTTGTAGAAAAATCAAGTGGCAAGATGCCAGGTTTAACACTTCTTTTGACTTTAACTCTTTAGCTGCTGAGTCGGAGATTTGACGCCTGAAGCAGAGTGTGAGGCATGCTTTTAGATTCCTTCAAGCGGTTTCCACGATCATTTAGGATAATTAATTTTATAAAACGCGCATTTGGACTCCGCCCCTACTGAATCGGTCTGAATGGAATAGGCTAAGCTTCCGGACCTTATTCGCACATCTTCATCATTAAGCCTATTGTTCTATAAAAATATTAAGACAGTTACGCGATTTCATGCAAGATTGTATTTTTGTCTAGAAGCGTTATAATGACGATTAAAAATAATAATAGCAGTAGCAGCAACAACAACAACAATAATTGTCTTATTACTCACTACTTACAACAGATGTTCAGAACATTAAGCTATAATTTTTTAAGGTAAGGAAATAAAAAATTATTATTATGGATTTCATTTAATGCATTTTCCCAGGAATAGTCTAATAAAAATCCAATAATTTGCTGCATTTCGTCGTATACCATGCGATGTAGGCGGCAGGTCTAATGTAACCTAATGTAGTCTACTATAATCTCATAATCACACATTTTATAGCGCCGCTTCAAGGAAAACTTCGCCGTGGAATTTTCGTATAATGACATTGCAGGATGACGATCAAAGGGAATGATTTTCAGGTGTTTAGGGAAAATAATGAGACAACGAGAGACGAAAGGGACGAAATCCAACGCCATGGACGTGCAGGACTTACCTCAGGCTATGATATTTCATATAATAATAATAATAATAAAAATAATAATAATAATAATAATAATAATAATAATAATAATAATGTAGCGGACCTGCCTGGGCGTTAAATTTTTGTAAAATTGCTCCTCTACGTGTCCCTGTATGTTGAGTATGTTCCGTTATGTTCCATGATGTTCCCTCGTGTTCCTTATGTTCCCTATGTTCCTATGTTCCCTGATGTTCCTTATGATCCCTTTATGTTCCCTTGATGTTCCCTCGTGTTCCTTATGTTCCCTTGATGTTCCCTGATGTTCCCTGATGTTCCTTTATGTTCCGTATGTTCTGTTATGTTCCTTATGTTCCCTTGATGTTCCGTATGTTCCCTATGTTCTGTATGTTCTGTATGTTCCTTGATGTTCCCTATGTTCCTTTGATGTTCCCTCATGTTCTCTCATGTTCCGTATGTTCTGTATGTTCCTTGTGTTCCCTATGTTCCTCGATGTTCCCTCATGTTCCGTATGTTCCTTATGTTCCCTGATGTTCCTTATGTTCCTTATGTTCCGTATGTTCCTTATGTTCCCTTATGTTCTGTATGTTCCTCGATGTTCCTTATGTTCCCTCATGTTCCTTTTATGTTCCTTATGTTCCTTCGTGTTCCCTCGTGTTCCTTATGTTCCCTTGATGTTCCCTATGTTCCCTTGATGTTCCCTCGTGTTCCTTATGTTCCCTTTATGTTCTCTGATGTTCCTTGATGTTCCCTTGATGTTCCTCATGTTCCCTTGGTGTTCCTCATGTTCCCTTTATGTTCCTTATGTTCCTTCGTGTTCCCTGATGTTCCTTATGTTCCCTTATGTTCCCTCGTGTTCCGTATGTTCCCTATGTTCCCTCATGTTCCTTATGTTCCCTATGTTCCCTCATGTTCCTCGATGTTCCGTATGTTCCTTATGTTCCCTGATGTTCCTTATGTTCCTTATGTTCCCTTGATGTTCCCTCGTGTTCCTTATGTTCCCTTTATGTTCCCTGATGTTCTGTTATGTTCTCTGATGTTCCCTCGTGTTCCGTATGTTCCTTATGTTCTGTCATGTTCCCTGTGTTCCCTTGATGTTCCCTTATGTTCCTTGATGTTCTGTTATGTTCCTGATGTTCCTGATGTTTCCTTATGTTCCCTCGTGTTCCCTATGTTCTGTTATGTTCCCTTGTGTTCCTCGATGTTCTGTATGTTCCTTGATGTTCCCTTATGTTCCCCCGATGTTCCGTTATGTTCCTTATGTTCCGTATGTTCCCTTTGTTCCCTATGTTCTTTTGATGTTCCCTCGTGTTCCTTATGTTCCCTATGTTCTGTCATGTTCCCTGTGTTCCCTTGATGTTCCCTTATGTTCCTCGATGTTCTGTATGTTCCCTTTGTTCCCTATGTTCTTTTGATGTTCCCTCGTGCTCCTTATGTTTCCTATGTTCTGTCATGTTCCCTGTGTTCCCTTGATGTTCCCTTATGTTCCTTGATGTTCTGTTATGTTCCTGATGTTCCCTATGTTCCTTATGTTCCCTCATGTTCCCTATGTTCTGTCATGTTCCCTGTGTTCCCTTGATGTTCCCTTATGTTCCTTGATGTTCTGTTATGTTCCTGATGTTCCTGATGTTCCCTTATGTTCCTTATGTTCCCTCGTGTTCCCTATGTTCTGTTATGTTCCCTTGTGTTCCTCGATGTTCTGTATGTTCCTTGATGTTCCCTTGTGTTCCGTATGTTCTCTCATGTTCCGTATGTTCCCTATGTTCCTTTGATGTTCCCTCGTGTTCCCTTATGTTCCTTATGTTCCTGATGTTCCCTGATGTTCTGTCATGTTCCTTATGTTCCTTATGTTCCCTCTATGTTCCGTATGTTCCGTATGTTCCCTATGTTCCCTCATGTTCCTGATGTTCCCTCGTGTTCCCTTATGTTCCTTATGTTCCCTATGTGTTCCTTATGTTCCTTATGTTCCCTTTATGTTCCTTCGATGTTCCCTATGTTCCTTATGTTCCCTTGTGTTCTCTGATGTTCTGTCATGTTCTTTATGTTCCCTCGATGTTCCCTTTATGTTCTTCATGTTCCCGTGTGTTCCCGCGTGTTCCCTCTGTTCCCTCCGAGCCTGGTCGGCTATAAAAGGAGCCGGCAGTCAACAGTCGACGGTCAGTGGGGTGCAGTCGACAGAGAGAGTAAAGTGCAGTCGGTCGGTCAGTCAACAGTCGACACGTCGGTCAGTCAGTGAGTCGCAAGAACAGTCACGTCGCAAGAACAGTCACGTCGCAAGAACAGTCACGTCGCAAGAACAGTCACGTCGCAGGCCAGTCAGTATAGCCAGTCGACACGTCGGTCGCCGGTCAGTCATACATCGGCGGCTCAGTCAGCGGACTCCCTCGATCACCGTCGGTCAGCGGACTCAGACACCGTCCGCTCAGTCACTCGGCGAACTGTAGTCAGTCAGTTATCGTGAAGAACATTGTCGTCGCTACGACTTGCGGAACTGTATTGCGAAGGACACTTCAGTTGACGTTTAGTTGCGGTATGAAGTGAATTCGATAAGCGGACATTGTGTGCTGAAAACAGTGAAAGAACTTGCAGAACTGTATTGCGGCGGACACTTTGACACTCGGTTGCGGTTCGAAGTAAGGTGTTTCAGACTGCGGAATTCGACAAGTGAAAGTTACGGTCAGAACAGTGAAACATTGCGTTGAACTTGTCTGAAGGATTATTTCAGTTTACTTCGTAATAAAGTTGTTCATCTTCTTCAAGTCTCCTAATAGACTATTAGGAGCCGTACCCTGCCTTACCACTAGAGAGAGAGAACGGTCCGGGGGCAACGTCATCCTGATGCCAAGTTCGAACCCCCGGGTCCGCCACAAATGGTACCAGAAGTGGGGTACATTTGTTTCTGTTCTTCGGTGGACTTTCGTCGGAATTGAATTCTGAACTCTGTGGACGATTCAATTTGTTTTTCTGAACTCTGCCGTTTCGTTGGATCTTGATTTTCGATTCTGCAAGAATGGATGCTGCAGCTTCTTTCGCACGGTCAGACGCTGCTGCTTTACGGACGACTTCGACACCCGCCGCCAGACGAGAAACGAACGCTTTGGACGATTCTGAGGTGAAATCCAGCCAATTTCTCGAGAGAATCGACTTCGATTTTCAGGACCTACCGAAGAAGGATCGGAAAACAGTGCTGCTTTCGGAAACCACCGCTGCGGACTCGAAACGCGTAGAAGATCTGAGTCATCTGATTGAATCAAGAAAGACCCCAATGAAAGCCGGAAAATTCGACGGATCCGGGTCTCTGGAGTCTTTTCTCGCCCAGTTTGAAGTGTGCTCCAGATACAATCGTTGGTCGAACAGTGACAAGGCGGACTTCTTGCGTTGCTCGTTGGAGAAATCTGCCGTTCAGCTCTTATGGGATTTTGGTGCGCAAGAAGATGTCACCTACGAACAACTCGTGGAGCGGTTGCGTCAAAGGTATGGCGCCGATGGACAGGCTGAAACGTTTCGGACTCAATTGTATTATCGTCGCCAGAGACCGGACGAGAATCTAAGTGACCTTTTGCACGACATCCGACGATTGGTTGTCCTAGCCTACCCGGTTCCAACAAACGCCACCACTGAGATAGTAGCGCGAGACGCATTCCTGGAAGCGATTCGTGATCGAGAACTATCTCTGAAAGTTCGAGAAAAAGAGCCGCGTACAATAGACGAGGCTTACCGGATGGCTCTCCGATTGAATGCGTATCAAAACATGGGCGATGTCGATGACCGACGTCGAACGCCGAATCGTGTCAGAGGAGCGCAAGGCGGAGACGCGGGCGAACAACTCCAGGCACAACTCGACAGCTTTCTAGTCGCTCAAAGAAAGTGGCAACAGGAACTGGAGAAGAAGATGCTTCGGCGTATGGAAGAACTTCGAGAACCGCCCCGTGCTGCGGTTACACAGAGAAACTTCGACGTCCCGCGGAATTCCGATGTCGACATCACCTGCTACAACTGCGGTCGTACCGGCCACATTGCTCGTCGCTGCCGTCAGCCTCGTCGTTTTACCGGTCGCCCAAGAGAACCACGCACAACGGAAACTGCCGATCTGGAACCGGAAGAATCGGTAGCCAACAACCACACAACCCATGAGCAACCGAGAGTCTTCTCGAACAACGCCATATACGTCAAAGCTACCATCAACGGGCGACTCCGAACGTGTCTTGTCGATACAGGCTCGGAGGTAAGTATAGTGCCTTTTGATCACGTAGAGGAGCTAGAATTGCAACCCAGTACCCGCACCCTCCGTGCCGCCAATGGGTCTGATATAAGAGTCCTGGGTCAGGTGACGCTACCTCTTAAATTTTGGAGAGGTTTTTCCATATCTAGTAACTTTTTGGTGTCTGATCAAATTTGTGAGATAATGTTGGGTATGGATTGGTTACGCGCAAACCGATGCCGCATTGGGTTTGGTGTAGGTGCTGTCTTTATTGGGAGGAAACGCATTCCATTGGTCAAAGGGAATGGGTCGACCTGGTGTCGAAGAGTTGTAGTAGCCGAGGAAATAGAAATAGCGCCTCGTTCACAATGCGATGTTCCATCTAAGACATTGTATGGAAATTTAGGGGTCACCTCATCTGCGTGGATGACCGAGTCATCGGAGATTTTGCCGGGAGTTCATGTAGCTCGAGTTTTGTTAGGAGATAAGGCTAGAGAAGCACCTGTAAGAATAGTAAACTTGGGAGAAAATGTCATTCGGTTACACCAGGATCAGTTAATCGGAGGATTACATCCTGTTCAGGTGGCTGAGGAAAAGCAGGAAAGTGTAAATGCAAAGGTAAGGCTTGAGGAAAACCCTGTGATGGACAGTTTGATTAGAGATCTTCCTGAGGAGGTGCCCTCTGAGGCAAAGGACTATCTGAAGGGACTATTGGCTAGTTACCAGGATGTATTTTCGATGACAGAGACAGATCTGGGACGGACGACCGTGTGTGAACATAAGATAGATACCGGAGAGACTCGACCAGTGAGACAACCTCTGAGGAGACAGCCTATGCACTATAGGGAAGCTATTGACCGGCAACTGAACCAAATGTTAGAGACTGGTGTGATAGAACCTGCTTTTAGCGAATGTGCGGCCAATGTAGTACTGGCCAAAAAGAAGGACGGTACTTTGCGCTTTTGCATTGATTATCGCCGACTGAATGAGCATACCAAGAAAGATTCCTATCCTTTGCCACGTACTGATGAGTGCTTAGATGCTTTATCGGGCTCGGAATGGTTCAGCACTCTCGATTTGAGGAGTGGGTACCATCAAGTAGGCATGGATCCGAGAGATGCTGATAAAACGGCGTTCGTTACTCGAAGGGGGATCTTTCGTTGGAAGGTGATGCCGTTCGGCCTGTGTAATGCACCAGCTACCTTCCAGCGTCTGATGGATATTGTTTTGTCAGGTCTTAACTTTGAGGTCTGTCTCGTTTATTTGGATGACGTGATTGTTTTTGGACAGTCGTGGAGGCAGCATCTTGAACGCCTTGAGTTGGTCTTTAAGCGCCTGCGGATAGCTCGGTTGAAACTCAAGCCCAGCAAATGCCATTTGCTGCGAAGGACGGTGGGATTCTTGGGTCACATTGTTTCCAGCGCCGGTATAGCTGTAGATCCAGCAAAAGTCCAAGAGGTAGCATCCTGGCCTGTGCCTTCGCGCTTGAGGGAAGTACGGGCCTTCCTCGGCCTTTGTGCGTATTATCGAAAGTTCATAGTTGGATTTTCGAAGGTCGCGGCGCCGCTTTTTGCTCTGACTAAGAAAGACAGGTCCTTCGTGTGGTTCGAAGAATGTCAGGTGGCGTTTGACAAGTTAAAGGTGGCCCTGACTACGGCTCCAGTACTTAGTCTCCCAGTGGAAGGCGCCACGTATGTACTGGATTGCGATGCATCAGACCTTGGGATAGGAGCAGTGTTGTCACAAAAGATTCATGGCGAGGAGAAGGTTATCGCCTATGGAAGTCGACTGCTTTCTACAGCAGAGAAAAAGTATTGCATTACACGTAAGGAGCTTCTAGCGGTGGTCTACTTTGTCAAGATTTTTCGTCAATATCTTTTAGGGGGACACTTCATCCTACGAACCGACCATGCCGCGCTTACTTGGCTGCAAAGAACGCCGGAACCAATAGGGCAACAGGGTCGCTGGCTTGAAAGACTAGCGGAGTATGATTTTGAGGTTCTCCACCGTCCCGGACGTCAGCATGGAAACGCAGACGCGCTCTCGCGTAAACTCTGCAATCAGTGTGGAGCGTCTAATTTCTTGATAGAGACTGCCCAAGTAAGAGAAGTCATCGATCGTCCGACAGATGAGGAAATTACTGGTATGGAAGATATTGTACAGGCACAACGAAGCGACTCTGAATTGAGCTTAGTCCGCACTTGGTTGGAGGAAGGAGCTGAAGTCCCCAGCCTTGTCGAAATCTTACACGAGTCCGAGGCGGTTAAGATCTACTGGCGTCAGAGGGATGTCCTTTATCTACGAGACGGAGTGGCTTATCGCCGAACGCCAGATGATGTAGAGCAGCTATTGGTGCCCAAAGCGTTGCGAGGTGAATTTTTGAAAGTGGCACATACTGGCGTAACGGGTGGCCATTTGGGAGCCCGACGTACAAAGCTACAGGTGAGAAGGAGAGCTTACTGGGTTGGATGGTCAAATTATGTGAAGAGATATTGTAAGGAATGTTCCGAGTGCTGTCGATATTGGAGAGGACAACCACCGAAGCAGGGACCATTGCAGCCTATTCCATGCGGTGAACCATGGGAGAGATTAAGTCTCGACTTGACCGGACCGCATCCCAGAAGTAGGAAAGGGCACATCTACATTCTGACCATCATGGATAACTTTTCTAAATACGTGGAAGCCGTTCCGTTAGCAAACCAAGAAGCCGCAACTGTGGCTAAAGCCCTGGTGGAGACAGTTATCTTACGGTTTGGGGCACCTTTGCAGATCTTAACGGATCAAGGACGTAATTTTGACGGAAATCTCTTTCGAGAAGTCTGCAGGTTGCTAGAAATAGATAAAGTGCGTACGTCGAGTTATCATCCCCAGAGCAATGGACTAATAGAGCGTTTTCACCGAACGTTAAACGCGATGCTTGGGAAAGTGGTCAGTACGCATCAGCGAGATTGGGATGAGGTCCTTCCCTATGTGGTCTCTGCTTATCGGTCCTCTTGTCATGATGTTACAGGATTTTCACCGAACTACCTTGTCTTTGGGAAGGAAACGCGAGCACCATTGGACTTGGTTTATGGACGACCCAGTGAGACTTGTGTGGAAGGAATAACTTACTCGGCTTATGTTACTGCGTTGTCAGAACGAATGGAGGATGCGTATGCCCTGGTGCGACAGCACCTCAAGAGAGCAGCCGAAAGACGCAAACATGGATATGATTTGCGAGTAAAGCCAGCTGAATTCGCTGTGGGCGATTGGGTGCTGTACTACACCCCGAGACGCTTCAAGGGGCGTTCTCCCAAATGGACTAAGAATTTCACTGGACCGTTTATGATTCAGAAGTCTTGTGGACCGGTAAATTTTGTCTTGCAGCGATCGGCGAAGGCTAAACCATTCGTGGCACATATTGATAAGCTGCGACCTTATTACGGCAAGACGAAAGGCGAATGGGAACAGCCAAGTACAGTCCCTGTTGAGGTGGAGATAGTGGAACCTCCCTGTGCTATTGAGAGGCCGCGCAGGGAAGTAAAGCGGCCCGCTCGGTTTAGGTAGACAGCTAGAGTTATTGAGAAGCCGTAGAATTGTTAATGTACTTGGACAGCGATTGCAGTCTATTGTCTTTAGATTAGAAAGGCGTTAGGTAAGAATTGACTTTTATGGTTGCTTTGACGGTCACCTGTATCATGGACAGTCGCATATGAGTTGAACGGCAAGGCTCAGCTAGCGAATGCTTAAGCTGTTATTTCTGTGCACTTTAGCGTAGACGCTCTGAGCGCTCTTGTTCTTGTAGCCATGCTAGCCCTTTGAGTTGTTGTAGCGGCTTCTTGAGAAATTGTAGAGTCTGTGTAGTTAGTATAGCCGCTTTTATTGCTCATAGACAGCGAACGCTGCCTATGATGATTTGCACTGACGGGTCGCAATGGCTTATTGGATGGCTTTCGGTTTAGTGCACATAGATTGAGATTGTTTTCGCCTGCGAGATAGTCCATGGTTGTTTTAGGGCACGTATGATTTTTAGGCATTCTGGATGTTTAGGTCGCATACGATTTCTAGGTGACATGATGGTTTTAGTCTTTAGCGGTGGATGCCGAAGCAAATATGCTTTACAGCGCGTATTAATTTTAGGCGATCTGGACGCTTAGGGCACGTATAAGTACTATGAGGCCAGAGTGTTTGGGTTGCATGTAGAGTAAGATAGTTAAGATTTTGCCCAAATGGGGAGTTAATAAAATGTATTAATCCTTGTGGGAGGTATTTTTGTCCCTACGGTGGACCTACGTCCTATGAACATGGGGAGTAGTATAGTTAAGGGTTTGCCCCAATGGTGAGTTTATGTAATTAATTGACCTTGGACGAGGTTTTGCCTGGGTTTTAATTATTTTATTGTTCCCAAAGAGGGCTTTGGGCATTTTTGGTGGCCATGGAGGGGTGTAGCGGACCTGCCTGGGCGTTAAATTTTTGCAAAATTGCTCCTCTACGTGTCCCTGTATGTTGAGTATGTTCCGTTATGTTCCATGATGTTCCCTCGTGTTCCTTATGTTCCCTATGTTCCTATGTTCCCTGATGTTCCTTATGATCCTTTTATGTTCCCTTGATGTTCCCTCGTGTTCCTTATGTTCCCTTGATGTTCCCTGATGTTCCCTGATGTTCCTTTATGTTCCGTATGTTCTGTTATGTTCCTTATGTTCCCTTGATGTTCCGTATGTTCCCTATGTTCTGTATGTTCTGTATGTTCCTTGATGTTCCCTATGTTCCTTTGATGTTCCCTCATGTTCTCTCATGTTCCGTATGTTCTGTATGTTCCTTGTGTTCCCTATGTTCCTCGATGTTCCCTCATGTTCCGTATGTTCCTTATGTTCCCTGATGTTCCTTATGTTCCTTATGTTCCGTATGTTCCTTATGTTCCCTTATGTTCTGTATGTTCCTCGATGTTCCTTATGTTCCCTCATGTTCCTTTTATGTTCCTTATGTTCCTTCGTGTTCCCTCGTGTTCCTTATGTTCCCTTGATGTTCCCTATGTTCCCTTGATGTTCCCTCGTGTTCCTTATGTTCCCTTTATGTTCTCTGATGTTCCTTGATGTTCCCTTGATGTTCCTCATGTTCCCTTGGTGTTCCTCATGTTCCCTTTATGTTCCTTATGTTCCTTCGTGTTCCCTGATGTTCCTTATGTTCCCTTATGTTCCCTCGTGTTCCGTATGTTCCCTATGTTCCCTCATGTTCCTTATGTTCCCTATGTTCCCTCATGTTCCTCGATGTTCCGTATGTTCCTTATGTTCCCTGATGTTCCTTATGTTCCTTATGTTCCCTTGATGTTCCCTCGTGTTCCTTATGTTCCCTTTATGTTCCCTGATGTTCTGTTATGTTCTCTGATGTTCCCTCGTGTTCCGTATGTTCCTTATGTTCTGTCATGTTCCCTGTGTTCCCTTGATGTTCCCTTATGTTCCTTGATGTTCTGTTATGTTCCTGATGTTCCTGATGTTTCCTTATGTTCCCTCGTGTTCCCTATGTTCTGTTATGTTCCCTTGTGTTCCTCGATGTTCTGTATGTTCCTTGATGTTCCCTTATGTTCCCCCGATGTTCCGTTATGTTCCTTATGTTCCGTATGTTCCCTTTGTTCCCTATGTTCTTTTGATGTTCCCTCGTGTTCCTTATGTTCCCTATGTTCTGTCATGTTCCCTGTGTTCCCTTGATGTTCCCTTATGTTCCTCGATGTTCTGTATGTTCCCTTTGTTCCCTATGTTCTTTTGATGTTCCCTCGTGCTCCTTATGTTCCCTATGTTCTGTCATGTTCCCTGTGTTCCCTTGATGTTCCCTTATGTTCCTTGATGTTCTGTTATGTTCCTGATGTTCCCTATGTTCCTTATGTTCCCTCATGTTCCCTATGTTCTGTCATGTTCCCTGTGTTCCCTTGATGTTCCCTTATGTTCCTTGATGTTCTGTTATGTTCCTGATGTTCCTGATGTTCCCTTATGTTCCTTATGTTCCCTCGTGTTCCCTATGTTCTGTTATGTTCCCTTGTGTTCCTCGATGTTCTGTATGTTCCTTGATGTTCCCTTGTGTTCCGTATGTTCTCTCATGTTCCGTATGTTCCCTATGTTCCTTTGATGTTCCCTCGTGTTCCCTTATGTTCCTTATGTTCCTGATGTTCCCTGATGTTCTGTCATGTTCCTTATGTTCCTTATGTTCCCTCTATGTTCCGTATGTTCCGTATGTTCCCTATGTTCCCTCATGTTCCTGATGTTCCCTCGTGTTCCCTTATGTTCCTTATGTTCCCTATGTGTTCCTTATGTTCCTTATGTTCCCTTTATGTTCCTTCGATGTTCCCTATGTTCCTTATGTTCCCTTGTGTTCTCTGATGTTCTGTCATGTTCTTTATGTTCCCTCGATGTTCCCTTTATGTTCTTCATGTTCCCGTGTGTTCCCGCGTGTTCCCTCTGTTCCCTCCGAGCCTGGTCGGCTATAAAAGGAGCCGGCAGTCAACAGTCGACGGTCAGTGGGGTGCAGTCGACAGAGAGAGTAAAGTGCAGTCGGTCGGTCAGTCAACAGTCGACACGTCGGTCAGTCAGTGAGTCGCAAGAACAGTCACGTCGCAAGAACAGTCACGTCGCAAGAACAGTCACGTCGCAAGAACAGTCACGTCGCAGGCCAGTCAGTATAGCCAGTCGACACGTCGGTCGCCGGTCAGTCATACATCGGCGGCTCAGTCAGCGGACTCCCTCGATCACCGTCGGTCAGCGGACTCAGACACCGTCCGCTCAGTCACTCGGCGAACTGTAGTCAGTCAGTTATCGTGAAGAACATTGTCGTCGCTACGACTTGCGGAACTGTATTGCGAAGGACACTTCAGTTGACGTTTAGTTGCGGTATGAAGTGAATTCGATAAGCGGACATTGTGTGCTGAAAACAGTGAAAGAACTTGCAGAACTGTATTGCGGCGGACACTTTGACACTCGGTTGCGGTTCGAAGTAAGGTGTTTCAGACTGCGGAATTCGACAAGTGAAAGTTACGGTCAGAACAGTGAAACATTGCGTTGAACTTGTCTGAAGGATTATTTCAGTTTACTTCGTAATAAAGTTGTTCATCTTCTTCAAGTCTCCTAATAGACTATTAGGAGCCGTACCCTGCCTTACCACTAGAGAGAGAGAACGGTCCGGGGGCAACGTCATCCTGATGCCAAGTTCGAACCCCCGGGTCCGCCACAATAATAATAATAATAATAACAATAATAATAATAATAATAACGAGCCGTGGAACGACAAAAGGAAGCGACCTGCAGCAGATGAGACTGTGTGGCACATTAATATGTCGATAATAGCCTAGACATTAGGGTGGTTCGAATGTAATGGACAAAAAACTTTTTCTTGAATAAATGTTTATAATACTAATAATAATAATAATAATTATTATTATTAATATTATTATTATTATTATTATTATTATTATTATTATTATTATTATTATTATTATTATTATTATTATTATTATAATAATAATGTTAATAATAATAATAATAATAATAATGTGTGATAGTGCATGCTTGTAATTTATCTAATGTAAAAAATGTAATTGATTTATTAATGCATTCTTCAATAAAGTGAAGTTGACTCGCCGGTGAATAAGCTGATCTTCCTGACGCGGCTTTTGTGGGCGCCGAGAAATTCTCGAAGAATTACATTATATTACATTGTTACATTACATTGCGCGAGGCATTTGAAAGCCTTCGACAGCGTAAGCCGCGAATTCACTTCTGCCGCTAATTACATTGTACTCTAACGTGTGCTTTAGAGAATATTGCAGATTGAATCGTCCTATGACAGCTAAATGTGTCTTGTTCAAAGAAAGTGAAACAGTGGAATTTCAGGTCATTGATATTATTTTGCATTCTATTTGGAGTTTTTCCATCTGGGATATGAAAAAAACTTGCGCAGTGTCAATATATAGCATGTGTTAAGAGCGTGTTGTTATGCTGTCCATGCGCTACAACATGGGGGAGGTGTTACATCTAGGATTACCAGGCAATTAGTTCTGTTTACGTGGAAACAAACTCCATGGTACACGCATCTCCCTTAACGAAGTTTATAAAACGGCCAAAGTCCAGATCGTGGTAGCAATATGAGTCGAGGAACAACAAGAAGAGCGATGACTCTGTGGCGGTTCAGAGATCGCGAGAGTACTTTAGTCTAGTCACGCAGACATGCAACTACATCTTCAACTGCATGTCGTCGGTCGTTGATGAAGAAGAAGAAGAAGAAGAAGAAGATGATGATGATGATGATGATGATGATGATGATGATGATGATGATGATGATGATGATGATGATGATGATGATGATGATGATGATGTAGATGATGATGATGATGATGATGATGATGATGATGATGATGATGATGATGATGATGATGATGATGATGATGATGATGATGATGATGATGATGATGATGATGATGATGATGATGATGATGATGATGATGATGATGATGATGATGATGATGATGATGATGATGATGTAGATGATGATGTGGATGATTCATTCATTCATTTCGAAAATTTATATAGCGCCCCTTCAATAAACCTACTCAGAGGCGCTGATGATGTAGATGATGATGATGGCATGATGATGGTGATGATGACGGCGACAATGATGATGACGACTGGAACAGCCCTATAAGCATGTAGGCCTATCATGAATTTTGTGTGTGCTTATAACATCAAAGAAAAATTAATTAATTGACATGGTTGGTTTATTCCTTGCGTTTAGTACCAACCGCGAGCGCAAAATGGATTGATAAAGGTTGGCTAATACAATAATTCAAAGCACCACTATTGTCCTTTGATTATTTTATTATATTAACCTATTTCGGAGGATAGAATATGTTCATGGATTTCCATTTGGAGGTTAAATACACAGAATATACAAAGACTGTTTTTAAATTAGGAAATTACACAATTTAGGCCCTAATTTTGGGATTTGAACTGTTATCTCCCGCCCTTAATACGCCAGAAATAATTGCGTTTGCTTGCATACCTTTGTTTTGCAATTATTGCACAATTTGTTGACGCCATCATCATGTGGAAGTTAGCAATATCAAATCAAGGGGTTGGTGACCACCAAAGAAACGCCCTTGAACGTGTGCAGCAGCAGCATTTGCAGTTTAACGTCACTGTGTGGTAACAAAGACCATTAGCGACGCCCTCCTCCTTTATCCAGGCTTGGGACTGGCAACAAGAGTTCATATTCATACTCACCAATTCATTAATAGTCTGCGTTTCTGCCCAGTTAGTTAAATTAGTCTGTTGTCTCGTAGACGTGCGCACGCGCAGTGATTGGATTAGTCGCTCCTAAAAAACTTGGACTGTCTCAATGCTTCAAGGTTTTTTCTGTGTTGAGTTCGCCGCTGCCGCTATCATATATATATATATGTATATATATGTATATATATATGTATATATATTATATATATGCATGCATAATTAACTCAATGACCTTTGAACTTTCGATAAAGCGTAGTTGTTCGTGCATTGTGTTTACTGTCTAGATATCATGTTTCCTTTGCAAAAACCCAAATCGCATCGTATCATGCATAGTACATGCGATACTGTCGTCGAAGTACATATATATATTGGCTAAATTGTGTGTGATGCTAAAGTAATCTAAGAACAGTGAAGTCATATATCTGAGCACAGTTTTTCATGATAATGATTTAGTATAAGCCTGAAGTTCTACGCCGGTGAATGAGCTGAAACCGCTTTTGTATGGCGCTGCGAAATTTTGAAAGTTTACCATATAGCCTAGTCTGCAGTTACACTATGTAACCGAGTGCTGTACCTGCTTGCTGCTACAGGTTTCTCCGTGTATGTTAAGTCACACATTGATTGTCTTTTATTACCAGACAATTTTTTCTAATAATTTCTAGGCATTCTATATATATGAGACACGCTTGCATGTCATATTGCCACTTAAGAAATACAAGACGAGTGCACAGTCATAGAGACGAGGTGCACTCAAAGACAAGACGCAACCTGGCTCACAACCTGAGATATTGACATTACAAAGAGCTCGTTTATATGCACTTAAAATCTCTGCCATTTGTCTTTGTTGACGATCGTGATTCCATTGCGCTTTTACGAAACTTTGGCTGGCTTCAAAGTACCGGGGGTCAGTTAGCCACAGATCTATGGAAAATGTTTTGGATAAACAACGCGGCTGTTGTCGATAAAGTCACGATGGGTATAACGTCGCATTGTTTGTATTCGTGCTCTTTTCCATCCTGTCCCAATTCTTCTACCATAACAATCGATTCCATTTTACCAGCAGCATCACGTGTCTGCCACCGCCTTCAGTCCTGGATCTTCTGTCCAGGTCACTCACTCAACTCCTGTGGACGACCTGACGAGAGGTAAGCGATAGCCTACCTTGACTCGAATTTTATGGAGCGCTGAGAAATCTTCGAGCTTTTAAACGTTCCATTATATTTATTATTTCACAAAATGCATTTAGCACAGGCGATTAGTACCCCGTTGTTGTTTAATGACACGGTGTCATATCAAGGATGAATAAAGTCGCCCTCCCTCTTTATCCAGGCTTAAGACTGGCACTGCCAAGGCATACGAGCAGTGGCGCAGTTTCGAATAGCACCTCTTGACATCATCATAATTTATTTTGGACCTGCATACCTCCAAGAACGGAAATATTAGTGAAATTCTATTAATTGTTGCGGTTACAAATTATTATAGGCGTCTCTGTAGAAGTCAACTAAAACAGCACATGTATACACCATTTAGCTACGGTATGTATGCTTCGACTTATATAAAGCAAAAATTATAGAAAATGACCCCAGAGAAAATAAGTTAGCGATTTCTAAATCAGCCAGACACTTCTTGGAGTAGGCCTAGCCTATAGGCCTAGTTGACGATGGTGACAAAGTAACACATCTGCTGCTGTCTGGCAAAATGGGTAATGGTGGGGAGGAAAACTCTGTCAGCAGCTGATTCTAATTAGGCGTCGTCGAATCGACAGTGGATTCTCTATTTAGGTCAGTTCCACAGAGTGCTTGCCGCCATCACAAGTTTTATAAAATAGGCTAATGATAAATGATTTCGTTCCTACACACAATAGCTGCAGCGCTGACAGTCGGATGGTCGTTTCATCCGATTTGCACTCGGGCAGCTGGATGTCATTTGTTTCCAACAACCTTCCTATCTGCATGAATAATTGATGAAATAATTCCAATGTTGTAATTCAGTATAAATGTCTCGTTGCGGAATGGTTCATTTAACAGTGCAACCAATCGATCAATTATGAATAACGACGGCAATTTCTATGGCGCCAGAAAAAATACCGTTGTCGTTACAAGGACACCTCATTTATCATTTTTTCATGTCTATTTATTGCAGCGCGACGAAAATCGATCTACTTTGATTAGAGTCGATCATACTTACAACATTCTGGTGCGTGATGAATATTAATTGATTTATTGGGTTAGTTATTGGGTTAGTTATTGGGTTAGTTATTGGGCTAGTTATTGGGCTAGTTATTGGGTTAGTTATTGGGTTAGTTATTGGGTTAGCTATTGGGCTAGTTATTGGGTTAGTTATTGGGTTAGTTATTGGGTTAGCTATTGGGCTAGTTATTGGGTTAGTTATTGGGTTAGTTATTGGGTTAGCACATCTGTCAACTGAGGAGTCGGTGGCTCAAATATTCCGGCCAGATCGAATCCTGCAGCTACATGTGGGCCTTCTGACCTCCTGTCCAGTTGATTCATATTGAGTTCACTGACCGCAAACAGATGACAGATGGGAAGATATACATGACTGATGACCAGTTCTTCTCATAAGCCGAGGCTAAGAAAATTAGATCGTCTTTAGGTGCTGCGCGTGTCTTCATCGCCTGTCTCAGGCATTGAATCATGCATTCATTTAATTATTGGTTAGGGATGAAATGTATTATAGGCGGAACTCTTGCAGATGATTCCTTGGTCAATGTACGTCTACGGTTGTAATAATATAGTAATATTTAAACGCATTAATTATGCAAACGTTAGATAATAACCGCGAAGAACATATTATTATGCTCTGCGTGGTTATTGTTATTATCTAACGTTTACATATAGGCTAATAATTATATGTGTTTAAATCATGGCAACAGAAACGCCGCACTCGTAATTATATGCATAGACCTATACAAGTATACATTGTACCTACTCAAACGTAATTAAGATTATATAGCGCCATTATATTTAATCGATGACCGTTTCGACCAATGATTTATGTGTTTACATTTATAATATTATTATTAGGTGGCATGTATAGCTTTTGTTAACCTACGGCGTCCCACGCTGTGCCATTCCATAGTAATTAGCGTCACCAGGCATCCACCTTTATCTAAACGTTGGACTTGCACCACTCGCGTATGGCTGGCGGAAGCATATAATTATAATGGGCCTATGGGCCTACGTACGTGCACGGCCGTAAGGGATATCCGATAACAGACGAAAGTAAAATTAAGGCAAATAATTACGGGCAGTAAATAAATAAATATTGTTACAGGCGAAAAAATGAAACGAAAAACAGAAACGAAAAATCTCATAAATTATTATTTCTATTTTCTGACGCTATGGGACCAGATTGGTGTTTTCCAAGGGCTATACATTATTTTATTTAATGGACTAGAACGCATGAGGTATATATAAATGTAAATGTAATCGGATTTTTATATAGCGGCTGTCTTATGGCCTCGACCCTGAGGGTGAGATCCTTCACCACCGCTCGCCCGTTTGAATGGACGCCACGCCATTTAGGTCCCCGTGTACGGATCGTGCTAGCCCGAGATTTTGAATCTCTGAAATAGCCACCTTCGGGATTCGAACCGCGACCCGCACGCTCTCTTCCACAGACGCGCGGCCGCCAGCTCTCTTACCTATGTAGCTAACGTGGACTAACGATTATATAGACAACTAGACTTCTAACGATTTTCGGAATGACCATGCAATGTTCACTTGCACTTAAAGCCCGTGTAGGCCTATACACAATTTGGCGTCAAATTTATATAGTCCAGTGACTCTATAGTCAATATGCTTAGGTACATTAAGACAGAGCGGGATTAAGGCTTTGTTCAGCATGTTCGGCCGAACGGGCCCCACACTTTAGGGGCCCACACATGTGGGGGAAAAAATTTCCGAATGTTTTTAGATTTCTAGCAAACTTCAAGCAAACGACAAAAAATAAATAAAAAATGTCATCAACTTTTTTGAAGGAGAATAATCGATATTTTCTACGAAGTTTTCGACCAAACGACTAAAGAAAAGGTCATCAGAATTTTCGGCCGAAGATCGGCAAAAAATTTATCGAACAGTGCTCCCCACATTTCTTAATCCGGCCCTGCAATAAAAATTTATATATGTAATGGACTATACGCAGGTATAGGTCTATAGCCTACATGTAACTGTATATACTTCATATATTATTATTATGATTGTAGGATGTAGGTCTATCGTATTATTTTTTGCAAAGCGCCTCTCACAGTGCACGCCACTCACTAGGCTATATGTAGACTAAGTGGACTATATTTGTCCGGATCCAACTGTTTTTTCACACCGACCGAAGTAGTTCACCAAGAACGCATATCCGTTTTTTCCGCGTCCGTCCATGCACATGCAAGTGAAAATGTCGGAAGTATAGTCAATTTATCTTCGTTGAGAAACATATTTTGGTTTGCTTGTCCGTTCCAGAAAAAAACAGCTCGATGCTTTTAGACAAATGGGGCTAAGAGATCCATCCGTCATGAGCCAAAGGGGCAACGACCTGGACTAGAAAGGAAGTCCAGTCTATAGACTACAGTGTTAGCAGCGAACATATACATACGCACCAAGTTGCATTGAGGTAAAGTGCACTTAACCAACGGACTGAAAAGGAATTGCGTGAATGACTATGAATAGGATATCCTATACAAGACTGGTGGTGTATCATGGCGTTTCGGTTTATTTTTGACGGAGCAAAACATGTTTGGTGGATGGAGGATAGGAAACTGAAGCTGAAAAACAGGCTCTAAACAGTGAAAGCAGACAACAACATGGCTCAGGTGTGATTTCTTCATATATTATGATGCTTCAGTGGAGGCGCTATATAAAAAAGTCTGCTTACTTTATAGGCCTACATTGTGATTCTTGCATTTGCAGCACTTAACGAAAGTAGCTGAGGGAGCCGTATTGAATGACAAGATAAACATACGTAAACACTTGCAAAACATCAATGCATTGTAATTAGGCCTACGTACAAAGGGCCTACGGACATGCCTGCATGAATACATGCAAGCATATGTAAACAAGCCCAATACACGGATACATAAATTGATTACGTAGGCTACTTAATATGCACTTGCATGGCTTAGGTCATGGATAAAAAGCACATGTACACTTGTACAGTTTAACCAATAAACATTTATACAAACAGGAACTTTAATAATGAGCATGTTCATAATTAATTAGCCTATAGCATAGGCTTATTTAGACACTTATTTATCAACACAACAACATTCTAAGGCACGTTTCTTCCTCATGTTGTTCGAATCCACTATTGCGTAATTGATGTAATCTTTTTTAGAAGGCAAGTAAACAGAGACTGAGCTATAAATAGCTCTACCAATTTTCCCCTGGCTGAAGGCAACTCACTCAAGCAGAAGTAACGACGCCCCTCTGATATTTCTTGGAGAGCCGATGTTGTTACTCTTTTAGTTGTACCTTGGCCCACAGAATTGGTCATTTCCTCAATAACTCGATATATTGTGCTGATGGTGAATACGGCCTATCCTCGGAGACGCGTGTATGACCTTCTGCTACGGACGCGGTGGCGAGCACGCCCTCGCAAATGTCATGCTTTCACAAGAGCGTTCATTAAGTCTTCGCTTTCTACTGGGCGAGTTCATGTCGAGAGAAGCCATTCAGCAAATTGCCATTGCTTTCACTTAAGACATATTCAGCTCAGAATATAATACTGGTCCATCTAACTCATTCATTTTTTTCTATTTACATATATCTCTTCATCGTAGTTATACGCCCTCTGGCTTGCCCTCCCATCTCTGTCTCTCTATCTCTGTCTCTGTCTCTGTCTCTGTCGCTGTCGCTGTCTCTGGCCCTGTCTCTGTCTCTCTCTCTCGCTTGCATACTCTTTCTTTCCCTCAATCTGCCTGCCTAGATCTCTTCTTCTGTCGGTCCTCTCTCTGGCTGATTTTCTATCCTCCACAAATAGACTTTAATATCTATTCTGGACGAGAAGCGATCGAGTATTCAGCATTCACATTCAGTCCAACTGTAGCGTTTTGGGAAAAGCTACAAAATTATACTTATTTTTATCCATGTTGGCCATAACGGTTAATTAACTCTATGCTGCACCAGAGCGAGGCTGCAGACATTACGCCAGCGTGACGTGTGACCTTTTAGGTGACGTGGCGAAAGCGTGGGCGCCGCTGATTGGCCAAGAGCGACGCGTGACCTACAAACAGCGGTAAAAGGTCGCTTCCTATTGGCTGTTGGACCAATCTAGGTCAGTAGGACGAAGAGACGCGAAGAGGTGAAACCGACGAGAAAGACTAGGCCATCTTTTGAATAGAAATTCGTTTAAAAACTAAGTTTTCGGGCATCTAAATTAATAAGGAAGTCAACTAAATTAATAGATAATAAAGTAAACGACCGCTGGTCGCCTCCGGTGGAAGGAGAACGTCGAAATAAGCAAAACCGCTTAGGAATCAGGGAAGTAGAAATAAATTAAAGTGTAGCGTGCTGAATCTGTAAATGAATGAATGTTTAAAATGGCCGGAACGCATTGATATAGATTATATAGCGCATTACAGGTAGAGCGAAGGATAAATTAGCGCTTGTATTAAGAAGCGTGAATATATTGAAAGAGTTGCTAGAAGTAGCCTTGCGATATAACTGTTGCTGTGGTCGTGGTAAATTAGTGCAAAGTGTTGATGTTAATTCGTTGCTTTCGTGTAACTGATTAATAGCGTGATTTGACCTTCTGCAGTAGTTAAAGAAATAAGAACTGAACTGATAGCCTAGTTATATGCAGGAGCATAAGAGATAGGTATCAAGTAATGCAGAGTGTGTAATAACCAGCCATAAATGCTGTGTAGTGTTAGGAATACTTTGTGTTGAACTGATAAGTATTATAGGCAGAATTGTATTTGCACAGATTGCTGCCAATTGTATATTAATTAAGTAGTAGTGAAGGAACAAATAAAGTGTTGCATATTGAACTAGAATTGAAGGTGATTCACTGACTGACTTGCAATTAGTTGTAAAACCGAATAATCCCATGTCTCGTGCCAGCTCTTTGAGGGGGGACGCCCTAGAGGAATCGGATGATTCGGAGGGAGGGCGGACAGTCAGTAGTGATGAGAGATTGATAGAGCGCCAGATATATCCAGCCAAATACTCTCCGCCACCTCTTCAGGAGTTCGAGTCCCTTTCGCCCAAAGCTGCCGCGGGGATAACGAACTCAGACGAGCACCGGAAAGAGGGTGCTGTCGCGCGTCGACAAACCGCCGCGGAGACATGTCCTGTAGGCCCTGGTACCCATGAAAGAAGAGAATCTGGACGTTCCTCCCTGTCGTTCACACTTGAGGTTCCCGTAGGTGGTTCCCTGTCGCCCCGGCAGTACGCCGCCACACTGGGGGAGGGGGGCGAAAGTAAGCGAGTAAGTGGGGCATCCCTTGCAAGCGCTTCCGGTCCCCTAGCGGTTAGGGCGGGCGTAACAAATGGTACCAGAAGTGGGGTAGAAGTGGAACAAGGGGAACAAGTGGAACAGGGGGGACCAAGAAAATTTGGAAGGACAGAATTTCCTGGAGAGAGAGAGAAGTGGGAAGGCGAAGAAATGGCTTATTATGGCGCTAGACCCAAGTGTCCTTCGGACTACCCTGTTACCGCAGCAATTGATGCGGGTTTTGATTTTGAATTTTACATGAGAGATAAACAAGCGAGGTTGATTAACAGAAAGCTTGGAGGAAATAATTATGAAAGTGAAGGTTCGGAGGTAACTGATCTGCGACCCTTTCATAATGTTCTGTTGCATCCTAATATGTTGAATTTGGATAAAGGTTGTGTTGGGATCCTTGCTAACTCTGAATGTATAGTTTCAGATATGGAGGATGGGGATTCGGCGATGCCGAGGGAACTGGGACTCCCGACTTCGGATGCACATCCCGGGCACCCAACCCTAGTCCACCCTCGGGCTACCACCTTCCCACCACCGCCTCCCTCGTCGCACCCTTTCGCCGTCCGAGCCCCTCCTGCTCCGACCCCGAACACAATCGGTGGTGTCGTCAAGTCGAATCCTTGGGTGAGAACCGTCACCCCGGTCACAGCCTCGGTGTGCAAGCTGTCCGTATCCGTCGTGTCGTCGACTCAGTCAATCATGTCGACCTTGTCCTCGTCGTTGAAACCACAGGTTACACAAAGTTCCGCCTACCTGCCCTCGAACCCTGGCCCTCCCGCTTACCTGTCAGGTGGTCAACCAACAACCGCTCTGTGTCGGCCAGCTTCCGCCTACGATGAACGATTATGGGTAACCACACGAGCAGCCCAGAACAACCTGGAAGCGAAGTTCCATGTTGTGTCTACATCCGGGAGCGAAAACAGTCAGTTCCAGTTCGAACAGTATGCCGAACCGCCTACAGCTGAACCTCAACCAACGATCCAAGGTCGTTTTCAGCCGAGTACGACTCCAACCTCGTCGGTCACTGTGCAGTCCCAATCACGCGTGAGCAGAACTGTTGATTCGAAATCCAGACAGTATATGAAATTGGACAGGTACAATGGAAAGACATCGGTCGAAGCTTTCCTAAAGAAATTCGAGATCTGTGCGAACAGTAATGGTTGGACAGATGGAGAGAAATTCGCCCAGCTGACCTGTGCCTTGACAGAGCCAGCTGACCAGTTGCTCTACGAGTTCGACTCCGAAACCATAGCATCCTGGTCTGACCTGGTTGATCGTCTACGCCTGCGGTATGGAAGCTCCGATCAAGCCGTCCTCTACCAGACCCAATTGAACACACGACGGCAAAAGATGGGTGAAGACCTCAGCTCTGTGGTACGAGACATTCGACGAATCATGATCCTGGCGTTCCCTGGTCCCACCTCGGTGCACAGTGAAGTCATAGCGATTCGTGCCTTTCTCGACGCCCTGCGAGACAGAGACTTAGCCATGAAGGTTCGTGAGAGAGAACCTACCACCTTGGACCATGCTTATAAGACTGCCATGCGTTTAGAGGGGTACCGTCAAGCAGATGATGGTAACCTTGGCCGCGATGAACATCGACCCAGTCGGGTAAAAACTGTAACGGAAGTAGACTCTGCCCCTGCTGACAGTCAGAGACAATTCCAAGAAATCGTGTTGAATAGGCTGGAGCAGATGGAAGCAAGAATAAACGTCATATGCCGCAGCCCCTCCGGCGATGGACAATTTCGCCCCTGGCGGCCCCGAAGTCAAGTTCCACCCAGGGCGGAACCTACCTTCGGAAGTCAGAGAACAGTTAACCGGTCATCCAGGTTCCCCGCGGGTGACCGTCGCTGCTTCGAGTGTCAACAACCCGGTCACTTTGCTCGAGTTTGTCCCACTCGTTATCACGACTCGACGCCAGAGGAGGAGAGAGAAGGACTGGAACACAATGAAGTACGCCAGGTTCAACAGAAGGACCGCCCTGCGCAGTGTCGTCGAGTCATCGTCTCAACCGCTGTCCCGGTGTCTTCGAACTGCAAAGTAAAAGAAAAGCCTTCAGTGAGGCGTTCGAATCCAAAAGTCGCTGGAAAATCCTGTGTTATCCCACGAGCATCGGTCGAAGTGGAAGCGCTACCACCAGAAGGAGTTCCTGTTCCAGCCAGTCCTGGGGGGAAGACCTACCAGCCTAAGGTGGTGGCCCGAGTCCCGCCTCGTCGGGGTGTGCATCTGCCCTCCCACTTCGCCAGCCCTACCTGCGGTGGAATGTGGCCTCTACCGACTTTCGGCGGGCTTCGTGGTGCTAACATGCATCCTTCCTCTGGTCTCGCCGCCTATCGAGACAGAGAGAGGAAACGCACCAGAGTTCCGCAGAATCGTCACTTTCTGTCGAGAGGCACCATTCCTCACCATCGCTGGCGAGATCACCAAGAAAGCTTCATGCAGCCTTGGGGGGATAACGAGTAATGTAGTGTAAGGTGATGGTAACGTCGCGTAATGGCGACGAGTAGAGATTGTGGCGAGAAGCCTTGGTTTTAGTTCCTTTCGATGAATAAAATGTTTATTTTATAACTTTGATCTAGGTTAGATCATTGGGGGTAGATTAGCATTGTTTACTTGTGTTTTATTGCATTGTTGTTTTTATTGCCACAGAAGAAAGGCAAAATGTTGTGCTTGCATGTTATTTTAAAGTTTGATGTGCATAACCTTGATTGCAGATTAAAGTTGAATCTAAAATGTGCTAGATTAGGAGCAAATTGCATTTGTGCATTGATTGAAAAGCAGTCTGCTAGAATTTGGTGAATTATCCTGATGTATGCATTGGCCTGAGTAGTTGGTAAGTGAGTAAGTTGTAGACTAGTAGGCAGACTGATGTTGTTGCAGGCATTAAGAATTGCATGCGAAGGTGAGACTAAGGACCTGTTATTTGGTAAGAGCGGTAATCCGTCCAATCGTCGCTATTGGTTGCTCAAGTGTACTCTTTCCTGTGTGGAAATGGAGGTGTAGAGGTCATGGTGCATAGGTACGCTTCTCTAAGCGGTAAGGCCTGGTGTAGATAGCTTCAGCCTTCATGTAATGTGTCTTGCCTGTAATAATGATTAGTGCCAATGTCTATGATTTTATCTTACTAGGAGAGTACGGCTGTGGAAATGGTTTGACATAGGATAATAGAATTCTTAAAGAACACTGCATATATGCAAGATTGCTGTTGATACTTAGCTATTTGTCATGTTGAATAATAGTCTAGATTCTTATATAAAAGTTTGTTGTAAGGATTGAGCTCCTGATTAAGCAGCAACTGGGAAACAGTAGTAATAATTGACTAGGAATCTAAGGTGTGTATGGCCCTGAAGAAGTTAAGTAAACAGATCGGTGGTAAACTTGTAGGTAGACTGAAATTGTTGCAGGCATTAAGGGTTACATAGAAGAGGAGACTGGTGGTCTGTTAGTTAGATGAGCTGTAATCCGTCCAGTCGCAGTTATTGGTTGCTCGAGAGTTTTTCCTGTGTGGAATGAATGAGATGTAATAAGCGGTAATCCGTCCAATCGTCGTTATTGGTTGCTTGAGAAATTTCCTGTCTGGGAATGCATGAGATGTACTCTTTCCGTTGGTGGAAATGGATGTAAACTTTTTCCTGTGTGGAAATGATGGTGATATATTCTTTCCGTTGGTGGAAATGTGTGTACTTGGTCCTGTGTAAACGTCCTGTGTGGGAAGGTGACGTAGAGGTAACAGCGTAGGTCATGGAGTCAATCCGTCCTAGTAGGCATAGGTACGCTTCACTAAGCGGTAATGCCTTATGCAGCTGGTTCAGCCTTGTTGTAACGTGTTGTGCCTGTGATAATGTGTCAGCTACTGATGTGATGATTTGTGCCTGCTGAGAGTTAACTTTGGGCTGGATACATAATGAAAAAAAAAAAGGATTCATCTTAAGTTTAGTTGCTTTTTGGATGAAAACTGCTTAAGTCAAATTGCTTATATTTCGTGTTAGTCTAAGTTGTCGTTAATGTTGTAGCTAATAACATGTTAACTGCGCTAGGATTATCTGTAGGATTTGGGGCCGGAGCATGATTGTATGTGTTAGAGGACATTCTCTTGGTTTGTGGCTTCGAGCTGTTGCTGAAATGGATTGTAGTACATTGTTTACTGTAACTGTTTGATGTGCATTACCTGAAACCTGGGTGGGAGGATAACCCGATAGCACCTGATAATGTGTAAGAGTATGGATAATATTTCTATTGGGATTTCCAACCCTGCTTTAGTTCAGAGACTTTGTGTCTGGTAGTTAGTAGTCCCGGGGTTCGTGGAAGCAGAGACTGGTGATTAAACACCAATGGCCTGTATTCCGACGAGGATTGGGTAACCAATGGACGTAGTTAGTAACCCTTGTGAGGTAAAGGCTGGCCTAGTGGTATGCTTTCTCTGAATCGCCTGATACCCTGACCTTGTGCCTTTGCTGAATTGTGGTCTGCGTGGAGTAGGGAGCGAGAGTGAGTTGGAGACCTTCCATTTAAGTAGACGTCCCTCCCTCTTTTTGCTGGTGATTCCGAACGTATGGTTTCAGGGAGATTGCAAAGTAAGGATGTTACATGAGCGTAAACATTGCCCTGCAGTCACCTTGAGAATTTAAGCGGCTGTGTTGTTAGGGTTAAGTTGTTACGAGTAAAGCCGTGCTAAGATGCCGCACTTTGATGCCTAAACTTTTACAACAAGCGTTGCTAGGAAGCTAATTAGTTGATTCTCCTTTTGTGAATTAGGAACCCTGTTGGTTCTTAGAGTTAAAATGAGACTTCATACAGTTGCTGATGTAGAATTGCCTGCTTACTGTTCAGACTGTTCTCAAGCGGCAATGTCTTTTAGTATAGTAGTGATGACCCTGCCTTAGCAACTCATGTACAACGGATTCAGTACGCGACCACTGCTGAATTTTCCAGTAATATGGAAAATTCGGGTTAAGGAGGGGAGAGTGTAGCGTTTTGGGAAAAGCTACAAAATTATACTTATTTTTATCCATGTTGGCCATAACGGTTAATTAACTCTATGCTGCACCAGAGCGAGGCTGCAGACATTACGCCAGCGTGACGTGTGACCTTTTAGGTGACGTGGCGAAAGCGTGGGCGCCGCTGATTGGCCAAGAGCGACGCGTGACCTACAAACAGCGGTAAAAGGTCGCTTCCTATTGGCTGTTGGACCAATCTAGGTCAGTAGGACGAAGAGACGCGAAGAGGTGAAACCGACGAGAAAGACTAGGCCATCTTTTGAATAGAAATTCGTTTAAAAACTAAGTTTTCGGGCATCTAAATTAATAAGGAAGTCAACTAAATTAATAGATAATAAAGTAAACGACCGCTGGTCGCCTCCGGTGGAAGGAGAACGTCGAAATAAGCAAAACCGCTTAGGAATCAGGGAAGTAGAAATAAATTAAAGTGTAGCGTGCTGAATCTGTAAATGAATGAATGTTTAAAATGGCCGGAACGCATTGATATAGATTATATAGCGCATTACAGGTAGAGCGAAGGATAAATTAGCGCTTGTATTAAGAAGCGTGAATATATTGAAAGAGTTGCTAGAAGTAGCCTTGCGATATAACTGTTGCTGTGGTCGTGGTAAATTAGTGCAAAGTGTTGATGTTAATTCGTTGCTTTCGTGTAACTGATTAATAGCGTGATTTGACCTTCTGCAGTAGTTAAAGAAATAAGAACTGAACTGATAGCCTAGTTATATGCAGGAGCATAAGAGATAGGTATCAAGTAATGCAGAGTGTGTAATAACCAGCCATAAATGCTGTGTAGTGTTAGGAATACTTTGTGTTGAACTGATAAGTATTATAGGCAGAATTGTATTTGCACAGATTGCTGCCAATTGTATATTAATTAAGTAGTAGTGAAGGAACAAATAAAGTGTTGCATATTGAACTAGAATTGAAGGTGATTCACTGACTGACTTGCAATTAGTTGTAAAACCGAATAATCCCATGTCTCGTGCCAGCTCTTTGAGGGGGGACGCCCTAGAGGAATCGGATGATTCGGAGGGAGGGCGGACAGTCAGTAGTGATGAGAGATTGATAGAGCGCCAGATATATCCAGCCAAATACTCTCCGCCACCTCTTCAGGAGTTCGAGTCCCTTTCGCCCAAAGCTGCCGCGGGGATAACGAACTCAGACGAGCACCGGAAAGAGGGTGCTGTCGCGCGTCGACAAACCGCCGCGGAGACATGTCCTGTAGGCCCTGGTACCCATGAAAGAAGAGAATCTGGACGTTCCTCCCTGTCGTTCACACTTGAGGTTCCCGTAGGTGGTTCCCTGTCGCCCCGGCAGTACGCCGCCACACTGGGGGAGGGGGGCGAAAGTAAGCGAGTAAGTGGGGCATCCCTTGCAAGCGCTTCCGGTCCCCTAGCGGTTAGGGCGGGCGTAACACAACCACAATTTCTCCTAATTTACTCACTCGTCTTCCTCCTTCTCTTTCTTCTCCACCTCTTCATTCTTCTCCTCCTTCTTCTCTTTCTCCTCCTTCTCCTCTTCCTTCTTCTCATTTTCCTTCTCCTTCTCTTCTTTCTCCTCCTCCTCCTCCTCCGCCTCCTTCTGGCGCCTGTGTTCCTTCTGCACGTTATAACCGATCAATAACATTCGCGTCCGCTCCCTCGAGTGAGTAACAATTTGAGAAGCCCCAAAATAGAAGGAAAGAGACTCGTTTAAATGAAACTACAATCTACGCATGGTGCATGATTTGCATCCGGTCAAAGCGCCTCAATGACGCAACAACAACTATCCATCGATTGATATAAGCGTCTAACCAGCTGAAGGTTCTTGCTTCATTCAATATAATATTATTCTCTTCAAACTGCATGGTTAAAGTCTTCATTTTACTTTTTAAGTGAATAAGGAATTAGAGACTGATCCACAAATGATGCACAGATTCAGAATGAAATAAGAATTGCTGGCAAAGATGACGTTCCAACAACAAAATAATTCTCTTGGGAGTCCGTCAATTAGGACACAAAAACTGAATTAAAACAAAATCGAGCACGTACATGTAGACAGAGTAGCAGGATATAGGAGCCGCGTCTTAAATTCTTAATCCAAAGGTCGGGTATAGTTTGACGACCATACTCTGTATGTCAGCATCAGGTGCAGCAAAGGGCTTTGCGACTGTGCTAATGGACTCAAACCACTTTGTAACTGTCATTTGAACGTCAATTAATAAATACAAAGTTCACCAAAAGCGCAAGGAGACAACGACGGATGGTCAACAAAGTCTGCATTTGGTACTTAAAGCTAGCATGTACCAGAAAACCTATATTGAGCCTTTGTTGGTACAAGAATCGCTATCACATTGAACGGTGACATTGTAATTCTAAAGCGTCACAACGTTATACCTAAATCAGGCTTTAAAGCCATAACTATTCTGCCTATGATCTTAGCCTACCACCCTACAAGTGAACTGTGGAACCGACCATCACCCGATTCCAAAGTTACTGGTTGGGTGAACCCGCGGTTCGGACCCATATTTTCTGTTCTATAATTAATTATACACACTGAAATTATTTCCTATTCTACGCAGTAGATTACGGCAACGGTTCAAACGTGGGGAGGGGTTTAGGACAATGGGTTGAAACTCCGACATGAAAAGCACACGAACGCAGAATCGCTTCCAGGTACACTTCCAAAGCTCCACTCAACCTTCCATTCGACAGATGGCGATGCTAAACTGAGCAGCATGGCATGATGGACGCCGTGCATGGTTGCCTACAGTTAAATTCGATTCCTGTAATAACTTGTTATCATCTGTTCAATGTTCATACTGTGAGTATTGTAATCACATTGCGCACTTGTCAGATTGAAAATCGAAAATGAAGATATTGTATTATCTATATAAATAAAAATGTAAAACGTTACCGTGTCTAATCAAGGATCTCGGAAAGTTCTTAACCGATTGTTTTGAAAATTTTCGCAAAACGTTCCATTCGAACATGAGCGGGTTTATATAATGATTTTTGGGGAAAAGCGCAATCTTTTCGACCAAAAAAACACAACTTTTAATTCCAGTCCGATTTCAACTTTCACGCAGCCCGCCACTTTTTGAACCACTCGCATTTAGTTTCGTATTCAATATATATATATATATATATATATATATATATATATATATATATATATATATATATATATATATATGGACGTATGGAGGGACAGAGTAACGGAGGGAGCGAGGCAGAGGAAGGGAGGTATGGAGGGAGGGTTGGACGGTCTTTTCAGCCACAGCAACGCGTGGCCGGGTACAGCTAGTAGTCTATAGTATTATTATTCAAGTCAATGCGAGTTTATTGATCCCATCATCAACGTACAACGTACAAGAAATTATGATCATTATCTATATAAATAAAAATGTAAAACGTTAGTTTTTGTGGCCTCAGAACTCGATAAGTTCTTCAACGATTCTTTTCAAATTTTTCGCAAACCGTTCCATTCGAACATAAGCGTGTTGTTATAATGCCTTTTGGGGGAAAAGCGCAATCTTTTCGACCAAAAAACACAACTTTAAATTCCAATCCGATTTCAACTTTCACGCAGTCCGCCATTTTATTTATTTCTTCAGAGCGTAGTGCTGTTCATCACTCGCATTTAGTTTCGTATTATTAGTTTCGTATCTATTTCTTTCTTTTTAAAATTTTCGCAAACCGTTCCATTCGATATCAAGCAATGAAATATTAGTTTCGTGTCTATTTATTTCCTTTTCACACAAAAATACGAGCGGGTTCAAACCAAAAAACACAATTTCTAATTCCGATTTCAATTTTTCACCCGAGTGCGGCCGTTTTCACCAACAATTTTAATTCGTATCTAGCGCCATCTTTTGCACGTTCCATTCGAAGGCGCGCGTACACAATGCAAATCCCTTTCAAATAAACGGTTTCTTCTTTCAAAGCCCGTCTTCACCGATTGCTTTCAGAGTGGGCTTCATTCGAATAGCGTGATCCTTCTTCACTGATTACTTTCAAACCTTACATACGAGCGGGTTTGTATAAGTCTTATGCTTTTTGGCAAAAAACGCAATGCGCTAAATCTTAACTCACACAACCTTGCATTCGTTGCGTGCGTTTTTATAGCGCCATTTCTCACACCTAAACCAGCATTAAGTCGCAGATTACACATTCATTCAAGCGGACGGGATGGAGGGAGGGACGGTGGGAGGGACGGAGGGAGGGGGGACAGAGGGAGGGAGGTAGGGGAAGGGAGGTAGGGAGGGATGGACGGTCTTTTCAGCCACAGCAACGCGTGGCCGGGTACAGCTAGTAGTATAATAAAGTAACAAAAGTTACTTAGGCTTAAAGTAATAAAGTAAAGTATTATTATTATCATTATTACTATTACTATTACTATTATTATTACTATTACTATTATCATTACTATTATTATTGTTATTATCATTATCATCATTATGAGTGCAACCCACATATTGTTTATACGATATACGAACGACATTTTGTCTCTCACAAGACTGCATAGACGTGCAACAGATTCAATCACTCACCAATCTCCATCACACTCTCCTTCGTCTTCTGCTTCAGCATCGAATTGCAACGATGTCTTCCATTCAACTCCATCTTATGTTGCTTTGGCATCAGACGCATCAGAGATGATCCGCTGTTGCTGCTGCAGCTACTGATGCAGATGCTGGTTTCTCTGCAGCAGCAGCAACTGCAGAGGCGGCGGCGAATAAGTGAGGATCGTGACTACAGCGTTGATTATTTTCGGGCGCCCGCAGGTGAACCGATGCTATTGTCTGCATGGGAGTCTTGTGCCAGTGCCATCTTTATGGCGCGTGATGGTCTGAGAGGTGTGATGACAGACAGCGGATAAAGTTAAACTTCTTTGATTGAACGCTCAGATAAATCTTGCGGCTGAGCCACGACGACGTATTTAACACGATCGACGACACCAATGCCACTGCCACCGGCGCTGGCAACGACAAAGAGTCTTCTTTCCCTTCAGGCTAGGATTATTCCCTCTGGCGAGGGGTCAGCCAACGACAAAGAGTAACAATGACCTAACGGAACAATTGTATATTTAGGGAAACTGTATCCATCTACCAGGAAGTTAGAGAGAGAGAGATATCACCCCACTACCACCACAATCATTCCCACCACATATGATGACGACGACGATGACGACGACGACGACGACGACGACGACGACGATGATGATGATGATGATGATGATGATGATGGTAGTGGTGGTGGTGGTGGTGGTGGTGGTGGTGGTGGTGGTGGTGGTGGTGGTGGTGGTGGGGTGGTTATGATGATGGCGGTGGTGGTGGTGGTGGTGGGAATAACTGTGGTGGTAGTGGGGTGGTATACTAGTGGTGGCGATGGGGGTGGTTGTGAGGGTGGGGTGGTGCTAGTGGTGGTGGTGGTAATGAACGGTTACGTCTAAGTAAACGTCTACGGGAGAGACAGAGGGAGAATCTTCCCCTCGCCACGGTGGTCGATGGGTTCAAGCTGTGTCGTTTCGCACTAGATGCATTTGCTTCATATACAATTGCCAAATAGTTTCCTCCACGTACTGTTTTCCTTTACTGAAGATAAACCCGTTCCATTCACTTCTATCTATCCTACCACCTATTAGAGCTCTTTCCTAACTGGTTTCCACTCGCCATAAAAATACACCTGTTCCATAGTACCTGTCCATCCTATCATATAAATCACCTCATACGGTCATACCTCATTCCATGGAAAAAACCTTCTTCGTTACATATAATTATCTCCCTCCCACCATTGATATCTTTCCCTGCTGGCTCCTAGTAGTATTATCTCCCATTGACAATATACGTATAGTCGTATACTCAGTTCGTATACCCATTCATCCATCAATTGCGATTGCTGCCTTGACAGCGTAATCACTTCCTGCTATAATTGTCCAAACGATAAATAAGAAATGACTATAATAGAACAACGTCTCTTCAGAGCAACATTGAAATGACTGCAATAGCAAGCACCAAGGAAGAAGATGAAGAAGAAGACGAAGAAGAGGACGAATATAAAGGCGAGGACGAATATAAGGAAGAGGACGAATATAAGGAAGAGGACGAATATAAGGAAGAGGACGAATATAAGGAAGAGGACGAATATAAGGAAGAGGACAAATATAACGAAGAGGACAAATATAAAGAAGAGGACAAATATAAAAAAAGAGGACGAATATAAAGAAGAGTACGAATATAACGAAGAGGACGAATATAAAGGCGAGGACGAATATAAAGAAGAGGACGAATATAACAAAGAGGATGAAAATAAAGAAGAGGACGAATATAAAGAAGAGGGTGAATATAAAGAAGAGGACGAATATAAAGAAGAGGACAAATGTGAAGAAGAGGACGAATATAAAGAAGAGGACGAATATAAAGAAGAGGACGAATATAAAGAAGAGGACGAATATAACGAAGAGGGTGAATATAAAGAAGAGGACGAATATAGAGAAGAGGACGAATATAAAGAAGAGGACGAATATAACGAAGAGGGTGAATATAAAGAAGAGGGTGAATATAAAGAAGAGGACAAATATAGAGAAGAGGACGAATATAACGAAGAGGACGAATATAACGAAGAGGGTGAATATAAAGAAGAGGGTGAATATAAAGAAGAGGACGAATATAGAGAAGAGGACGAATATAACGAAGAGGGTGAATATAAAGAAGAGGACGAATATAAAGAAGAGGACGAATATAAAGAAGAGGACAAATGTGAAGAAGAGGACGAATATAAAGAAGAGGACGAATATAAAGAAGAGGACGAATATAAAGAAGAGGACAATATAAAGAAGAGGACGAATATAAAGAAGAGGACAAATATAAAGAAGAGGACGAATGTAAAGAAGAGGACGAATATAAAGTAGAGGACAAATATAAAGAAGAGGACAAATATAAAGAAGAGGACGAATATAAGGAAGAGGACGAATATAAGGAAGAGGACGAATATAAAGAAGATGCGTCCCTTTAGGTTAGTCCTGAGGCAGCCATGGGTATGAAAAGTATCAACAACTTCAATTTCTCAGCCTCGGCCCCTATGAGGAGGGTAGGTAGCCAGTCCTCTCCCTCACCGTATCATCTTCCCACCAACAGTGCACGGTCGATGTACTCGTCATGGCTGGGTTTTCTAGACCATGGCGGGCTGTGAACCCGACCTTTCGCTTGACAATGGAGCACCCTGACCACTATACTACCGAGCACCACCAGCAAAGCAACAACGACCAAATATAGCACTGATAAAATAGTCAAGTGGTCAAAGCGCTTGCCTTTAAATGCAGGTTGCACGAGTTCGAGTCCACTTGGGAAAGTCAGGCGCATATTGTGAACACGTTGAGCACACTGAGCACGTTCTTCGCTCACAATGACTCAGCGTTATCAACTCATATAGTAGGTCGTTAGATGGGGTTAACCTAACCCTAACTATAACTCTAACCTTAACCCAACACTAACACTAACCCAAACACTTACCCTAACACTAACCCATAATACGTATAAAATATTAACAAATAACAAACCATGGGTATGTTAGTAATGCCATGCAAATCCATGCTACATCTTCCGTGAAGATTTATTTGACTGATATTAATAATAGTTAGCACTGGAATTAGATGCAGTAATAATTGTTGATGAACACGAAATGTGGGCTATTCAATTTCTCCCCCGGTCTTCGGCCGTTTCCAGTTTTTCAAAAGCGCAGCGTCAGGTCAGAGGGTTGTCAAATGACAACCACAATGCCAAGGACGCGCATACAGAACGTTTCGAAGGGGAGCAAATTTTTTGGCCTTGGGACTCGGAACAGGGAAAAATTCTCGTCTTGGTCGCCGAGAAATCTGATGACCTTTTTTGTCATTTGTCTCCGATTTCCAAGAAAAGATACCATTTTATCCGCCAAAATAGTTGATGACTTTTTTTAGTCGTACGGACCTCGTATACGGCCCTCGTGGACGTGGGGAGGGACCTGCGGAACTATAATCATGGGGGCCACGTCAACTTTCTGAGCCAAAATAGCTGGTGAAAAATAAAGATATTTCTAAATGGGGGCCATGGCCGGATTGGCCCCCTGGATCCGCCCGTCCACAATGCTATCATAAAATCTTATGACTACACGCTTCACACTAAACGGTTTCACGCTACAAAAAACTAACGTATATATACGCTAACCTGTGCGTTTGTAACGTGCTACACAATGTTATGGTGCCATGGCACGGTATGCTAAACTTTACCTTGCACAATGCACTGCATTACGCACAACTACGTTTGACTATAATAATTATACTATACATTGAGCCACATCATGCACGCAACTATTCAATCTACTGCACATTCTAACGCAGACACTGCACGCTATCATAAACTGGTGCACTGAGTAGCCTACAACTGTACACAACAATCTTGCTTCACAACGCACTACACGGAACTCTAAGCTGCTTTATGATGCAACAGATTTCATTGCATTGAAACTACAATTTGCAGCGTTACGTTTAGTCCTCATTGACCACAATGATGATGGAAGACAATGGTTATGGAACAATAACAATGATGATGGAAGACAATGGTTATGGAACAATAAAGGCGGTAGGATGAAATTAATGTCAAGACATGATATTTCTCTGCATGGTGATCAAAGTCCGTCTTCCTTGATCCATCTACGAATGACCTCAAAGCTCTAAGAAGCTGCTCGTAATTCGATATCGTTCCCAAATTGCTCCAGCGCGGTCCGACATGTACAATAAGATGATAAATAGACTCGCGTTTCGTACATTTCTCTTAATGATTCGTCAGTTTATTGTCGCGATAATCCATCCTTCTGTTCATAAAAGCGTTTCGCTTTCCTTAACTCTACATCGTATACATATAGGCTATCATACAAATAATTACCACTAGTATCTACTCGAACACGATGCATTGTGGTACGTACAATCATAAAATTGGTACTGCGAAGGTCAATCGACTTCGGTGGAAATGGAATAGACTACAGTAGCCAGTCAGTACGAGGCTGCATTAAAAAGAAATAGAAGACGAAAAAGAAGAAGAAGAAGAAGAAGAAGAAGAAGAAGAAAGAAGAAGAAGAAAGAAGAAGAAGAGTCCCTTAAATGGACAACGGATCTCCTGCTTGATAGCCTACTGCGCACAACTGAAGGCTATTTTAAACGAATCCGAAAATAGACAGAATCTAAGCTATAACGAAATGAAAACAATTATGAAAGCTTCGGTAACTCTAATCCTGCATCGAGTCATGGATTTATATAGCCCCAGTTGAAAAGAAAAATGATCAGATGTGCTCTGTGTGATTTGTTTGCAGCTCGACACCTCCATGGACATTCTAACAACGAACGCCCAAATTGAAAGAAGTCTGGGAATAAAAACCGATGATCAACAGACTGAAACTAAATCTCTTCTGTTCATTACTGTGAAAGATTAATCGACAAAAAGATTCAAAGCGTCATTGTTGACTTTCGTTGAAAGCCGGTGTCACGTGATATTCTATACCCGTTTAAAGCTATCCGGGGGATGAATTAATCTATACCTCTGATGGAATATGTATACCGGCTTAGACTATCCGGTGGAATAAACCACTCTATCACCTTTATTGAAAAATGCGCATAGCTGAAAAATTTATGTTGTAATCAAAATTTAAAGTGACTCTAATCGTTTTAAGTGTCCTAACCAATGTTCAAAGCAAGGCAACTCGAATTTACTTAGTGGCTCTAAGTGCTCTTGAACGTTTTAAATGTTCCAAGTGCTCTAGAGCCAAAGGAGGCAAAATTATCTAGTAGGAATAAACATACCTGTTAGTGCCATTGTTCAAAACAAAGCAGATGGAAGCTATTTTGAAAAAAATAAAAACACGCGGAAGTGCATTTTCAACTTCTCTTCATCTGGGAGATACGATTAATACGGGGGATACTCTATTTTGTGACACCAGATGAGAAGTGGAAGGAGACCGTGCGGAGAAAAATTATCCAACGACAGAGAAGACATTTTGCTTAACAGACGACACCACAACTTAATTCTTCTTAATTCTCGCAGCACGCGACAGAGAAGTGTGATGAGTGACGGAAATAAATACATGAACATTGCACACTGATAAAGGCTATCCAATGGTGATGATGATAATGATGATGATGATGATGATGATGATGATGACGATGATGATGATGATGATGATGATGAGTTAGAATTTCCATGGAGGTGTCAAGCTGCAAACAAATCACACAGATGATGATGATGACGATGATGATGATGATGATGATGATGATGATGACGACGACGACGACGACGATGATGACGACGACGACGACGACGATGATGATGATGATGATGATGATGATGATGATGATGATTATGATGATGATGATGACGATGATGTTAATGACGATGACGATGACGATAATGATGATGATGACGACGACGATGATGATGATGATGACGACGACGGCGATGATGATGATGATGATGATGATGATGATGATGACGATGATGATGACGACAGTCACGATGGTGATGGTAAAAAATAAGGTTGAGGAAGCATTCTAATTATGCGCGAAGCACAAACATCGCCTGCTCATCAGTTGCCCTTCGAAACTGTTCACCCTTCGGACTTTTACCTAATTATTGTTACTCATCTATCGAACAGACAAGAATGACCGTCTGAGTATATAGCTGCCGGGGGCGACAGATGGCACAGCATTTCAAGTACATCTCTGCTCAATTGAGACTAACATCAGTTCACCTGCGTTCTGGTGAAGAGATCATCTTCTTCGGTGATTGCTCCGAAGAATAAGAGAGAATTTTTTATGGTTTCTTACAAGTAGGTGACAGCATGACAACATTTGTTCAGATCATTAGTTAGGAAAAAAGACGAGCGACTCATGATAATTATTTTTAATAAAGAAAGAGCTGCTTTAAAAGCAAAACCTACTTCTTAAGAGAATCACGATGTAAGCTCACTTGTTATTTTACGCATCATATAGACACAGGGAGACTAATTAGGTCCACAACGCGTTCGTCAGAACATTTATCTGGTGACTGAGGATTCCCGAGACGCACATAACTAGCAAACGAAACTGTGTCGTAGAATTAGGTTGATGCGATAGACGCCATACATGACACTCGGTCACTCACCTTTCTGCAATTCATATTTTAGCATTCTGTCACACCCTAAGCCAATTATTTCAATCGTAGGATTCAGGTTTTTCTATAGAGAGTTGCTTAAAACCCAGGCACACAATTATACCAGTTTATTCATGAGCTGTGCGTCAAGTCAGAAGGGTTGTCAAATATTGATTCAGCGCATTCAATTGGTCTTTTTTAATTTGTCTGCTAATGTCTGCATTTCTAAAGCCATCCATACGAGAACCAGATGTAAGTTTTGTTATGAATGAATGAACCTGCTAATAATTAGATCTATGCTACAGAATAATCGCAATCGCAATCGTAATTGTAATCGTAATCGTTATTGTAATCGTTATCGTAATCGTAATCATAATTGTAATCGCAATCGTTATTGTAATCGTTATCGTAATCGTAATCGTAATCGTAATCCTATAAGCTTACTCTAACTTTCTGAAGCGCTATTCATCGGCGCTGAGTCGTGTCAGAAGAATGTCCAGAAAGCAGTTCGTGATTTGTTTTACACAATCGCTGGTCAAAAACAATCGTTTCTTAGCATCTACTCACTGACACATCAGGCTTCATGAAATCACTAGCCTTTTTTCAATGTTGAAAACGAATTGCAGCAGTTGCTAAAGTGAAAAGAACAATAGATTTTTTTAACGCTGTGCAATAACAAAGATCACTTACGTCGCCTCCTCCTTTATCCATTCGTGGGTCTGGCACTGTCATAGAGCAAACAGTGGCAATGTTGGTGCAAAAAGAATAGCAGTATCATATTGAAAGTATCGCGAATAAACCCGAGACCACAGAAATTGAGCCATAAGCAATAACCAGGCTGCTACTCATGTACTTACAGCCGGTGCATGCGGGCCTACTTAAATTCAACACCAGACCTGTGTATTTGAATTCAACACCAGATATATTTGAATTCAACACCAGATATATTTGAATTCAACACCAGATATATTTGAATTCAACACCAGGTATCCGTCAGCTTGCTGTGTTTTCAAAACAGACCAACTGCTTCGTGACAATGTCAACATACGACCATCTCGTCGTAGGTCAAATAATTACAGAAAGACCCGGTAAACAAACGAAATCTCTACTTCGATTTATTAGAGGCGTGTGAGTCCGAAAACAGCTCATAAAACAATTCGATTTCAGTCTAATTTGATTGGTTTTATCTTCAGTAATGACAGTAAAGGTAAAGGCTTTTACCTCTATTATAACATCGTACTCATGATGCAGGATTTCAGCACAACCGCGTTCTAACTGTTGATCGCAAGCATCCAGATTAGCAGCGTTCTTATTTTCAGTCGAGCTCATTAGTTCGGAAGCCTGAACTGAGTGGATGCTTGACGACGCAAGCTCTCTTATAGAGCTTCTCGGGTAAGAAAAGTCGACGCGAAATGGAGGCCTGTGAAGCCAGCGAAACGCCATCACAGATGTTTCGGCGCCGCTGACAACTGCAGCAGCAGCCATAGCAGCAGCTTTTGACAGTGAAGGAAATCTGGATCATTAGCATATATATATACATACGTCGTGTTATGTGCCGCTGATGTTCAGACGACAGTATAATTAATGAGTTATGCCTTGAATTCTGTTTGTTATCCGCGCTGATGGTCATTTCGTCAAAAAACTTAAAAAACAAAATTGATGAAAAAACGAAGTAATCCATCATGGCTTTTAAGTTAACGAGGGACAAGGAATCTGCAGCACGCTGTTGCTCGTTCCCGTTATCGGACTACAGACCAGTTCGTGAAGTCACTTGTTGAGGTTCACGCGCATGGGTCCTTAGCCCTTGCAATGTAATCATGTGTTGGTTAGGCACAGCTCACTGTACCCGTTGCGAAAATTCTTAATACAGTCAATGCCGTAGTTAAAAGTTTAATCGTTTTTTATTGTATGTAGGATATGTATTTGTGAACACTTGCTATAGCGCCCCTTCAAGATTCATCTCAGAGGCGCACCCGACTAAAGCGCGGACACTGAATATTAATTGCAGAAAGGTGAGTGACCGAGTGTCATGTATGGCGTCTAATTCTACGGCACAGTTTCGTTTGCTAGTTATATGCGTCTCGGGAATCCTCAGTCCCCAGATAAATGTTCCGACGAATGCGTTGTGGGCCTAATTAGTCTCCCTGTGTCTATATGATGCGTAAAATAACACGTGAGCTTATATCGTGATTTTCTTAAGAACCCGACTACAGCGCGGACACTGAATCGGAGTTTCACGCCGATGCTCACGAGCAATTGCGAGTGAAGGATTTGCTTTGGGTCCCTAACAGGACACCATCGACCACTACATTCTTATTCTCTTATTCATTGCTCACACTGCTGTCTACAAAATCAATTAGTTCGTTTACATAGTGAGAACCGCATATCTAAGATAGTCAATGCTCTTGCGACCCGGGTTAAAATATGGTTTCTAATCTAATCTAATAATCTAATCTGCTCTAATAAAGCCTTTGTAAAGCGCTTCTCACAGCAGAGCTATTCAGAAGCGATGTCAGCGTGCATGACAGGCCTATGAAAATAATAATAAAAATAATTATTTTTATTCAACAATCCGGTTGACGGGCTGTAACCGGTTACAGTGTACAATCATGCAGTTGAAACAGTTTACAGGAACTCAGATAACAGAATACACAACTCTTAACTGTACTAACTGAACAGAGAGCCTGTTAAATATAGAAAAACTCAATAAATAACCAGAACACATTCACGTCCTTCAGGAGTATATTGTTGGCATCATATCAGCTTAGAAATAGATTAGGGCTCCGTGTAATTTTTATCACCTTCGTTCAGGGAGGAGTGAAATTGCGTGATCATGGCTGGTCACTACTTAAGGTATATCCAGTTGCATCGACAGAGTTATAGTGCGGCTTTGTCATGAAGGAGAAATATGTCCCGGAGGACTATGGTGATGCGTATAGCGAATGGTCCTGACCTGGCCCTCATACATTTATTTCAGAATGTGAAAGCATAAGCAATGTCGTCAGAGACAGGTT
The DNA here is from genome assembly GCA_949752735.1 of Lumbricus terrestris. Lineage (NCBI taxonomy): Eukaryota > Metazoa > Annelida > Clitellata > Crassiclitellata > Lumbricidae > Lumbricus > Lumbricus terrestris. The sequence continues at coordinate 59,412,273 of OX457039.1, forward strand.
TTGTTGATCCATCTCGTAATGTAGCAAAACTCTAATGTAGAAGGCAACTTGGAAGCACCCAATAACATTATAATTATTATGAGCTCATAAACTAACTAAATTAGACCAAATGACGACAGCTGGCCCATCATTGAATAAACAAAACGGATACAATAGGAAGCAAAAACTGACGTCGGAAAATCTGAAGAAAGTGATCATGATGAAAGAAGGAAGCGAGAGAAATGTCGTCTTGTTACTAATTACTTCATGAAAAGTGACGCATTTTATGAGAGACCAATAAGACGCCGACCATTCCAAGTTGTAATGCGTCTTCGTCAAACATCAGCATCGTTAAGTCAGTCGTCAAATATGCAATTTTTTATTACCCATATTAAGCTGTCTTTGATTGATGATTTTGAGATTCCTATTGAGAAATGCCTGCGTCGCGAGTCATAATAGTCAAGTAGGCTTAGGCTTACAGATAATCACTCGAATAAATAAACACAAAATGACGTAGGAGCATAGGCGTAGGAGACGGGGTCCAGGGGCAAACACCCCAAATTTCGGGCAAATGTGTTTTTCGGGCAAAACAGGCATGGGCGGACAAACCTTTTTTCCGGAAAACAGACATGGGAGGATTTTTCAGGCACACAGGGGTAAAACAGTTATATTTCTGGAGATTTGTACGAAATGACTAAGAAAAAGTCATCAGTTATTTCACTGGAAAGGTCATCAGTTATTTCGGCTGGGAAATCGAAATGACTAAGAAAAAGAAGAAGAAAAGTTAATCAGAAAATTAGTCCGCCATAAAAATCGGTCAAAATCCGGCGAAAAGTGATCTCACATTCCAATTCCCATTATAAGAAGCATTAGCAGATTGGTTCTAGCATATCAGGTCGATGCACCACATTAGGTCTTCTATCTATAGGCAGAGACATGCCGTCTACTGTCTTGTATGCTCTCCCCTCACCTGTAGCCTACCATCTCGGTGTCTGTAGGCCTTTAATTATATCATTCTTGAAGTCAACAGGCTTTAGCGCAGCGGTTCCCAACCCGTGGACCGCGGGCCAAAAGTGGCCCGCCTGGCCTACAAAAAATGCCCCGCAGCATCTCAATGAACCAAGAAAACTATATGTAAAAATTGATAATTTGGACATGATAGAATATAATTCTTTTTTATTACAAATTATTTTAGGCCTATTTGGACGCTTATAAATCACATCAAACATTCTATTTTGATTCAATTATAACACTTTTATACGCCTTTAGTTAATTAAATATTAGCCTTCTGGCCCTCTAGTGTCCTTCATCTAAGAAAAAGTGGCCCTTGTGTCCTCTTCCTTAGAAAAAGTGGCCCGACAGTCAAAAAAGGTTGGGAACCACTGCTTTAGCGCATATCGTCTAAAAGTCTCTGACTCGGGTCGAGCTGCTTGCTTCTTCTCCTTCAATCTCTGGTCCGTCAGCTGCACTGGCTTCCTACTGAATTCAGAACAAGATTTCATCTGGCCCGTCTTATCAATAAAAATCCAAAAAATCCAAACAATGAGCACTCATAATAATTATCTATCCTCAACGACTCCTATGCCTATACTGATGATTTACTCCTTGCAAGCAGTCTTCGATCTCTTTTTCGATCCAATGGCTGATGAGCCTCGATGTACAATCCCTGTCCTGTAATCTCGTGCATTCCATGAACCAAGGTTTGTCTGACCGATGCTAAAGCTACTTCTCTTTCTTTAAGAGATCACGGTCAGCATTGTAACAACAATAATTACAAAAGCAGCCACAACAACAATAAAAACGTCGGTCCATCTTTACAATCATAGTCAACAGTGCAACCTGGTCGCTATCA
>OX457039.1:59416603-59482747 GCA_949752735.1 Lumbricus terrestris
TTCATCTTCATCATCATCATCATCATCATCATCATCATCATCATCATCATCATCATCATCATCATCATCATCATCATCATCATCATCATCGATCGTCATTACGCATGCTCAGTAACTACTGAATTTTCTTTCATCTCCGACTCGCATATATTATGCTAAACCTGCTAAGGATTCTGTTTTTGCGACTTTAATTTCTTTTCTTCCACAATCTGCGAGCCTAGCAGACAATATTTAACGGACTGGCATACAAGCAAGGACAGACAGATATATACAATCAGAAAGACTCGAAGAAAGAAATAACACACCGACAGCAGACGAAACGTCATATAGGCATGTAGCCTCTTATTATTAGCATATGCTCATTTTAGCAGGTATCAAACATTTACTGCATTTAAATAGCCAGTTCAAAGAGAAACCAATTCTTTTAAATGTAAAATATATTGATTATTATTAAAGAAACAATACAATTATGCAGTGTCCCTATTTACCTATTGGCGTTGATTGATTACTAGATTTATTATGTTTCTTAGCTTCACTTGAGTGTAGAATTCTTTCTAGTTCATCGTCCGCCAATTCTGTAAATCATCGTAGTTCCGATCCTTGTATTTCGACAACCAAGTGTCCTCGAATATGCAGTGGAATAATATATACCGAAGATATTTCGCAGTCCAGGCCGAACAACGAAATTCCAAGGAGTATATTTTGTATTCACAAATGCCAGTATTCTTACTCGAATGGATGTAATGTGTCACAATTCCAGCGTGCACATCAACGTCCAGATCAACCGTGTGATCATAAATGTTTGAATCAACCGTGTGATTATCTCCAGCGACTCTCTCCAATGTTCGTAGAATTCAAAATCCTCGAGCAAACTCTTCACCCACGAATGACGATAGTTCTCCAAGCTCCAGAATTTACCTCGATCGCAAAAACTGTCTCGAAATCTCAACGTCCGTTGGCCACCCTTCTTCTCAACGTCGAAGGTGCCACATACCAATCATTCTGCCGCTAATTTCACTTAAGAGTTCATTTGCCGCAACAAAATGACCCTTCGCCATTAGCTCCAACTGCAGAAATCGATCTTTTAACCGTTTCTGTCGATGACGTGTGTTTAATCAGTTAGACTGCGTTTTAATTGGCTTACGCGTCGTTACGTTGTTTTTGTTGCTATAATCTCCAATAGCGACCAACGCCTACCAGTCTCGCTGCACTTCTTTAGCGCTTCTGTGGTTTCGTTTGCTGATCGTATTACTAAATATTAATTCTTCTAACAACGCCAATTATTAACTAATTAAATCAACGCCACTACATTGTCTGACTTAACTTCTACCTACAATTAACACTTAATACTAGACAAGTTAGATTGATAGATAATAGCGATTTAATACGCTACAGGCAAAGACAAACAGACAGACAGCGAGACAGACAGACAGATTTACACAGAGAATTTGTCTCCACCTGCTCTTCTAATCGCTGTATCATGGCAGACAAACTATACCGCGAGAGACCGACAGAGTAGAAAATGGACACATACAGACAGATCGATATATATATATAATTAATATATAATATATCGTTTATATAATTATAATATATATATATATATATATATAGTCAGAAAACGTGAAGGCTTTCGTTGTGTTTGTGCAAACGTCGTCTATTGGACGTCACGTGATAATACTCTGGAAGAAAGGCCTTAATACTCTCGATGCCAGACGTCGATGAATGGAAAAAACCAATCAACTTTTAAATTACGCTTCATTGTGTAACGTGATACTCATGCGTATACGAGAGTGGCGGCACATTTAGATGTCATCTGTCCCCGGCCACAGAGTCTGATCATCTGGTTGTGCATTGGTGCTGGAGGAATACCGCAATGATGAGAGTGCTGTCTTACAGCCCTGCACGTTTGAAAGAAGTTGTCAAGAAGCGAATAAAGTCATTGTATGTATGTATGTATGTATGTATGTATGTATGTATGTATGTATGTATGTATGTATGTATGTATGTATGTATGTATGTATGTATGTATGTATGTATGTATGTATGTATGTATGTATGTATGTATGTATGTATGTATGTATGTCACTATGTATGTAGGCCTATGTATGTATGTATGTATGTATGTATGTATGTATGTATGTATGTATGTATGTATGTATGTATGTATGCATGTATGTGTGTGTATGTATGTACGTATGTATGTGTGTATTTATGTATGTATGTATGTATGTATGTATGTATGTATGTATGTATGTATGTATGTATGTATGTATGTATGTATGTATGTATGTATGTATGTATGTATGTATGTATGTATGCATGCATGTATGTATTCATGTATGTACGTACATACGTACGTACGTGCGTACGTATGTATGTCTATGAAGACTTATATAGCGCCTTACAATAAACCTCACGAAATTAAGGCGCTTAAATTCTCCATTCCCTGAGATACTCTGACTCTACCCGGTCGGTAGCTATGAAATCCATTTGCTCAGTTGTTCCTTTGTGTTTTCTGATTGGATTAGCCGGAAAAGACGTCATTACAGACATCCAGGTCCTAATTATAAGTATTTTGTTGGCCCCACATGCAGGAGCTACGTCTGCTTCCTTCCTGGGTCTCTTACCGAAGCATTTCTTATTCGACTCGGAACTGCACTTTTTAACAGTGTTAAACTAAAGTTGGGAGTGTTTCTCAGTAGTCCCTCTTGAAGAGGCGCTATAGAAATTATTGAATGACTGAATGAATGGATGATTGAATGTAGGCATCTGACAATATAATATTATGGCACTTTTACAGAACCTCACACGATTCGGCATAATTATGTGTAGTAGATAATTAGAATGAAAAAATAATGGAATGATCATCTCCATCACAGTCTCGTCCTCTCCGCGACAGGGTGCGATCAGTGCATATGCACTACAGATGAGTGTACATGCACTACAGATGAGTGCACATGCACTACAGATCAGTGCACATGCACTAGAGATCAGTGCATATGCACTACATATGAGTGCACCTGCATTACAGATGAGTGCACATGCACTACAGATGAGTGCACCTGCATTACAGATGAGTGCACATGCACTACAGATGAGTGCACCTGCACCACAGCTGAGTGCACATGCACTACAGATCAGTGCACATGCACTACAGATGAGTGCACATGCACTACAGATCAGTGCACATGCACTACAGATCAGTGCCCATGCACTACAGATGAGTTAGCTAGTAGCCTATATGTAGGTCCAGATGTAGCAAAAATGCGAAACTAAATTTCTGCTTTCCGGGAATTTGAATCCCAGCCTCACGATCTACGGCACGCTGCAGCGCACTTACCGCTATAATTAAACGTTGAAATAATTATAGTACGAGCCATAAGTTATAGGGGGTGAGAATCCATGTTTGGGACAGGTACTGCATTGGGAGTTTGGGACACTATTCGGTCAAAACTTCAAATGATCTTTGGCGTATAGTCTTACCAATTCCAAAGTTAACTCAAATTCGCTCGCGTATCGCATGACATCCTCTTCTTGTTGCCTGTGTGATCTGTAAAAAGAAGATAATGCGACCATTGACTAACTTTTACTTTGCCCAATTATACATTAGAGACACGTTCCAGTCACTATCACTTGCTCCCAGTACTTTATACTCGTGACCATAGTTGTAAAAAACGTTTTTTTCGTTTTTTATTATCTCCAGAAAACGTCGTTTTTTTCGTTTTTTATTTTTCCCATCGTTTTTTATCGTTTTTTTCGATCTTTATGTAACTTTATTTTATTATTTTCTGTCTAATAATATTTTCCTTAATTTAATTTTTTCTGATATTCCATACGTTTTCACCGTACTCTCAAGGATGCAGCTAACTATAGGGTCTTTATGTAATTGTTTAAGTCATTATTTTGAGAAATACATGTAGTAGATCTCTACACGATATGAAATTTTTAAGAGTTATTTTGATATAAAATTCTTAGGCCTATAATTAATATTTATAAGTAACAATTTTAAGCATAAATGTACAATATATAATTTAGTAAACATCTGTGGTTTTTGCTTCTGGTTAGATTTTAATTATGTTATGTCGATCAGCATAAACTTATAATGTGGACTTATGTCTACAATTTAAATTTGAAAAGATGTCGATACCTTTAATTTGTCCGAATTTCTTATTAAACCAAAGTTATAAGAAAAAAATACCTGTGGTAGATTAATGTTACTTTGACCAATTATTTTGGCCTAATAATAAAGTTGTGTTATTTGCAGTTTCTTGATAAAATTGCATAGACTAAGCAAGGTTTGTAAGCTGAAAATGAAATTTCAGATGTAACAAAGGCAAATTATTTTTTTTTAGTTTCATCGTTTTTTACATCTATGCTCGTGACTGTCGCGAGTAGACCTATGCCCTACACAGAGTGTTTGCACTCACTTCACAAACATTTGTAATTAGTTTACGGGTAAATGAACTGCAGACAGAACTAGGCAACTGTAACCATGTTGGCTGCTCGCCTCCAAATTTGCAACTACATATTATGTTTTATACAGCCCAAGCTGCTTGCAGGTCGTCATTCGCTTTTTCTTCTTACTTTGCCTTTGCCTTGGTACGAGTCTTTATTCTTAATCGATTGGACTAGGCCCCCTAACGGTTTCTTTCTGCTTTCTCTCTCTCTACAGCGGAATCCACTGGTTCGTTTCAATCATTTAGAAGGCGTTTGCGGGCGGTTCATCGTTTAATTGGTTTTAGTGTCCCTAAGCTCAGCCATGGGCGTCCGGAGGGGGGCGCAAGGGGGCGCAAGTGCGCCCCCCTGGATTTTTCGCATATTTGCAGATAACTTTAGATTATTATTTTGGTTACGATGATTACAACGCGATTTTCAACGTGATTATCGGAATAGTGGTGCGTTCTACAAGTTGCACCTATAGGCCTATATCTTTCTTGGACGCATAACATATCGGTATAGACGAATTCTCTCGTTGCAATATGGAAATTCATACTGTTAACCCGATACGACAAACTGCATTCAGCCGTGTCACCTAATGGCCATGTAATTTGGTATCGTGTTTCCTCTAGCAGCGGCTCTTGTGTTGTTTAAGGCGACCACTGGGAGATAAGAGATAGGTTCAGCTGGTGAAACGCGAATAGTCACACCTAATATATATATATATATATATATATATATATATAGTTATATACACGCACAAGTATTATATAAACTTAATTGGCATTGACTGAAGCGACAGTCTCTGACTCTAAGAAATCAGCTTCTTCCCTTAGATGCCACCCAACACGATATAGCCCGCTAGCTTCGGAACTAGGCCTACTGCATTCCTATATTATACACAGGGGTCCTACATACTGCCAATTTTCCATATATATATATATATATATATAATATTATATATATACTATAGGAAGATGTGTATTATTATTATACACGATGCGTTGACTCAGAAGTCCCTGGTTGGCTTCAGAGAGAAGGTCAAAGATCGAGAGAGCGATGGCGACAGTCGAGAGACAGGAAGAGAAAGAGGTAGAAGGGACAGAGAAAGAAAGGGAGAGGAGGGAGAGAAGAGGAAACCACATCAAAGTTGATACTTGACAGGGTGGCATATTAATATAATGTCAATATATGTATACGCATGTGTAGGCCTATAATGTGCGAGGGGAGAGAGAAGGGAAGGGATGGACAGAGAAGTAGAGGAATATAGTCACCACCTTTATATGAGGAAAGTTACGACTTTGCTGACAGATTGAGGTTCCAGCCCGTAAAACCAAAAGCTTTCTGCTGGAGGCAGAGCGAAGGGCAATCTGTCAGGAACGGAACATGCAGTCAAAGGCGTTTCGTTTTCGCTTGAAGTTAAGTTCTGTAAACGGTCAGACTTTTTAAACTAAATAGGCTACCAGTAATAGGCCTAATGCTTACAGCGGGTATCATTCAATAGGCTACGATATATGCTTATGTGAGGGTAAACATGGATTCATTCGTTCAACAACCAGTGACGACCGTTTTTCAGGTCTCTTATAGACCTAATGAGTGTAGGATATATGTAGGTCTAGCCTACATGTAATTGTAGCCTACATCGCACTTCGGAAACAATTTCAGACAGCAAAAGCGTGTTCATGAAGTGCTAAATCAGTTTGGATATAAGAACCCAGACGACTGCAATTGTGATTTCAAGAGTAAGGTCAGATTTCAGCCACATAAAATTTGACTATCATAACAGTTTTGACAATCACATGAATGTCTATGATTTTTCGCATTCTTGGTTCCGTGACAACTGATCGATCGATCGACAGGGAGCAAGCGCAGAAGGAGCGAGCGACGAAGTTGGAGTGATCGGTTGCTTTCGACAGCCTATTTAGCCCCTGTGACAATTTATAAAAGTCTGCGCCCCCCTAGAAAAATTCCTGCGGACGCCCATGAGCTCAGCCGCATTTTTTGGGTTTATGCGCTATGTGTCCTCTGCTGGTTCCAGCGGCGTAGCCATGCCCCAGCCTGGTTCCCCGTCCGCTCTTGAATTGTCCGCTTCGAATAGTCCGGCTCCAAAAGGCCCGGTCACACCATCTCCAGATACTCTTCTGGTCGTCGATCTCTGCGCCCCGGGTCTTTAAAAGTAATTTTATGGTTCCGCATGTTCGCTCTACCACCGCACAGGGCTATTATTATTATTATTATTATTATTATTATTATTATTATTATTATTATTATTATTATTATTATTATTATTATTATTATTATTTCTATTATTATTATTGTTGTTGTTGTTGTTATTATTATTATTATTATTATTATTATTACATTATTATTACTATTATTATTATTTAATTTCTATTTTTAATTTTTTAAATTTTTTTTATAATTGTTATTATTATTATTATTATTATTATTATTATTATTATTATTATTGACATGTTATTATTATTATTATTATTTTATTTTTATTTTTATTTTATTTTTATTTTTTATTATTTTTATTATTGTTGTTATTATTATTATTATTATTATTATTATTATTATTATTATTATTATTATTATTATTATTATTATTATTACAATATTATTATCACATGAATTTCTTACGCACGCAAGGATCGTGCTTCCTCGACCGTTCTTGGTTCCTTCACTTATCCTCTGATGTCTTCTCTTCGTGAGACCCCTCACTCATTTTATAAACTACTTAAGACTTTCCTTTTTCACTCGGGAGAGCCTCTACGTAGTCATCCGAAGGGGCGCTATATAAATTTTATGGATGGATAGATAGATGACTGCATGTGTAGGCGTATATAATGAATAATAAAGAAATCTCAATTACTGAAGCCAATGGTTTGCAACTTGTCTTTTTTCTTCTACTCTTGTAAACAGTAGGCTTTCGTGACGTGGTAATCTCCCAATACCAGCCTTAAATTTTTTCATAACACTGGCTTTGCGAAATGTGAGGTAAATTCTATGCTGCAGCCCACGGCATACCTGAGATTGACGGGGATGATCTCAAAAGCGACAATATTATTGCCGGTCGCATTTTTAAATTACGTTTTTGAAGTCGTTAATACATAATGCTATAGCTTACACGTAGAGTGAAAAATGAAATGCTGTTTATGCGTATTTGTGTGTGTGTGTGTTTGCGTGCTTGTGTGTTTGTGTTTGTGTGTGTTTGTGTGTTTGTGTATACGCCTGTGTGTTTGTGTGTGTGGTCGATCACGAGCGACCGTCTTCTGATGGGTGAAGCACGAAAAAGCAGGCGTGGATTAATTAACCGCCTCAACGAGACTATACTGTGGACTGCAAGTCGACTAAGACGACTCACATATGGGATAGAATGACAGATACGTAATCACGCGTCGCTCGTTTCTATGTTTTTTCTCCGATGAATAAGCCAGCCATTCGCTTGCAATTGGACAAGGACGATTGCACCGGGTACAAAACGCACGACGGAAACCAGTTTGCGGTGACGTCATTGCATTATTTTAGGCAACATTAAACAGCTTAAACTTACAGCTATGCGCTTCTGTTAAGCGCACAGGTGGCTTTATGCGCATATTTGTTATTGCCAAGGCCGTAGTCAGAATTTGATTTGGGGGGGGGGGGGGTGTTTCTCTCCCGCCCGAAAAAATTATGACCTTTCCTTTTTTTAGTTATCCGGCGGAAAAATCGTCAGAAAATGTCACCAATTAATTCAATTTTCCATTTCGGGGGGTGTTTTCATGGCTTTATATCATGGTTTTTACATCATGTGCTCGTAAATGCATTCAATTTAATTTTTACATTTTCCATTGGGGGGGGGGGTGTTCAAACACCCAAAACACCCCCTCCCCTAGCTACGGCTTTGGAAAGTTTGGTTATTGCTAATCCGTCCGTAAAACAACAGAGCATGAATAATAATAATATGATTAGAGCATGAATACAGAAAGCGATTCGGATTTGTTGCTCTTGAGAATGCACAATCTAAATTTTCAGTTACCATATTTCAAATACAGATTAGGGTTATGTTTACGCACTTACGGTTAGATTACAAATGCGCCGTAAGCATGTGGTTAAACCGTTAGGCTGGTGGTTAAACCGTTAGCCTGGTGGTTAAACCGTTAGCCTGTTGGTCAAACCGTTAGCCTGGTGGTTAAACCGTGAGTGTTACGGCTAGATTAGTGGACGACAGATGCTTTTAGTGGAAGAGTTCTCTACGCGCGTTTAAAGATTTTGTCGGTGGTTACATGTTGTTGTCGTGTCTCTCTTTGTAAGGTCTCTCTTCCGGTCAAACGCTCGCGAAGAAAGAAGCCTGAGATTGGATTGGATATCTCGATGTTCTGAAGGGGATGTAGGGATGGCTCCGCTTGACAGTCAAATGAGACTGTGTGATGGGAGGTTAGATGGGCTCAGTGTGTGTCGAGTGAGTGGGTGGACTTGGAGGGTGGATGAAGGGCGGATCGATGTTAAAAAAATACGAGAAGCCACTGACTGATAATTAGATGTCATACAAGAGAAGAAAAGGGAGGAGGAGGAGGAGGAGGAGGAGGAGGAGGAGGCGTCATTGTCTAAGCCCAGAGCAAAACATTGCAGTCTTGAGATTTCCTTTTGCTTAAACCGATTATCGGATGAATCCTAGATATTAAACATCTACCGGTACCGGTATCTATAGTTGACTCCTGTTTAAGCTGGGACGTGCACTGCCTTAGCCGCTGTGTTGATATGAAAAAGCGTGCACTTCCCCATTTATTGTCAAATGAAGCTATCTTAAGATGAGGGAGGAATGCGTGAGAGGGGGTTCTATATGAAAGGAGAGGAGTGCCATCTGTTCTATTGTTCAATGCTCCACTCTGCGAAGATGAGTTTTGTTTTCTTGAAGTGATTTTTTAAAATATCACATTACATTACAATTGCAGGGTTCGACCACATTATTAAAACACTATTAGGGCACCTCTCTCAAACACTTACGCAAACTCCTTTCAGTTACCATTCAAGCAGTCACAATAATATTGAAGGGCGATAGAACTACTGGTAAAATGAAACCTTAGAATGTGTTCTTGGCAACTGGGTGAGAAGCTGTTTGAGCAAAAACAATACTATAACTACTACTACTACTGCTACTACTACTGCTACTGCTACTGCTACTGCTACTGCTACTGCTACTGCTACTGCTACTACTGCTACTACTACTACTACTACTACTACTACTACTACTACTACTACTACTACTACTACTACTACTACTACTACTACTACTACTACTACCACTACCACTACCACTACCACTACCACGACCACCACCACCACCACCACCACCACCACCACCACCACCACTACCACTACCACTATACCACTACCACTACTACTTATTCTTTTTCAACCTCATTTTTTCATCTAATTCTTTTCTTCTTCCTCCTCCTCCTCCTTCTCCTCTTCCTCCTCCTCTTCTTCTACTTCTTATTTTCTTCTTCCTCCTCCTCCTCCTTCTCCTCTTCCTCCTCCTCTTCTTCTACTTCTTCTTTTCTTCTTCCTCCTCCTCCTCCTTCTCCTCTTCCTCCTCCTCTTCTTCTACTTCTTCTTTTCTTCTTCCTTGTCCTCCTCCTTCTCCTCTTCCTCCTCCTCCTCTTCTTCTTCTTTTCTTCTTCCTTGTCCTCCTCCTTCTCCTCTTCCTCCTCCTCTTCTACTTCTTCTTTTCTTCTTCCTCCTCCTCCTCCTTCTCCTCTTCCTCCTCCTCTTCTTCTTCTTCTTTTCTTCTTCCTTGTCCTCCTCCTTCTCCTCTTCCTCCTCTTCCTCTTCTTCTTCTTCTTTTCTTCTTCCTTGTCCTCCTCCTTCTCCTCTTCCTCCTCCTCTTCTTCTTCTTCTTTTCTTCTTCCTTGTCCTCCTCCTTCTCCTCTTCCTCCTCCTCTTCTACTTCTTCTTTTCTTCTTCCTCCTTCTCCTCCTTCTCCTCTTCCTCCTCCTCTTCTTCTTCTTCTTTTCTTCTTCCTCCTCCTCCTCCTTCTCCTCTTCCTCCTCCTCTTCTTCTTCTTCTTTTATTCTTCCTCGTCCTCCTCCTTCTCCTCTTCCTCCTCCTCTTCTTCTACTTCTTCTTTTCTTCTTCCTTGTCCTCCTCCTTCTCCTCTTCCTCCTCTTCCTCTTCTTCTTCTTCTTTTCTTCTTCCTTGTCCTCCTCCTTCTCCTCTTCCTCCTCCTCTTCTACTTCTTCTTTTCTTCTTCCTCCTCCTCCTCCTTCTCCTCTTCCTCCTCCTCTTCTTCTACTTCTTCTTTTCTTCTTCCTCCTCCTCCTCCTCCTCCTTCTCCTCCTCCTCCTCCTCCTCTTCTTCTTCTTCTTTTCTTCTTCCTTGTCCTCCTCCTTCTCCTCTTCCTCCTCCTCTTCTACTTCTTCTTTTCTTCTTCCTTGTCCTCCTCCTTCTCCTCTTCCTCCTCCTCTTCTTTTACTTCTTCTTTTCTTCTTCCTCCTCCTCCTCCTTCTCCTCTTCCTCCTCCTCTTCTTCTACTTCTTCTTTTCTTCTTCCTCCTCCTCCTCCTCCTTCTCCTTCTCCTCGACCTCCTCCTCTTCTTCTACTTCTTCTTTTCTTCTTTCTTGTCCTCACGGATTTTCCTCTTGACGGACTCAGCTTTGAATTTGAAATGCGCGCAGATCGTTTTGATCATCGGTCATTGACTGATTGCGTAATGGAAGTCATCGCATAGATCTATAGACAAGGTATATAACTAAGCAGAGCCCTGCGCCGACTTGACAGTGTCGGCGGCGGCGCGCCGGTCATTTTTGGTCGGCGGCAGCGGCGCGCCGACAGACAAAAATCGGCGGCGGCGCCATCAAAATGTCGGCGTCGGCGGCGCGGCGCGGCGCCGTGGAATTAGTGCTCGGTCGCATACTCATTTGAATTATTTCACAAAAGCAACCTATGCTATAAATATATGCGTGCCCAGCAATTATGTTTGGCAATTATCTGGTCTTATATTAATTTTCATGACAAACAATTATTCTCAGAATAGACGTTTAATTAAAATATTCTACAAAAGCTTTGATTTAGGCTGCAAGCCACTTGACAACGTTTTCAAATCCAGGCCTCCCGCTTACGTAACCTACTAATAGAAGTTAGAGGACTGTTTGCGCAGTGGCGGTGCTACCTGCCTATTTTACTGTTGGCCTGCGCTTCGATTCGTCACAAATTCTTGAGGTCCATTTTCTTGACGCGACCTGCTGAAATTGTATAGCTGCGTGCATGCAGATATGCATACATACATACATAGATTAAATGCATGCATATATACATGCATAGATATATGCATACATACATGCATTCATACATACACACACAAACATAAATGCATACCCACAATCCCACATACATACACACATACATACATACAATACATACTATGTTTACGTAGAAATGTGTGTCTGTCGCAAAGTGGGAGCTATTGTGAACGAGTATAAAGTCATGCAATCTTGTCAGCAGAAGAGGGTACTTGCAGTTTTTTAATTTTCCTTTGTCAAAGCACACTGAGTTGTAAAATTGATCAGTATTCACCAACTTTCCTGATTTATCGACCAATAATCCGACCGACTTCCACGCGAAACTCTTAGCATCGTCTTTAAACCTCATTGCCATGCACAAGTCTTTCGATCTAAGCGAGCCAAGTCACAATAAGTTACACTTGTTTTATGGGGAAAGTGTTTCTCGTTTCCTAATCTGATCCTATTTGTAAGATGTTTCTCAAATTGCTGACTAAATAGGATCTATTGGCCAATTGCCTATCATGCTCCATTTTTCATATAGACAGGCCTATTAATGTTCGAAGGCTTAATTAATCACCAATTTCCCATAGGTCACGTACAGCGTAGGAGTTTGATACTGGTGAAAAAATTAGGAATTAGGTAGTAACTGGCCGGCAATGGATAATCAGAAGCCTGCAGACGCAACCAATCGCCTACATAAAATTGCAGATCGCCACCTCTTTGCAACGTAATAGCAACGTGTATCCTAATACTAGAGGGCAGACGGTTCTGTTTCATCTTAGCATACGGTCGGACTAGCTATCAGACAAGAACGCACACGGCATAGCAATTGACTTAGGCCTACCTGGAGTTCTTTTTACCTTCGTTGCTGCCATAATGTAAATCGAATCACAAAATCCACAAAGTTTAAACGTTAAGGACACTGTTCCAAAAGTCAGAAAGAATAGGTAGAATCATAGGTTTCATAGCATTGACGCAAAAGCGGTGTTGCCATGAATAATCTAAGTAGATAAGCAAACAAGATTATATTTTGCACTGACGCAACACTTTTTTCACGAAATCATACAAGAGATGATAAATGCAACAAAAAGAAATACCGGAATCAAGGTGGCATCGGCGGCGCGCCGACAAATTTTCGGCGGCGGCGGCGTCGGCGCGCCGATCCAAGAAAATCGGTGGTGGCGGCGCCCACAAATTGTCGGCGGCGGCGGCGCGGCGCGGCCGGCGCAGAGCTCTGTAACTAAGCTAACTACATATGCCTCTGAGGAGTTCTCTTGAAGTGGCGCTATATAAATGCACGAGTACAATTACATTTACATGTACAGCAAGTTAAGTTTGCACAACTTGAAGCTCACGCGCAACCAAAAAAGCAAATTATTTGAAGCCTTCGATCACTTTGAACTTAATCGGATTCAAAGATCGAACAGAATTACTGCGGCATAATCAAGATCGAAATCTCTTCGATCAATCAGAGGCATACCGATGACCTCAGTGGGTAGCACTGTGTGTGTGTGTGTGTGTGCGCGCGCCTGTGTGTCACAGTGTGTGTAGGTGTGTGCGCTTTTGTCGGTGTGTGTGTGTGTGTAGGTGTGTGCGTGTGCGTGTACGTGTGTGTGTGTGTGTGTGTGTAGGTGTGTGCGCTTTTGTCGGTGTGTGTGTGTGTAGGTGTGTGCGCTTTTGTCGGTGTGTGTGTGTGTAGGTGTGTGCGTGTGCGTGTGTGTGTGTGTGTGTGTGTGTGTGTGTGTGTGTGTGTGTGTGTGTGTGTGTGTGTGTGTGTGTGTGTGTGTGTGTGTGTGTGTGTGTGTGTGTGTGTGTGTGTGTGTGTGTGTGTGTGTGTGTGTGTGTGTGTGTGTGTGTGTGTGTGTGTGTGTGTGTGTGTGTGTGTGTGTGTGTGTGTGTGTGTGGTGAAGGTGAAATCCTGAAGCTGCTACCAGCGGCCGACTGTATTACTGTATTATATAAGACGATTACAAATGGTCGATTGTGTGGCGGTTGCTAAGTGATCGGCGGTTTTCAATTTGCGAGGTAGCGTATGCAATCAAAGAGTTAAATAAGATAATGAGTATTTTCCAATGTCAGGATAATGTAGCATAAAACTTGATTGACTGACCAAATCGAAGCCGCATTTATCCGTCTGCATACTTTGGGAACAATGTCTTCTATTTCCAGCTCTTCATCCGATTAACCTGATCCAAAGCAGCTATTATATTTTAGATGACTCTAATTTCTATAGGTCCACGCTTGATCCGATGAAAAATATATTCTCGTAGGCTGTATGACGTAAATCTCCGTATACGTTTTCAGACTATGTGGTTGCTGGATGTATCGTGAACTCTCTTGCTATGCCCGGATGAAAGTTTTAGTAGGCCTATCTCATTACTTTAAGACTTAGAAATCTTTTGTAAACATGGTCTCATGATGCTAATGATTGGTTTTCATATTTTAAAGGTAGTTATTTTCCACTTGATCCGAGTTACGGCCGAGTTAATGCTATATCCTAGCATGCCTGACTTCTGATTTATACATGCAGTCCAGCTCTCAACGCGTCGAAGGCGTATCCTTTTTCTATAGCTTTCCATTACTGAATTGAATTTAAAATGGCACTATATGCTATTTTTGCTATGAGACTAAGCAGACTTCCTCGCCATCTATTCGAATGGCTTGGTCGATTCTCCCAAGAGGCAGGGTTTTTTTAACGTGCAGTTTTACACAAAATGTGCAGTTCTAAATCGATTCGTGCAGTTGTATAGAAGCACTTCCGTCACGTTCCGTGTAGCAAAAACTAGTAAAAATAGGTCATTTTCCTCAGATTGGGAGTAATTTACCATGGAGGATGAGAAAGGAGAGAAGAGGATGTGCAGTTCTAAAAATTCCATAAAAACAGCCCTGCCAAGAGGTGTCCATATCACAACTGTTAATGGTATACTGACCAATTGTCAAATTTATTGAGCCTCAATGCCTCGTATAGGAAATGTTTTCCCAATTCTGGTTCACCTGTCTGTCCTGTCACATGAACATCGTTTAAAAGGGTCACATACATAGAACGCAGTAATTTTCTTGCAAAAATTATTCACCAAGACATGAAAAAATAGTTTGACTGAGAGATGTGGAAGACAGTCAGTCACTGAATGGTAGCAGCATTTACAATTCGCTCTGATCCCACATTAACTCTTTTACATCGAGAGTAAATGAAAAGCGACTGGGAGACGGATGAAAGTCGTCGCTAAAATGTAGAAATAACATATAACCGTTGCCGTGCAATAAAACGGAGATGGATAAATCATTAGGTAAATTTCCGTTTCAGCTATACATATATATGCTGTTGATTCAACGCGATCGCCGTCCGTCTGGCTTCATTAGCGAGACCACAACTTCATCTGCTGTTCGCATCCATTAGACTCTTTGCGGAACCACAGATGCACATAAAACGATAAAATGGCATAGGCTAAAAGTTCATCTTTAACTAGACGTGGTTTGTTTGATAGACTAACTATGAATAAAGGAACGCCTAACCACTATAGGTACTGCATCTATATATGGCCTAAGTCTACACTGCCATAGAGGGATGCAATAGCGCTGCATAAGTAGACCCAAGTGAGTCAATCGGTAAACTTAAAAAAAATTACTGAAGTCATGTAGTTATTGTCTTTTAGGAAATCTTTCTTAGAATCAGTGAGGTAGGCTAAATAGTTACAAATGCGTCGTTCAATATTTTGTATTTTGTACTCAAGCAATCGATGATGACAAACTGTGATGAACCTCGCCTGTCAAGTATACGGTAGAGAAGCAGTAAGACTGACAGTCTAATGCGAAAAACTACATAATCCGGGGATTATACATCAGCATAACAACAAGAGAGAAAAACAAAGCAGGATAGGGCTTCAAAACCTCAATAACAATACGATTCAAACCTATGTACTGTTTGCTTGCGTCCGGTCTCAGTTTTGATGTTAATTTGACTGTTTTGTAATCGTCATCGTATATGGCCGCTAGCGTTCATTCTTAGCTTCTGAGGGATATTAGATTTCAAAACAAGTCTAATAGATTACAGGGATATAGCTTAAAGCCGATTCTCTGATCGGGTCTCATGTGATGTCGTTATGCAATTAGACCTAATGCAGTTTGGGTGCAACAGCTCAACCTCGCTTTGAGGCTGAGCCACGTGCATGCCCAAAGCCAGGTGAAAGCACGTTAAAAACAGCTTTGAGGTTACAAAATCAACGGTAAATTGATGCCTTTTTTCGGATCATCTTGTCCTAGAAGTTTGATTAAAGACCTACAGCAAAATGTAAATTGAAGCCTAATGTGTTGACAGCATTTTACCAACGGCGTACGAAATGTTTGTCTTCGATCAAGCGCTGAAAAAATAGTAACTTGAAATTTATACAGCGTCACTCGAAAGCCAAGCGCGGGGCACCAGCTTATTCACGAGCGCTGCAGTTTACGACAGTAGGATACTAAGAATACTGTCTGTCTGAAAAATAATTAATTAAAAGACATCGACAGATCGCTTTGAATCGTGCGTCTCAATTCGTCTGTGAGGACCATAGGCTGATCGATGTGTCTCTAAGCAATATGTTTGCCAGCATCCCACCCATAAGCCCAGCGCTCGCGAATAAACCCAGCTTTTTGGATCTTATCTTGGTTTTTAGATTTTTATTAACGAGATTTGCGGTTTTTTGCGACGGCGGATTTTCTGACATTTTTCCGGAATACAGGCATTTTTCGGGGAAAATGTGTGAAACAGTAGTAAAAAGGAGGAATATTTTAGGAAAATTTCAGATTTTGAGCGACTGAAAAAAGGTCATCAGGAAATTTGAAAGGAGAAAATAGGAAAATCTAGACATCTTCGGACTTGAAAAACTAGAAAAAAGGTCGTCAGAAATTTGAGGCTCGAAAATTTAATGTATTTTTCAAAATTCTCCAATCTAGCGTTTTCTAGCCTTTTTTCGGCCGGATCTGACCTTTTCCAAATCAGAGTGGCATCCCTGCTCGTGAATAGTCTGGTGCCCTACGATTAGCGCTTTAGAAATCTAGAGATAACGTTTGCGATTACGAAAACCTTAATGTGAACGAACAAGATGAAGGCGATTTATTTTTTTTACTGGATCCAAGATTCATTGGCTAATCAACGGAATGGACCTCAGTATTGTTCATTCACTTTCAATGCAATCTTACGACCGCTTTGAACTCCATAATAGCAACGCATTGCTACCATTGATATAAATAATTCTATTAATATCGATGATTGAGGTTGCAACCAATATCTTATTTTAGCTACGACGTGCCTGATTTCTAACCAATGACATTGGGTCCGGACTGATTTGCAAGCAATGGTTTAACGCTTTGACCAATTGGCAACTACTAATGAGATAATATTGCAATAATATTATTGCGACTGGTTCCAGCAGTAGTGTAAATGTCATCACTGGTTAGCAAGACGTTCTATGGAGCAAGGGTAGGACATCGCAGAACAATTCATTGAACCAGTCTTCCGCGGACAGCGTCATCTTTAGCAAAAAGCAAAAGAAGCTGCATCGTAAGACATCACAACAGAGCTGTTTTAAATTTTTTTAGAACTGTACAACTCCTTCTTTCCTTTCCCATCTTCCATGGTAAATTACTTCCAATCAGAGGACAATGTCGTATTTGCTAGTTTTAACTGTACAGACGTACTGCTACAACTACACATTTTGTGTACAACTGCACGTTAAAAAAAACCCTGCATCACAAGCCGCAGGGGTGCAAAAATATTGTTGATTCTATATTATTATAGTATTGATGAATGAAAAAATACTCGAGAAATTACATTTAAGTATTGCTTCCATAGCGGGGCCTACTATAATAAAATCTATGGCTGCAGAGTTAAGCCTCGCAAACGATTACATATATTTTGTGCTCAATCAGTGGACGCAGTGATCCGAAAAAATGATCTGAATTTCTTACTTTAAATTGCCCTCCATTAGTTAATTGAAAAGATTTTTAATGTCCTCAAGGTTTGTGAGATCGCTTGGTGCAATTCTTTGGCAAGGACCTCAGAGCTTGTTATGGCTAAGGGTGTCATCAAGTCTAAATCCCGCACTGCATCAGAAATAGCACCCATCGTTTTGTACTATATAGCTGCATTATAGAATTAATTTAAATCCGTTCTGCAGACGACTATCCCATGATCCCCTCTGCCCTCAAGAACTAATTGTGATGATGGCAAGATATACAATAAACAATGTTTTTGCCTATATCGATATTAATTTTTAAACCGCACGAGCAATTTTTAATAGATAGGCCTACAGTATAGCTGTTGGAGTGTTGGTAACATAATTATACGACACCTCTACGACGAGATAAATTATAACGTGAGGTTTTAGCATGGTGTACACTGTATACAGACAAAGATATTAGAGTCTACGTGAGACTCTAATATCCTTGGCACAGGTGCAGCAATTTCTAGCAAAGCCAAAACAGTACCTTATAAGCTATACTTCTCTATCATCCATCATTTATATGCAATATTCTATTCAATTCTATTTACGGATTCACATGTATATAAAAAATCGTCTCTCACAGTACAACCTTATCAGAGGCGCTCCCAGTGCGAAGAATCACTGGAAAAATAAAAGTGTTAAGACAACGGGCAGAAACAGTAGGCCATATACTACCTGCAATTATATGATCTGAGCACGAGTAACTTATAGCAGGAAGGTCATTCCACAACAAAGGGCCAACAGAGGCAGAGGTACGATGGCAGTTGCAGTCATGGGCGCCCGCACACAGGGTCAAGAGGGGACACTTGCTCCCTGGAAAACTGTCCTATTTTTAACTGTTACCTTTTGGTTTAAAAAAATTCTTTGAACTAAAGCGTCAATGTTATCAAAGATACAAAATGTGAAAATGGAAAATTTACATTTAGAAATCTCTGTGGAAAAAACCTATGTGTCTTAATTAGGCTATCTGAAAAGAAGAAACAGAGGAAGACTGACGGATTGATTCGATCACCGACTGACTGTAAAACTGGCTGGCTGCCTTGCTGTGTAGCCTACTTGTTTACTGACTGAATGCAAAAGAAGAATTTCACATTGTCCTCAATTACAACAGTGTTTACGCATCCATTGGTCCACGCATTCCTTGGTCTACGTGTGACATCTTCCGATTCTTTTCGTCACTCAATTATTCTCTGTGCTTGACAAGCGATTGCAGTCACTTTCTTCGCAAGTAAATATACTCGCCAGGTGGACGCAGTTTCATTGTGAAGTTAGAGAACGCAACGATTTAACCAGATCTGCTAGCATCTTAATCTACTCCTAATAATTCACGTAGGCAGGGCTTAAAGTGTGGCTGGACGGTCATGGACGGCGTCCTTGCACTTAATTTAAAATCTGAACGCCGTACTGCCACTTATTGGCCAGCACAGCATGGAAAGGTAAGGGCATCCAGTCACTTCTTTTGGGAAGGTAAGGGCATCCAGTCACTTCTTTTGGGAAGGTAAGGGCATCCAGTCACTTCTTTTGGGAAGGTAAGGGCATCCAGTCACTTCTTTTGAGAAGGTAAGGGCATCCAGTCACTTCTTTTGGGAAGGTAAGGGGCGTCCAGGCACTTATTTTTCTACACTTTAAGCGCTGCACATAGGTCTACATAAATTATGGCCAAAAGCTGAAAGCACTCAGTTTCACGAATTGGTATCATCGGCTGAATATGATGTTAGGCGAGATCCAGCTGCCAAAACACACATTACAGTCGTAGTAGGCTATTTGAAAGGTATTGTATGTGGTATTGCATTGTTTATAATAAAACTCTTGAATAACTAGTGGCTGCATTCAATCTTGAATCTTCCGTCTACGTTCTCATTCTCTAACAGACCACAGAAATTGCCTGGCTGTCTACAGTTCCACTACGTCAGAACCTATAGATATGCACACTTCATTCATCACTAAACCTGAACTCAAGAAAAGGAATCTGTAGATTAGGGCTTTCCTTTGAGCGTTTAAATAAGTAAGCACTCAAGCATGTAGGCTACTTTATTGAATTGATTGCAAACGCACTGCGGTTGCAGCGAATGAGAACAATTTACGAGTGCATGATCATGAATAATCGTCATAAAAATCATCACGAATACCGATCATTTCCATGGTCGGAGTTTGGTTCTCGTTTTTGGAGGGGCTAAATTTTTTGGGGCTGAGACTCCGTCCAGAAAATCAGGAAAATTTTCCCTGCCAAAAAAGTTGATGACCTGTTTTTTTTCTCAGTCTCAAATCTCGGCGAAATGTAAAAATTTTTCCGCCAAAAAAGTTGATGATTTTTTTAGTCATTTGTATGTTTTGCGTGGAGGTTAGGGCCTAGAAAAGATACCATTTACACCGAAAAATGACTCTGGGGGCTTAGCCACCCTAGCCCCTGATAAACTCCGCCCATGATCATTTCATACGGCTGCCCAATGCCAATGAAATTATTGAGCTGCACACAGTAGCATCCCAGGTTTCAAATAACTGTGGTTCCCCATTTGGATGAACTCTGGCGAATGGTGTAGTCAAGCTACGTTGGCGGAACATTGGAACACATACACATAAACGTCTAAACCAAGTTTTCATCATTTTCATAAAAATCCGATTGAAAACATGACCTAATTAAGTCGCTGGTTGGGCGAAGTTTGTAAAATCGTAGGCTAATCTTATGTGGCGGTTTCATAACATTGAAGTCGCTCTTTGAGACTAAGCGCTCGACACATCAGTTTATTTCACCATCGCTGCGGATAAGCACATACTCCAGTTGATCGTAGTAGCAACTTGGTCAACGGTCTTTGGCAACGTATTTTGAAAGTCCAGTCGTCGGCAGAATGACCAGTCAGTCAACCAGGGCCTTTGAAAGGAATTTTTAGAATATCACAACAACTTCTTTACCCTCCCATCCTCCATGATAAATTTCTCCCAATCGGATGACAGCAATTAAAGAAATAGTTTTAACTGCACAGAATTGCTTTACAACTGCACAGAGGTTCCATTAAGAACTGCACGTTTTGTGTAGAACTAGAACTGCACCTTTGAAAAGTCCTTAATAAACCTGTGTTTATAGTTTGGAATTTCGCTGATCCGGATCGATATCCAGATTCGACCAGACCGTTTCCTCTCCGCTGTCCCTTTCGAGGACGGCCTTCTTAAAGCCGACCTCCCTCGCCCTCCTCTGGAAGGCGAATCCCTCGGGGGTGTGCCGGGACATCCCATCGAAGACGGTCGCCAGGCGTTGGGTGGCGCTGAGTCCGAGCTGCTCGACGGCCTGGTTGATGACCTGCTTCTGGAAGAAGAGCTGGTTGGTCGGAACGTTGATCATTCTGGCGACAAGTTCATCAACGGTCCTATCGAGGTCTGCGTCCGGAACAGACTCACTGATCAATCCTATCCCTGCCGCCTCCTTCCCAGTTAGGACCTGACCGGTGAAGAGGATTCGCTTGGCCCTCTCCGCCCCCACTCGGTAGACCCACATGGCCGTCGTCGGACAGCCCCACACGCGGGTTGGTGGGTAACCTATGCGGGAGTCATCCGAGGCGACCACAATGTCGCAGCACAGCGCCATGTCGCTTCCGCCTCCGATGGCCACTCCACGGATCTTGCAGACGACTGGTTTGTGGCTGTTCCAGAGGGACATCCATGCCCGGTTGCAGCGCGACATCAGCTTGAAGTCCTGGTATGGATCCCACGGCATCTTCTGACTGTACGACTCGCTACCACGATCGGACTCAGCGAACTGCTTCAGATCGTAACCCGAACAGAAGACTTGTTTACCGGACAAAACGATCACCTGACGAACGAATAAGACAAAATTCAATGTCAGAAGATGCAAGATATTTGCAGGATATAAGCTTACCTTATACATGTATATGGTAGTGCATATATTTACTCAGGTGGTAAAGATCAGGCACCTGGCTGCACTGACAGAGGACTGGCTGTGTACGTGTACAACAGAGTTATAAGCATATAGCATATACTTGTATATAATATATAGTGTATATATATATATATATTCTAGTGCATACAAGTTTTAGTTGATGCAGGACTAAAGAAAGATATCATCTTCATTGCTGTGGATATCAATTCTTAAGGACACACATAACTTTGTTTCAAAATCTCTCTATAGCCTTTTTCTTTTGGCTTGCATGCTGCATGGGCTGTGAGCGCTTCTCTGCAGGCTAGATTTCTTGCAGAGTCTCTATATACTGTATAATTATATAGAATTAATGAATAAATTAATGATATTAGGGAAATTACTATAATTGCCCTTTCTAGTGGGCTATAGACTATTCTTTCATCGATCGGGAGAAGAGTGTATAATACTTTTGACCTTGTGAGATTTCACCTGATTTTCCATATAAATAGTTATATTCGTGGACCTACATTTTCAGCAGTAAATTTCCCATTTCTCTGCTATAGCCGCGGAAACTCCTACGCTCCTTCGCCTAAATAAGACGAGGGTGAAATTTCCCATCATCATCGTCGTTTTCGTCATTTCCATTTCGGTGATCATACGCACTACAATCGCCAAATGGTTTTGGTCATGATAACTGTAAACTATACATACGTATAATCGTATATTCGCAACAGTCACTGTAAGAAGCTACGTGAAAACGACGAATGCTAGAAGTTGTCTTCAAGTGACATGGTGGGAATCAGCGTAGTCATTCAGATCTGGCCCTTCTGGGATTGTTTTTATATAGCGCTATAGTATGCAAGCCGGTCTCTTTCTGACGCGACTTTTGAGTGGCACTGAAAAATTTACAATGCTTACATCATGTTGTCGTCATGATGATTGTCGTCGTGATGATGATGATCTGTACGTTACGTTGGTGATTGTCATCTGTATGTTACCTTGGTGATGGTGATTTGTATGTTACCCTGGCGATGGTGATCTGTACGTCACCTTGGTGATGGTGATCTGCACGTCACCTTGGTGATGGTGATCTGCACGTCACCTTGGTGATGGTGATCTGTACGTCACCTTGGCGATGGTGATCTGTACGTCACCTTGGTAATCTCGCCAATCTCGACGACGCTCTTACGCTACCTTGATGATGGTGATCATACGATACCTTGGTGATGGTGATATGCACGTTACCTTGGCGATGGTGATGGTTATCTGTACGTTACCTTGGTGATGGTGATGTTATCTGTACGTTACCTTGGCGATGGTGATGGTTATCTGTACGTTACCTTGGTGATGGTGGTTCGTACGTTACCTTGGTGATGGTGATTTATACGCTACCATGGTGATACCTTTCTTTTTGACCAAGCCTGGGTTGGGAGCGCCTCTGAGTAGAGATCTTGAAGGGACGCTATATAAATTTATGTGATTGATTGATTGATGGTTATCTGTACGTTACCTTGACAACGTCGTCGAGATTGGCTCCTTCGACTGCGCGTTCCAGTTCAAATGGCATGTATGCATCGATTGCATTGAATCGATGAGGTCGATTCAAGACTATGTGAGCCACGCGACCCTCGACCCTGTACTCAATACTCTCGTACTCCATACTTCCGCCGCTCCTACCACCGTCTGCAGACCCGCTCTTCGTAGCCTCGTCGCTCTTGGCGCAGGTGGTAAAGATCAGGCGCCTGGTTGCACCGACAAACGACTGGTTCGTCAAACTCCGAACCAGCTTTGTCAAGAGCATACTTGAAAGCAGATCGACCAAAGTCTGCTGCCCAAAGGACTGGTGAACGTATCTGAAGGCATAGGCTACAGACCTAGATATTGGCCCTTAGTCGATTGACCCACTTAAGGCTTTGCTTATTATGTATAGTTGTATACAGCGCCTCTGTCAGCCTATACACAGAGTTCGCGCATGCACATCGACAACTGCTCTAGGCCTAGTGGGCGATAACGCAAATATATATATATATATATATATATATATATATATACACACACACATTATATACATATGCATCTGTTCATTTATATGTATAGATAATTATATGTATAGGCCTATAATAATTGAAATGCATAGGTTAAACATGTGTGCTAATGTGACTGCGTTATGGATAGACGAATATTCACCAGATGTCGCTAGCGATCGAATACGTTTCTGAAAGAACATTAAATTCAATCGTTGGTCAGCCGTTCGTAGCTAGGACAATAATTATTATACGGCGATTAAAATATCGATTGGCTGAAGAATACAAGTTATGGAATATCGCTAATTAGATTGGTGTAAATTGTTTGTTTATTGTGCCAATGCTATGTTACTGGGCATGATGCATCTTTGCCGTGTGTTTCAATTGCAAAGTATAAAGTAGGCTATAGAATTTGGGCCTATACAATTCAATTAATTGTTTATGATTTGTGCGGTGTAGCCTGCATAGGCGTACGGAACATTTCGGCAGTGGGGGGGGCAAAAAATTTGTTGGCCCGAAAAATCTGACGACCTTTTTTTTGTCATCCGCCCAAAATTCTTAGGATTCTCCCGTCCAAAAAATCTGACGACCTTTTTTTACCCCTGCGTGCCCGAAAAAATCCTCCCGTACCTGTTTTGCCCGAAAAAAAATCCGAAATTTTTGGCCCGTCCACGCGTCTTTTGCCCGAAAAACACATTTGCCCGAAATTTGGGGTGGGGCATTTGCCCCCTGGACCTCCGTCTCGTACGCCTATGGGTGTAGGCCTATAAGTAGCTTTGCGGAATTTTTTTCCAAATTGAAAAAGAAAATAAACGAGATTTTAAAGTCACGCGATAAGTCATGATCAGCTAAATATAGGCTAACTAAAGTTACATCGACTGACAAAGCTAATCTTAACCAGTTTAGATTAGCCTATAGTAGATCTAACTAGACCAATAACAACGGATATCCTCTCTGCGCTGATTAATTACAATTGTCCTTGTGCAGAATTGTCTGTCACCGAATTGTCTGTCACCGAATTGTCTGTCACCGAATTGTCTGTCACCGAATTGTCTGTCACCGGATCGTCTGTCACCGAATTGTCTGTCACCTAATTTATTTATTGCCAGGAGACCAAATTTATCAATATTATTTGAAACTTATACCGTATACGTTTTTGGTCAAAGACTCTCGAAGCAAGTTCTGATTGCAATGGTATGATGCAATCCGCAATCGATATTTTTACGTTTAGAAATGTAAAAATAAAGGTGTTCATGAGTTTCACATGACAGCTACCTACATGCGACTTGAATAAGCTTTTGCATTGCAGCGTTCTGATAGCCATTATCAGACTGCATGATGACTAAGATCGGATTTTAGCAATTTTAGTGTTCTACTGTTGTGGCCTACTCACTATGACAAATCTAAGCTACAGATGTAATGTCAAGCAGATATCAATCAGGCTCAGATATTTCCGGCCACGCGATATCTTAAACTAATGACCCAATTCAATTACCCGGTAGTAGTTAGATTTGCGCTATTGTCGGATGAGAGTTCTGCGGAAATCAGTCAACCATGAATTGACACGCTACGATGAACTATAAATAAACCCTTCTTCGCTGGTCCACCTAAATATCACGATCTATATCGAGCACCGCACTATCGACAAATGAAAGGGACTCAGATGAAACCATGGCAACAAGAGAATACTTGTATACGACCAAGCGGTTCAACTGTTCGTTCATACGCACGCCTTTGCGGGAAATAAAATCATTATTAATCTTGTCTGTATTGATCCTCGCGTCTTCACTGCTTAAGGATATTTCCAACTGTTTATAATTTAAAGTGAAAACTAAACATAAACTAAAAGCCTCGAGAAGCTGAATATTTCCTGTTTTTAGCAATTTGTTCCTAGTTTCTTGTTTCAATAATCACTGCTTTTCCATTTTATTTGTTTTTGTCAGTAGTTAGGCCTAAGCAATGTTTGCTGCTGAACTTGAAATAATTCTATGCACGATAGCAAATGAGCTACTAACCATTCCCATTTTCATAATTTTTTGATTTGATAATTTATCCGCTTGAAGACTTAAATATTTAATTTAAGATATAACTTCCAAGTTTCTTTCATACTTTTTGCCTTTTATTTAAAATTCCACACAATAAATACCCTTCTCAAAATATCAACGCCAATGGATAATGTATCCTTTCAAATCTACATGTAGATATTCTTGGAACACGCAAGTTCTATCTATGGAATCTTGTGACAAGCGCTTGACACCCAATCTTTCCTCTGTCCACAGAGGATGGTGACGGAACGAGATGGCAGATGCTGTCAATCTCATCGATTAGCCACGCCTCTGAGGCAATGCTTCCGGTCGTATACGTTGGCGTCGTGCAGGGAATTGGGACAGAGACGGTTCTATTGACAGTAGCGGAACATCTTTTCCGATCTGTAGGAAACCAAAAGTTACACACGTCTTTCTTCTATATATAATTATAGTCTCCAATCGACAACAGATTGACGACATTGAAGATAGAATAGTTCATTTATCAATAATTAGAACGATAAAGTGTTGATATGATATGATATACGTGGAAGAAAAAAAGGCTAATGACTGAATTAACTGAATTCAGTTCTAATTTCTATCCAGTCTTCTTTGTTCAGACTGAATCGAAATCTATTTATAGTTCCTCCGTTCATCAACCACTGATCATAATTCGATGGTTACAAATGGAACCTAATTTCAGACAAAAACTCATTGAGCTCGTTTTGGAATTATGATATAGCATTTAGTTGGGAAGAACTGGACTCTCATAGACCCTACCTCGCTAAAGAAAATACAAATTATAGAGTAAAAGTTTGATGATGCAAGGCGTTAAGTCATTTAGCATTGAGCACCTATTATCCGTCGCTCCACCTACGCATAAAGGCGTCAGTAAGGCTCTGGATGCGAAGGCGTGGACGGGTTCTAGAACCTCTGGAGTAGAGTTTACTTCAAAACCGCTGAAAAGAATCAAAGAATTTGGTTTCGTACATCAGCAGTTCGACTTTTCCGAGAGCGGTTCCTCTTCCTCGCTCGTTGATTGCGATTCCCCTAATTTCTGCTCGGATTCATTCGTGCCTTTTTCTTCTGCTGCTTCCGTTCTGGGTTCACTGCCTGGAATTGCGAAGAATGGAGGATTCGACTGGAATGATACTGACTTTGTAGCATCGAGAAAAGACCAACTGACTGGAACTCCAGGATACGAGAAAGCAACGATGGATTGCAATACGGAACATGGTTCAAGAACAATAAATGATGTCATCAGTGATGTCATGGACTCCCGTCTTTTGCGTCAGTACGGTGCTCACCATCGCCAGCATCTGCACTGGCACCCAGGCGAGCAGTTCTCTGAGCCAGATCATGCTACATCCCTGAACATTCCTCGAGGACATCGCTTCGTCAGCCTCGCGTCTTCTATATACAACGCACCAAGAAATGTTACTCCTTCGGTTGAGTACAGGGATGCACTTAGAACTGTCCAGGCATCGTTGCAGACAACAACATCATCATCAGCATCAGCAGCATCAGTAGCAGCATCAGCATCCGCATCATTATCATCCGCAGTTCCATCTATTCAGACCCTGAATCTGGAGTGGATGAATCACAATGGGACTTTTCCGACACACTCTGACCCAAACGGTATATCATCAGGTCCTCAAGTCTAGTTAGATTTTATGTAGAATTGCTCTTTCCATGCCTGCTTCGCATTTCGATATCAAAACTGATACATTATAATTTTCGGATATACATTAGTTTTATGGGGAAACGTCTTTCGCATGGAACAGGTTGCTGTTCCGAAGCCTAAGAATGAACTCATATATATCCGGAAGTTTGCTAATTGTATATACATGCATAGACCTATAAATCTAATTATTTTTTAAACAGTAAATGTCTAGGCCTATTAAGATGA
The DNA here is from genome assembly GCA_949752735.1 of Lumbricus terrestris. NCBI lineage: Eukaryota > Metazoa > Annelida > Clitellata > Crassiclitellata > Lumbricidae > Lumbricus > Lumbricus terrestris. Next base: position 59,444,118 of record OX457039.1, read on the forward strand.
CACATGAAGGCTAAAATTGAATGAATGATTGAACATAGGCTACAGTTCAAATGTTGTCTAGCAATAATGATGGTAAATAGTGAAATGAGATAATTACATATTCTCTAACTGTCCACAGTATTAATAGGAAGTTAATTCATCGACTCAAGTACAGATTATGTCCGAGACTGTCCTGAAAGTGAAGTGCCCTTTATCTAATGAAGTGACTCAGACTCCATATGCCCCTATCTCAGATAAGGCCTGCGACAAGCTGAACACACAACTTAACACATCTATAGTAAAAGTCTAAAAGAGACACAAATACATACACACCGATTTCGTCAGGCAGGAAATGTGAAGACTACAGGAAATGTGAAGAGTGCAGGCTATCAGTTGACGTACCATAGTCACCAGGTAGACAGGCATATAGAGAAAGAGGCAGACTGACGGGCATACGTATAGATAAATTGAAAGACAAACACACACGTTGAAAATGTGGATATGCAAAACATGTGAGCTTATAAGTTCATACTGATTGGCGTCCAATCAAAGCAGAGGATTAGTTCGAAGTCGCTTTGATTTCACGCCACCTGCCGACTATTTACTCAAGCAACGTTGCTCCATTCGGCAAACTGACCGAGACTTGACCTCTTAGGTCAGCGGGTCAAGGGTCAGGCCACAATCGCATAGGTCCGAGTGCCAGAGGTTTCCTATGAAGTACATTGTCTTTCTCGCAGCCTTCATTATCGACCGTTGGCTTAATTAATCGTTTAGGTGACTATAATAGTCGGTGGATTACCGTCGTCTTCATTAATTACCGTCGCCCTTAATAGAACCGACACTCCGATAATCTCGAAGGATTGACACACGTGTCATCGCGATCTTGTCATTCCGTCACTCAAGCGATCGCACAAAGCATTAAGCAAGACAACACACAACACTTCCGTCTAAGATGAAAGCGATTTTAGATGAGCACCGTCATTAATAATAAGGGATCAGATAATTGTATAGATGGTCATCAGTAAATGATTTTATGCGGCCTTCAATTAAAAGATACAAGATGACGATTTAGTAATTAATGAGTGAAGAGATGGATTAAATGTGAAGATGACCAATTAATGAAAGTCTATAGATGAAGATGAAAGACTATAAAATTAATGGCTAATTAATGAACGCAGATGAAGATAAATGAATGACTATTAAGATGTTCATTGGATAAAATGCTGGCGATAATAAATGACTAAATGAAACCGTTTTAAAGTTGATCAGCAGTTCTGAAAGCGGTCGAGGTCAAAGTTCCTCGCCAGACAGAAACATAGCACAGACCTTACTTATCTAATTATAGCTATAGCCAATCCTTGATTTCCTTCATTTACTGCCCCAGTTTATCCCGTGTTAGTGCTCTGTGTACACTGCCATAATTATTATGTACATGTAGGCCTATAGTATTCCTTGCGCAATTCCTCTTATTTCGTGTCGTACAGGTTTTTTAAATTTCAGTGACGTATACCTAATTACTAACCTAATTCTACCCTAAAATAAACTACATGTAAAATTTGCAAATCGCTCTATATAAGTATCTTATAGCCAATGCTGTTCAGCCTCCTTGGAACAAACTTCCACCAACATTACGACAAATATCTGACCCATCATATACGAGCTCACCAAAACTCCACTTCTCGCTATATCCCACAGGTCTTTCACTCCAAACTGAAAACATTGCCTTTTCACACAATACTATCCTGACTCTTCTACTTCACCACACCTCCCACACCGTTCCAACTCTAAACATCTGTCTAACTCCTCGCCTGACTCTCCCGATCTTGACCCTCTGCATGCCTATATATCGACTTTGTTTTTGATTGAGCGCCTGTGAATAAGCTGGTTCCCGCGACTTCGCTTTTGCAGGCACCGTAGAAGTTCCGAGTTCGCGATTAGTTTTACGATTATGCAAATAACATATTTTCTTTCAGTTTCCAATTCCCAGAAGTTGGGGAAATCCCGTCGACCAAGAACGGCCTTCACGAGTCAACAGCTGATTGAACTCGAGAGACAGTTTCGACTGAACAGATATCTATCGCGACCGAAGCGATTCGAAGTCGCCACCTCACTCTACCTCACAGAAACACAGGTCAGTTGAACCGATGCAGGAGAAAAGTCCTACTGGATTGTTGCTAGTGTCGCCCTCCTCCTTTATCCATGCCTGGGGCTGGCACTGTCAGAGTGCAACGAGTGACGGAGTCGGCCGGAATCCTTCATGCGCCCCTGCATGCAGACTTATATACATGTAATCGGCGACCATTCTCTTATAAGGTTACTAGCTGATGTACCCGGCGTTGCACGGGAAATTTAGGATTCGATCCGCTACGACCACAACCCCACCTACCACAATCCGACCTCTACCGGTACGCGACCCGAGAAATTTGGGCCTCACGAAAATTTCCACCCCAACCCACCCCTCCACCCCAACCCTCCCACCCCCACCCTCCCACTCCCATCCCACCCCCACCCCATCCACCCCACCCCTCACCCCATCCACCCCACCTCCACTCACCCACCCTCACCCCCACCCCCAAACCTCACCCCTCGACTCCCCACGCCATCCCACTCCCACCCCTCATCCCCATCCCACCCTTTCACCTCCACCCCACCCCCTCCCCGACCCCTCCACCCCACCCCTCGACACCCCACCCTGTGAGCCCCCAACTCTACCCCTCACCCCCCCCTCTACCATCCCACCCTCACTCACCAAGCCTCTTCCGGTAAGCGACCCGTGAAATCCGTCATGGCAAATGAGCTTACCTTATACACCTTTAAAACGGTTAAAATTACTGCTTTTATACGTGGCAAGCGAATGAAAATTTATAGCGAAAATCAGTGTTTTTGACCCTCCGCACCCTGGCCCCCCCTGGTGGTGGAGATTTGCCAACCACTGATCCGGGGGGTTCTGATGGACCTCTATCTAGGAAAAAAATTTCAAAAAAATAGCTGCGTTTGTGTGGAAAAAATTTTGGGGTTTCGCTCCCCACCCTGGCCCCCATGGTGGTAGAGAATCGCCAACCCCTCGCCTTTGCGTCTCGTGCCGAGACCTACACATTAGTGAAGGTTTGGAGTGAAAAGCTCAAAAACTGTGAGCGTGCATTCTGGACAAATATACATACATACAAACATACAAACATAGCCAAGTCCTTTCTTATAGATATAGATTATGATGAACTGATTACGACACACGAATTATTCTATATCATCATCATCATTGCGGTCCATGGGCTCAGTGCCCGTTGGTGTCTATCGCATGATTCACCATCCGTCTCCACTTGTCTCTCTCCTGTACCTGAGTTCGACCCAGCCCCGGTTTCCCGACTGGGGACGCGGACCTTGTTCTTCCGGGCGACGTCCGAGCCGGCATCCTTTTTTCTGTTTGTGTGAATTCATGCGATTGATTTCTGTCGTGTTTTTGGTTTTACGGCCGGTAGTATCTGCACCCTACCGACCAACCCTCCTCCTTTCTCCAGGCTTGGGACTGGCACGAGGGGCATATGCCCCACGTGGCGGAGTTTTTACTCTATATAACCAGAGGAATGTGTCATTGAGGTTTCGCCAGAACATTTCGTGGGGCCTCTAAACTAGCTGTCTCTATTTCTGTCTCTGCTTTGGTATCTCTGTCTCTGTCTCTGTCTCTGTCTCTGTCTCTGTCTATGTCTATGTCTATGTCTGTCTGTCTGTCTGTCTGTCTGTCTGTCTGTCTGTCTGTCTGTCTGTCTGTCTCTCTTTCTCTCTCAACGAATCAACCATCCAAAAAATTCATGAAAGGTAAACTCAGGTACAATTCATTGTCTGTTTCTCTGGCCCTGGCGGTGTATAGACTCTTACTATATATGTATACGCTTAATTCATTCATCGATTCATTCATTCATCGATTAATTAATTAATTAATTTATTCAGTTATTTGTCTTTCTGTATATATATACAGACTGACAGATATGTATATATAATTTATATATATATATATATATATATATCCTTCTCAGCGTCCTTTCCTCTTTGATAACTGCCCTTCCGACTAAATAAACATCTAAACAAACTAATCATCGCCTTAGTCGTGTAGTTGATAGTAGCCATCATCATTTGTCCACTCGTATACGACACCCATCTCTCTCTCTCTCTCTCTCTCTCTCTCTCTCTCTCTCTCTCCTCTCTCTCTCTCTCTCTCTCTCCTCTCTCTCTCTCTCTCCCTGACTCTCTCTCTCTCTCTCTCTCTCTCTCTCTCTCTCTCTCTCTCTCCTCTCTCTCTCTCTCTCTCTCGCTCTCTCTTCTCTCTCTCTCTCTCTCTCCTCGCCTCTCTCTCTCTCTCTCTCTCCTCTCTCTCTCTTCTCTCTCTCTCTCTCTCTCTCTCTCTCTCTCTCTCTCTCTCTCTCTCTCTCTCTCTCTCTGACTTTCTGTCTCTCTCGCGCGCGTTCTCTCTTTGTTGTCCAAAGACTGATTAGTTTCTCGAATTACTTTCACCCTTTCGCCCCACGTTGTCACTTCCACGTCATCCATCTCCTCCTCCTCCTCCTCCTCCTCTTCCTCCTCGTCCTCCTCTTTCTGTTCCTCTTCATCATCACCCTTACCGATACTGCCACTCCTCATATTCCTCTTCCTATATTTCCTCTGGTGCCCTGTCCCTCTTTCCCGTTCCATCGACCCCCACTCGGCGCGATCACCGCAAGCGGAAGATTTATTCGCTGGGGGGGCGGGGGCGGGGCGGGGGAGGGGCTCGGGGTCGGGCCCCTTCAACGACCGGACCGAGCAATCAGTTACAGCAAACTATTAGGATGAATTAATTCTACGCATGAAATTCACGACAAACGATGTTTCTCTACACACAACATCGATCGAGTGATGAGAGCGAGAAGCCAAAAGGCGTCTTTCAACTAAGAGATACCACATTCCCCTATACATGAATGTATAAGCATATAATATATATAGATCTATGTATATGTGTGTGCTGCATATACATATATATATATATATATGCAGGCAAGTATAATGCTCATACACATGTAGCCTATGTATATAATATTGTACGACTGCCTGATATTTGTTGAGGGTCTACTATAATAAGAATTGCCTCCTTCTCTTCGTAAGTATGCAGATATAATCCGAAATATGTGTTGAAGATGATGATGATGATGATGTGCCATCAGTCATCTGGTCATCCGCAAATTCATTCGATCATCTATCACTTTGTGCTCGTCTGATAGATGACGTCTAATCTTCTATAAGCACTCAAAGTAAACTCAGAGGAGACGTAAAGGAGACGCAAAGAAGACGCAAAGGAGACGCAAAGGAGACGCAAAGGAGACGCAAAGGAGACGCAAAGGAGACGCCCTCTCGCAAGTCAGAATGAACGACGACCAATTGAAAGCATGTGATCAGACAAATTTCCATCGCACTCTATGACGTCAATTTAGACATCGATTTAGAGATTGCAAGATATATCACTTTAAAGTATCAACCTCGTCAGCATAGTAAGTAAATAAGTAGAATGGTAAACAGTCGGATAAGTATTCTTATATAATTATTAGCGCCAGACATGTGCGCCCGAAAATGTTTTTGCAAAAGGGGCAAAAAACAGCGGCCACAGATTAATTTTTTATCAAGAGATGGAAAATTCAAAGTAGAATATTAAGGACACAAAATTTAATATGTTTTCACAGAGCTTACTAAATGTGAATTACTCAGCTTTAACTCTTTATGACTGTATTGTAGTAACTTCTCCTCTTTAGTGCAAAGAAATTGGTTAAAAACCAAAAACTGGCAAAAGGTAGTAGGCCTAGTTAAAAATAGAAAAATCAATTTTCCACGGGTCAAGTACCTCCTCTTGCCCTATAATGGCGACAGACAAACGCCCACACTTTGCAACAGCAGCGCTTGTACAATGCCGAATATAACAACTGGTGCAATATTATAACAATTAGTTTTAAAATGGATGAGGGGGAGAAACTGTGCATGTGTTGAACATGTCCGCTCGGCCCTATTCATTATTATTCCGGGTCAAAGGTCATTGCAAAGTACGCATGTACACTGACTAAACAGTTTGCCACGATCCATGGTAGGAATTAACGGTTGAGATATAACCCTACCATAAACCTACGGTTAATTACAACTCTGTGAGATATTGAAACAAGGGCGAACAATTTTGCTGCTTGCTAACCATAACTTGCTGTGTTGGTACTGCAACGTCTCTGGTTGCTGAGTGAAGCGGCAGGTTGAAACCGCAACAGCATGCTGTAATGCCAGCTTCTCTCACCAGATAGCTTCTCAACTGTCGCGTTTCACCGAATGGAAATTATTTACCTGCTGGCCTGTTTACTGGCTAATTTACCTTTGGGTCAAATCAAAATCAAATCATTTAGTTGGCTACCAAGCAATGTAGAACCAAGAAAAACAAAAAGTTTACAAATATAATAAAACGGCATAGTCTATGTAATCTTTGTAGGCCTACTAGTAAACATTCGAATCGGTTGCCCAGGGGACCCGAAAGGGGGTCTTATAACCCCGATATACATGTAGGTAAGCCTCTGAGCGGAGAAACAATGAGGATAATAGCCATTAGGTTGCGATGGTGTGGACCTGACATAAATGCATCAAAACAACTTTTTTAAACAGCATACACCTTACTAATGGCACAGATTCGCCTTCGACGATCGTAGAGCGATTCACGAGATTAGATGGCACAAAGTCACTATTATTTTTATAGGAGGCTGACTGCATTAGCAGTGAGTTTGTAAGGTACATGTAACCTATATCTGACGGATATCATCACCAATTTTATTCTAAGTGAGGAATGGGAAATATGATATTTATACCCTGCAGTCGATCGAGTCGATCGATCGAGTCGATCGTAACTCGGTCAAGTCGAATCGATCGAAAAATCGTCGACTCGATCGACTTGCAAGTTGAGTCGATCGTGAGTCTTGCCAAGTCGAGTCGATCGTTGTTTCGTCGAATCGACTCGACTTTTAAATATTTTACTTACTATTTCTTGAAGTCTCAAAGTGACCTACATGATATAATGACGTAATTCAATATTTGCACACAAGTGCAGCTAAAGAACCCTTTTACAGCTGGTGATTTCGTGATACTTCAATCATGATACAGACCTACTATTAAAGAGGCTCGTTTTGAGAATAAAACTAAGTCTATTGGGGCTAACATCGATTAAGATACAGATCTATAGGCTGCTATTATAGAATATCATTTTAGAATACAAAACTAGGCCCATTCCGACGTCACATCGATTATGACACAGATCTACTATTAGAGAAGTAGGTCTACATTTTGAGAGTATAAACAAGGCAAAAAAGCATATTGTGACGTCACTTCGATTATTATACAAATCTGCTGTTATAGAAGTTCATTTTGAGAATCTGAAACGAGGAATAAGCCTACTGTGACGTCACTACGATCAAGATGCGAATCTTCTGTTATAATTTATAAATTAACTGAGAATGCAAAATTAGGTTTATTGTAACGTCACACTGATTATGATAATCTCTACTATCATATTATTTCATTTTGATAACGCATAAGTAGGCCTAAAAATGCGATCAAGTCGATCGTCGGCCCTATAGCCAAGTCGATCGAGTCGTCGAGAGGCCGACGAAGTCGATCGAGTCAATCGTAGCGCGAGACAAGTCGATCGTAGCCCACGACTCGATCGATTTCGGGGTATAATGACATTCTTCGGTCAATCATTTTCTGCACATTCAAGTTAACAATAATTGCTGTGATTTGATTTCAAGGTTAAAATTTGGTTTCAAAATCGTCGGATGAAATGGAAACGCGGACGAAAAGCTTCGCTGGAAGCAAAGAAGAAGAAGACGAGATCGACGAAATCGGAAGCAAAGAATTGAGACAGCGACGTTAGAAACCAATGACTCCGAAGTTCAACACACATCGCCCTCCAGCGAGAGACAGTTGCACCGACGATAAAGTCATAGATAGCCATCTGGCGAGTTGACGATGAACAATTGCTTATGCAGGGGTATGTGCGTAACGTTCCTCTGCAAAAGTACCAACTGATGCAACGGACAGATGCCGCCCTCTGACGAAAGCCACTGGTAGAGAACCACCTCCCTGTTGAAATGTTTGGCCACCGATGGCTTATTTCCAAAATGTACATTCCAGCTGCAACCAGCCAATCACATAGGGAAATACAATGTGGAAGAGGCGAAGACCGTACGGCGACATTGTTACGACAGACTAATGGTCAACTGTTTCGTGAAGTCGGTTTTCAAATAAGGATCTTTGGATTTACTGAATTTCAAGATAAACAACCTGCAACTCTTATGTCACTGTCTTAATGTTCAAAACATCCCACGACGATGGTCGCAATAACATAGCATACCAGGATAACATAACGTAACATCTATGTCATTAATAATAATAATAATACTAGGATGAAGTTGGAAGGCATAGAAGCGATATTCCAGAGTATTTTTATTTAGCGTATGCAGTTCGCGCTGAGCCAGCATACAGCAGCCTCATCAGCAACGTGGAGTGCGGTTAATCCGCCCGGGAAACAAGTTGTTGTACAATCATTAACGATGTGGGACATAGTTTGAATTTCTCCAGAGTGAACAGTGGCTTTGCTGCACCCAATAATACGGTGAGGATAAATCCAAAGGAATAGCATTCGAATATTTTACCTTCCAGATTAACAATGTCCTACATAGGCCTAAGTTCCATCCAACGCCGTACACTCAGCCATGCCGTAACAAAGGCGCCTTACAAAGCAGCTCTTGAAGTTTACTCCTTAAATTTTCTTCTGCAGTGTCTATACATCTTTTCCTCTCTCACTGTAATTGCAATCAATTTTAACGTGTATTATCCATAAAAAAGAGAATTAGGTCTATACCTGTTCTAACTTGATCACAACCTTCCACAGCCTGTATAGGCTGCGCCGGCTGCAACACTGCCACTGCCTCTATACTGGTGATGCCAGTAAAAAGTCTGGATACAGAAGGTGGGCTACGCTAGCCATCTGCATACCGGTACCTTTCAATGTATCCTTTATCTTTGTTCATTGACAATGTTATAGGCCTACCCGCATCCAGGCACAGGCTACATTAAAAATAAAATATTTATTGTCAGTTGCTAATATTGTTTTCATAAGAAGGGTTTGTTTGCATTATTTTCTCTAGGTCTCAGGTTTTCAGACAGAAATGAATAATCAGCTAAAATATGATCAGGTATAAAGCAGGTTTACAACGATGGCTCTCACTTTCTATTCTTCACTCATGCTTCAATGCTGCAAGGGATTCAACATGACTGTTTTCATCGATATAAGATCTACTGGGGTTTTAAAAAAAGCTCTATCTGTTAGCAACTTAACAGTAGATCACAAGGTTATAGCAGGCTATAAGGAAAGCAGGGCTCTACGTTTGTATGATTCAACTACAGAACTAGGCTACAAATAAAAAAAGCAAGAATACCAATAGATCTGTATTCGACAAAAACATTCAGCGCAGCAGGTCTAGGTTACACTTGATTGCGTAGCATTCGGTCGAACTTAAACATGCGCAATTATAAGCTACGGGTGTCAGCAGGCATTCGAAGTCTGCCTCAAAAGCCGTCCATAATTATACGGTGGGATAATTATGGTTAATGGTTATGCCTCGTTTTTTGTTAGGCGAGTAAGGAAGGTAAAGAAGGGTTGCGGGTGAATTAAATGGGGTCAATTCAACTCTTTCACCTTTGGCTACACAGCAGATAGCCTATTGTAAAGAAAATGCGAATGGAAGTTTTAATGCACTTCTTGAACGAGCATGGACGTTGAAGACAGAGGTCACGTGACGTGTTCTAATTTTTGACACGGTCATCAATTGGAATAGATTATGCCTTCGTTATACGAAGTTTTCGGGTTCGAATCTCCTTCGAGACGGTCAAGAACTTCATCAGTTTCTCCTGACCAAGTCGATGCTCGACTCATTAATAACTCCGCCACTGGTTGTTCTCTGCCAGTGCCAGTCCCAAGCCTGGTTAAAGGAGGAGGGCGACACTAATCATCTCTGATATGGCAGTGTCGTTAAACATGTAACAAGTTGAAGTTGAAGTTGGTGCTTAATAATTCAGTGACTATACGCAAACAGACAGTAAACTGAGAGATATATGAGAGTCAATAGACACATAACATAGAGAAAAACCCAAAGAAATATAGATGCAAGGTTAGGTGCAAGGTTATAATGCAACATGACTTAACATAAATCTTTGTCGTATTTTATACTAAATGTATTTTCGATACGGAATAATATGACACAATGGAGTAATAGATGGCCTCTTGTATCAGTTGAATGGGGTAAAAATGGGTCAATGGCCAAACATCCCACTATGCATAGGACCCCCAAGTATCATCATCGTAGCCACATAATCCATGACGATTCTAAATACGCAAGTGTTAACATTGCAGTGCAAGAAGTCAGACCATCACAATAATGGACATTGAAAGAAAGAAAGAAAGAAACAGTCAGAAAGCATACAGCATTAAAAGGATCTTTATTAATAGCAGTTGGTAGTCAGTTGTAACAGCAACCGTAATCTCTTAACGATATTTTAAAGGAAATAAATGTAAACAAATTTCTAGATATCATGAGACAATTTCTTCCATACAACTGGACCCATGCGCTTGATCAAAATTTTTAATTCTAAGTCTGCAGACGCTCGCTGAGGACAGCGATTAATCCAGGCGACGTTAGCGTTAGAGGAGTTTGCATGAATGAACAAGTGGACACGCGAGACACTCTGATCCTTCACCATTCTTCATTGACGGTCGTCGGTGCATATAATATGCTAAGGCGTAAATGCAGTCTGACACATATCCAGACGCATAGATTTGTAACAGGATTCTCTCGTCGTAACTAACGTGCAGCGTATACGTTGCTCTTGCATAATTCAGATTGTAGTGTATACATGCATCTGTTACAGCAAGGGCCACGAGCAGCAGCAGCTTAAGACTACATTGCTCTATAGCAATGTTGCGGACAGACTTTCTATCGACCTCTTACTGCTTTTGAAAGTCCCCCAAACCGCTATAAAGGCCTATGAATAGAAGGAAGAAACAGGAGAAGCTTCTGAAGAACACGACTGCTTGCCTATGATCAACGATGCATGAAAATATGCGAGACAAAATGTCTGACGTTTTATTATTTTATCCTACTGTGAAGGCAATACATTTCCATGATAGTGTTTGGAAGTACTTTTGTCAGGGTGCATAATATGTCTATTAGATACCATCCCAATAATATCGGGCATGCAATACACGATGTCGTCTCACAATGCACCGTTGGAAATGCGGTCAGAAACTGAAGCGAATATATTTTTGCGAATAGGGCCTATATGAAAGGATAAAAAAAAGTCATGAGTGTTTTACTGTTTTTAGGCTTCGTGACATGTCGCGAAGAGGAGTTATGATAAAAAGTTAATATCTTCTACAAATATGGGATTATTCTCAAAAATAGGCTGGTAAATTGGTTTAATTCAGTTTTGAGAGCTCCATCCAACGGTATACTGAATGGCAGTTAATTAATTTTCGCTAAGAATATTTCACAAGTGAACCTGCAATTTTCTCTAAAAAATGCAATTTTTCGTAACTTTGGCCTGGTGGGGGCTGAAGACATTAATATTTTTGAAAACGTTTTACATATTTCTTGACCCAATGTCATTGGGCAACGTTTGGTTGCTATGACTTTCCGATTATCCGAATTTCGTTTTTTTCACTCCACCCCAATGTATAATTATGAGTGCATGCCTGTACTGTATGCCCGTATGCATGTATTTATATAAGTAAACATGTATGCATATTTGTTCGCATGCATATGGCCTGTGTATGCATGCATCCATTAAATTTTATACATTTGTGCTTGCGTGGCTGAACTCTTAAAAGCCATTTAATCACCTCTCAGAAACGCTGAGGGTTGTAGGTTACGTGTATACATCACTCTACGTCACTACGTGTATGTATAATTTTTAACTCAGCGCCTCTTTAAAGGCCTCTCAAAGGCGTTCACTATCCAACTGCATAAACAGCCAATGATGAGACTTCTATACAAATATCTATGTTCCGTTTGCTTGTCTTTGAATGTTGCTCCAATAATGTTGTTGTATCCAAATGTTTTTTTGAAATCGAGGGTAGATAAAATGCTTTGGAGGTATTGGTCTGACGTGCTGTATACCCTTGATTGCGTAGGATTCGGTTGAACTTGATCATGCGCAATATGGGTGTCAGCAGGCATTCGAAGCTACAGTCTGCCCCCATATGGTCTATACGTTGGGCTGTGACTGTGCTTCGTATGGTCCAAGTTTATAGGCTATGCTCTAGTTATTCTCCTTGCAGATTCTAAGTATACCAAGCCGTAAAAGTTGTTGATTTGGTTGAAGCCAGAGCCGCAGTGAAATTTAAGTGGTTGGAAATGTGAAGATGGGGTGGGAAGCCAGGGGTCACGATATTCAACCACTTGATGTTTTTAAGACCACTTTTGTCCAACCTGGAGACTTCTTGTCTTCCAGGGATTGGCCAAGGGGGCTTATGTCGTAGGCCTGTATGGTTTATGTCGGGGGGTTTTATGTCGTACGGTTTATGTCGGGGCTCTATGTCCGGGTTTTATGTCGGGGGTTTTATTTCATTTTTTTATGTCGGTCCGCATACGGTTGAGGCTCGAACGTGAATCAGAAGGATGGGCCTAATGCACAGTCACATGGCCCAGACGACTTGCGAACAAAATGCCTTTAATCGTCCAAAAATCCTTGTCAGTTCTGATGATTAAGCCCGAAACGCAAACCTGGCACCAGAAAACTCCAACATCCTCGAAATTTCCTGCGCAAGATCTGCATTTAGATGTAAATATTCGTCAAAATGACGCAAGAGTCGAACGGCATGGCCGATGACATGCGCACAAGTCAAATTATGGTCAGATTTCTCTATTTTCTTAGATAGACACATCAAATATTGCGACATGAACTTCGTTTTCTTTAGTAGATATATTTAAACTGTGTTAAATCGCTTCAAAACTCTTTCCCTCTAGAGGGACTTGATCTGCCGACTTGCTGCATGGTTCCAATCACGACCACTAAAAGAAGGCTACTTCCCTCTACTATAGAGGGTTATTGCAGGACAGGCACCCATGCATATTTGGCGAATGTGAATGTACGCAATTTTCCACTGATACATCATACATGTGCACTTACATTAACAAGATTTGCGTACACTTTACAGCTGCGTGTTTTCCCCGGTCGTGCCTCATGCTGCGGGACAAAGACAAGTGGCTCTAATTTCTCAAGTGGTATTGGGGCGTATACACAACTATACACAACCGTATATTATAGCCTAGGTTCTCCAACTTTAAACGCTGACAGTGTTCACTCCTGTTACTGTTTAACGACGCTACATGTATACGTCATAACAACGATGATTAGTGTCGCCCTCCTCCTCTATTCAGGCATGGGACTGGCGCTACTAAAGTACAATCAATGGCGGAGTTACACAGCGTTCAATGGAAGGAATTTGTTTGATAGCAACTGCACCTTTTCCCATTGGTCCCACAGACTGAGCCGCATTCCGTTGGGCTTCGCAAACTTTTCCGCTCTACATACATGTAGAACGACGACGACGATTACAGGTGATGCGTATACGAAGCTACCGCTGCGTTCAGTAGGCTGTGACGTCTCCAACTGCTGTGTACCTGCGGTGCTACAGGTGCGCGCCGGCTGAATGCTAAACCGCCGAAACCGGGCCTGGCACGAACTGGACCTCGCCACGTCGTATTGTACGCGGGGCACAAGTATGCCACTGTTTATTGGCGCCACGTGGAGCTTAAGCACACTGGCAAAGACGCAGGGGAACAAGCAGAGAGACGCGTATCTTGAGACAGACACAAACAGACGTACATGGGCAACAGACAAACACAAGAGGATATTCAATTGAAGTCAGAAGAACGGGCAGAATGAGCAAGAAAGGTAGAACCAGCCAGACATTGGTGAAGACATTCTTCAACGCCGACCGAATAGTTTAGACAGACGAGGGAAGAAGAGGACGAACGGTTTGGCTTAATATATCAGAGGTACACACACGCACACAAACACACACCTGTAGAATAAGTTGTAAAGAAATGACGGCGTCATCACGTGACCAGACTGCAGGTGCGTGTTTAAAATGCGTCTCTATGACCACTTAACACAGGTAGGTACACAGGTAGGTAGGTAGGTAGGTAGGCAGGCCTGCAGCTGAGGTGTTCCAAAGTAGTGAGCCGTATTTATGGGTGCGCGCTTACACTGTACGTCGTTCATTCGAAGAAAAGCGAAGACGATGACTACGGTGAGTGTGTCAGGTCAGATATGGAAGATCAAGATATCAACGATTGTTTCCGATAAGAAGTTCGGAATCTGATGATAAGTTTATCCGATGACAAATACGGCTTAAAGTTCAGACGGGCTCCTTGAGTTATAGCTCAGCTCGTTAGGCCGCGATTAAGGTTAGCTGCGGGCTGCGTATTTCGTAGCCAGTTGATAAATAGGTCTACTAATCTGGGAAAGCTTTCATAGACGTAATTCTATCAACCGAAATTTTTGTGTAAACTTGGCTTTGCTCAGTTGTGAAATCACATAATAGGTTTTATATTGATCTTTAAATAGACCCGATTCTAATGTTTGCAATCAAATAATTGTTGGAATCACCACGATTCTTGTTAATGACTTATAATAGACATAACCTGTGTCTCTTTTAATAATCGAATTGCCAGAGTGTCGATCAATGCTATAGGCCTAGACATAATTATGTGCCCGAGCTCAAGTCAAATATTATTCTGGACAATTATAAGGCGGGATAAGTACATCCTATCCTTAGACTCCGCACGCTGCATTTGCGATGTGCTGATGAGAGAGAAATTAATACGAAGCCGTTGATCCTAGATGTAGCTTTTGTGAAAACCGTGCGTGCGTTGTTATGGTTTGCTTCAGGTTAATTTTATTTTGTTACAAAGTCAGTTATTGGTAGCATGTGATCGAAAGATAAAACTAACTTGTCTGAATTCAAATTATAATTTAAAATTCAAATATCGATTCGATTTGCTGGAGAAAATTTTAATCTATGAATGTGATAGATGCAAATAGCAAGGTGTTTCTTATGCCACGATGTCGAAAGCACGCTGGTGTAAGGATGTTAGGCAATTGCTGTCAATTATTTTGATCTTCAAAAGTAGGTTATTCGAAACTCTGAGACGTACTCGTACTGTCATGTATTATGCACGGGTGCTGTGGAAAGTTTAGTCGTCTCCAATAAGGGGCTACCATGCCATTGGTAATAGGTATACGGGGTAGGCTATATGTATTATGTAGGTTCTGGGCCTACGTAAATTCACAAATACATTACAATTTATAGCACATTTTCAAAGGTAACCTCAAGACGTCCATATGTATTTTACAGTTGTGTTATCATTACTGCCGCTGTGAAAATGCAGAATTTGTCGTAGAACTGTGCTACACTTCGTTCAAGATCTCGTGGTTAGATAGGAATGTTTAATTAATTACGCACACGAGGGCATTAGACTTATGCTACCGATTCGACGACCACTACTAACAACTTAATTGTAAGGCAGGCGCATTATCTTTCAATGAGACAGGACAGGTACAAAGTGCAAGCGCTTGAGAGGACGAAGCCTGCCTGGCTAGACCATAAACGCTTGCGCCATTAACGCAAGGACATCAGGCCAGAACTGAAGACGATGCACTCTGATAGATCATCTTAGGGTTGTCGCGAAAGTGTGATTTAGGGCATTGTAGAGTTTGCCATCTCTTGCGTTTGCTTTGTTCACGGTTTTCATTGAAGTTTTGATGAGCGGTCAAGTAGGTGTAATACACAAGAGCGAAGGATGAGTTGCGAAATCTTGTATATTGAAGGTGGATTAGGACACTCGTCAGACATGATCTTTTACGAGTTTCTTATTATTTCAAAACCGGATATTTTTAATCTTCTTAAAGGAATGAGTCGGCGGATCTTACTATGTTGACCTTTAAATACAACTAGGCTATAGCCTATTATAATAAAAAATATTCGTTTATTGAGCTGTTGCTGACATACAGCAGTAAATTCCAAAGAATTAAATTCTTGGAGGGGGAAAAACGAAAAAGAAACTCGATGGATATCGTAAGACAACTTTGATGGAAAACTATCGAGATCTTGAATAAAATATAGAAGTCCGCAAAAGCAAAAAACTCGATCGAAAAGCGATATCGATGTCGTTAAAATTGAATTTCTTTGTAATCTTATTTTCTACAGCAAAGGCTGTAACACAATCTGTGCGTGGGTCTGTATGTCTGTGTGTGTCACTGTGTGTGTGTCTGAATTTGAAACCAGACACAGGTAGAGCGGCCTGCACAATTATTGTGCAGCGGATTTCCTAGATCGGTGAGCTAATTCATGAGAACCGTGATATTTAAATGAAACTAGTGTTGGGTCCGCTTCAAGTACATGTACCGTACCGTACTTTAAGACACCCATTCAATGCTAAACGCATACATTTAAAGTCTCAGTTAATTTGCTTATTAGACCTACATGTATACTGCTTTATTTTTAGCGAATGAGAACTAGAAAGGCGTGATCAGATAGGATATCCGTTGAACTATGTGCGATTGTGCGTGTTGGCACACACACACACACACACACACACACACACACACACATACACACACACACACACACACACACACACACACTTTGAACGGTACTTTAAGTGACACTTGGCACAGTGTGTTAACGGATTCTGAGTAGGCCTTATTGCTGGCTTTACGTAAAGAGTGTGTACAGAAGAAAACGAGTAAAATCTTGAAGTAGGTCTGAAGAGATTTCTACAAGGCCAGCGCCTTGAGATATCCACGTTCGGACAAGCCTTGAGTAATTTCGGAAGGATCTTAACAACCTAGGCCTAACTGAACAGCGATGGCCTGCCATTGAATGAATGGTCGTGCTTCAGGCTGCGCATATGTGTTTGCCATACCAACTGTCGCTTCGACTGTTGACCGGCTACCATACCGGTCGAGAGCGGTTCATATATTATTATTATAGTGTTGACTTGATTTTAAATTCAGCTACTGCTCGAAACGCCCGGACTTCTTATTAGCATAAGCATGGGCAGTTGCTTAGAGCCACACGGGGACCGTGATACGGAGGCCATGCGGTGGCGGTCGTTACGGCGCAACGTTTGATTTCGGAATATTTACCATCGGAATATTGATGACGGTTGCTGGTAATTGTTTGATTATCGAAAGGCAGCTGGAGTTGGTTTTGTCTCGGTTGAGTGTACAGAGAAGGCGGTGTCTATGTCTAACGTCAACGCGTTTGTTGCCTTAAGTCATATGGCACTCGACAGGTCTAGTGTTGGCCTGACGTCAAGACACTCGAGGCTGTTCACTTTGAGCATAACTGGCGGATGATCTGGCGCTGCTTTTGACAGGCAGCTTGCTTGGAAAGAAGTTTGTTTAAAGAGGATGGTTGATGATGGTTGATGAGAGTTGGTTAGGTTACTTCGTTGGACGTGTGTGAATCTCGTACGTGTGTCGTCCGATATACATGACTAGATACACACTCGTCTACGGAGGTAACGAAGATCTCAACGACGCCTTTCAATAAGCATGGGCCCTTCACCGATGAGGAACCTCTCTACACATCGGCTACCTTTCACAGCTGCGCCTGATGCCATGAAGAGTTCCACAGACCCACTTCTATTCGCAGACTTATAATTGTGTCCGCTTTAGCTGAGGTGGGGTCGGGGTCTCGGCTGAGTAGTAACCATGGAGAGGCGCTACGTAAATACTCTTAATGAATGAATAATTATTGCTTCGATCGCCTCTTGATGAACATAATTATGTGAAGCTGTACATTCTCATTATAACATTGAATATTAAATCCGTTCCGCTCAACTGTCTCAACATAAAGTTTTCCATCTGAAAACAGATCAAAATGGACTTTTGATTACATAATTATGTTCTGTGGTTTACTCAAAGTATATTCACGCACTGGTAATCGACAAATTGGCTCACATTTGAAAAAACTTTCCTTGCCCATATTGCCCCCCTCTACAAAATTCCCCTTAATAGACGTGTCTTTTATTCAATGTTCGGTTTCTCTCCTGCAGCTTTCGATAACTCTCACAAGATTTACACTGACAATCTACGTCATGCACTTAGCTTTCATTTAGAGAGCATGCCAGGGCTTTTTTAACGTGCAGTTGTACACAAAATGTGCAGTTCTAAATGGATTTGTGCAGTCGTAGAAGCACTTCTGTACAGTTAAAAGTTAAAACTAGTAAAAAGGTCATTGTCCTCCGATTGGAAGTAATTTACCATGGAGGATGGGAAAGGAAAGGAGTTGTGCAGTTCTATTTATAGCCCCGAGGTAAACATGTCCCTCGCGGACTTCAACACTCTCGATAAAAGCAGATTTGTCTGGAATGAACCTATTCGTCAAGGTCCCAGTTGGAATTATTATTATTATTATTATTATTATTATTATTATTATTATTATTATTATTATTATTATTATCATTATCATTATTATCATTATCATTATCATTATTAATCATTATCGACGTCGTCATTATCATCATCATCATCATTATCATCATCATCAGCTAAAAAGCTTCTTAAATTAATTGCTTCAGTTAATTAATTGCTTCAGTTAAATAACAGAAAACACTGAATGCCGTAGTCTCTCTCAGCTTAACGACGTCCCCCCCAAAAAAACCCAAAGTATGAAGTGATCAAATATTTGATGACGAGTGAATAGATGGTTGGGAGGACTGGAGGGACAGACAGACATGCAGACAGACAGACGAATGGATCGTTGGACGAATGAACACAGGAATGATTGTTTAGAGATGAATGGATGGGTCAGATTAATTGCTCAGACAGCAACATGCCAAAGACATGTGCTCCCTGTCAGTGTATAATTATGGCCTACGTTACGTTGCAAGGCTTCGTATCCAGTCAACTTGAAAGACTTCTCTCTGTAGGTCATTACATTACATTTGTATGCATTACTCGTTGGTGATTGAAAAGTCATAAGAGTCTAAAGAGTGAATAATTAACTGAAACAGGTTACAAATCAACAAATGTTTATTAGAAGTAACGCTATCGACAGTTCCTCCTCTCTTCTTCAGAAGCTTAATTTACGAGTCTCTTCAATTCTTTATTTCAAAATAAACTCGCATTTTGTAGATGTTTTAAGACAAATAAAATGTCCCACCATGCAGCCGTGACTTGGCGCAGCCAATGAGACTGAGAGCTACTTGGACGCTGTACCGAATAATCGAATGTGTTTCTGTATGCGTGCATGTGTGTGTGTGTGTGTATTTGTATGTATGTGTGTGTGTGTGTTTGTGTAGGCCTACGTATGCTGGACCTGGTTAAAAAAATCAGATACATCTTAATCATATGTAAAGCTGGAAAATTTCGCAGCTGCGCACAAAGCTGCATCAGACCGGCTTACCACTGGAGCTATATCAAATCAAGTGTCGTCCGTTCTGCAAGGTGGTGCCAAGTAAGAATCCGGGTAGATCAAGTCGACGAATCAGCATGAGGTTACGTTGGTATTCATGAATGTGAATCGTATACATATGCGATATAATTATGTGTTAATCTGTTTTAGACCCAGAATAACTCCTTGCTATTATTGGTAGCATATCCGTCACAACAAATAAAACAGAATATTTCTGTTGCATCTTTTGTGACTTTAACTTCTCAGAACTGCCAGCAGCGCACATTCATTCTCTCAGTGACTCTGTCACAGGGCATACTAAAGTATATTCAGCTCATCTATTAGTATACACAAGACTGAGGAAGTCAACATTAAGTCTACTGCATTACTGCAGAATGTTGCTAATTTTACAAAACTGTTCGTATATCGACTTGTGTGTACTTTCAGCAATTAAGGGTCGACATTTAGTTTTGGATCGAAAGCCAGGCGCGTTTGTTGATTATAATTTTTAAAATTAACCGCAGACGATTTCACGAATTTTTTCTGTTTTGAACAACAAAAATCAACAACGATCAGAAATTTAGGACCGAAAAACAGATAAATTCACTTGTTAACGAAACTAATTAACTAAGCTTTTAGACTTGAACTTTTTAAAAGGCAGCACCAGATATCAAAATGGCTTGTGACATAAAATCACCTGTAGATATACATGTAGTAGGTTGGACCAAGGGCGGATTCTGGGGCCAAACCCTCCGAATGGCTGACTCACTTCCGAATTTAAACAAACTGATTTCGTGTATTTTGTGACGATTTCCGTTGGGAAATCTCCCGAAATGAGAACCCAGGAATTTTTTCATGGCAGCGCTCCAGATTACGACTATCAAATCTGGTGGTTTTAATTAGCAAGCACCTTCGTGAGGCCATCGTAAGGCGCTATAACTGACAACTGTCCATATACATACATGCATATAAGGGTATGTGCTTTGGCGGGTGGACGAGGAAGAGAAAAGAACAAACGCTGAAGTTGATTCGCTTGTAGATAGGGAATAGATGGGGCTGTTGGAACTGGTGGTTTGGGTAAGTAATGGGATAGGGCTCTAAATGGACGGATTAGGGGACGAGAGACGGTCGCTGTAGTGTGTGGTTGATTCGCTAGAGGGCCACTGGAGATCTGCTGTCTGTCGTTGTCATCGTTGTTTGCATGACTTTAGGTCGATGGCCAAGAAGGTCAAGAATGGAATCGACGACGAAGAATAAGTCCTTTTCGAAATTGCTCATCCGTCTGTAACAATAGAAAGAACAATAGAGAGAACAAACCAGACAGTTATTGTGTATGCAATGTATGCTGACCCTATGTGTTGGAGTTGGACTGTATGGAATGTAGGCTATGGTGATTATAATGTAAATCTCCTGTAATTTTATATATATGCATGTGTGTTGTGGTGTGCTCCTATTCAATTAGTTATGTCTTTGTCAATGTTTACATACATGTAGCTATACAGGTCTGCAATGTCCTGCATACAAGAATGCATGTCAGATTCGCTAACAGACATTCAGACAAACAGGCAGCAGGAGGTAATTATGAACATACATAATAGTCAAAGGTAAATAGCTTATACTTGGAAGGACACTAATGTGTATCCTAGACAAAATCAATATCTTAAGGAAACATTATATCAGACTGGCTTTCCAATAAAAAAAAATTCACGAGTTAAGGCATATACATACATGGCACATAAAACTGCACCGCTACTCCACCTCCTCACATAAAAATTGACTTACGGACTTGCAAAAGATGAACTTACTGATTTAAATCTTTCAGTTTACGGTCGATGTCGTTAAGCGTCGAACCCTCGACCCTTCGATTGCTTTCCGTGAATGACGAAGGAACCCTCGTCGTATCAACCGTCAACATAGTGTCTGACTTCAGTGAACATGACACAGAGTAGGAGCGCAACGTGACTCCCGTCATCGGAGGCGTCATGACGGACAGTGACGCCGTCACGTGATAGTCCTGCTCGAGGGACCTTGCCCGTGACGACATCTGCGCCACTCGAAGCCGAGACCCCCTCGTCTGGATCTTCGAGCCGAACTTCGGAGTGGTCAGACCACTTGGACGGTTTCCACGACGAAGATGAGGACTTGGACGACTGGATCCGATCTGCGTCAACGATCGAGCTACGAAGACAATGAGAACGAAGACAAAGAGAACGAAGACAAAGAGAACGAACACAAGGAGAATGAAGACAAAGAGAACGAAGACAATGAGAACGAAGACAACGAGAACCAATAGTATACATGTAGGCCTATAGCAGAGCAAACTACTTTGATTCAGTCTTTTGTATACGTAAGATATGTAGGCTATGATGTGAAATGATGCCAATTAATTTTGAATAAATAATATCTATACGACACTGTGTGCGTATACATGCATGATTGCAGTTATACGTGCACGTATGCAAGATTGTGAGTAGACTCTATACCTGTTTGTATGCATACACGTTTCCAGTTATATAAATGCATTAAGGTGTGTATACATTGATGTATGTACAATGTATTAGCACATATAATCTGTGTGCACCCAAATAGGGCCTACGCGTCTAGACTTGTAAATAATATGTCCGCCTGTCTGTCCATTAGTCTGTCTGCCCGTTTGTCTGTCTCTCTATCTGTCCTGTTTATTAAGAAACGTTTTTTCATGTCATTACATCTCTTAGAAAGTCACATTCTATAGTGCATAGAGTAAGGTGCAAAACAAAACAAAATCTTTTGAAGCTCTTTGGATTGGTGTACTCTGGGTATGTATCATCCGTGTCTTTAAGATCGCAGACTATAATTTTATAGTTTTGCCATGTAGGCCTACCATACAAGTGTGCAAGGAGCCCAATTACTTGTTTCCATGTGCGCACTGGACAAGTTAGGAGGGCTAAATAAAAAAGAATAGCTTTATCAGTTCAAGCAACGTTACAACAAGAAATGAGGCCTGAATCCTCTGATTAATTTAGCGCTGAAAATAAATTAGTGTGCATTGCCCAAGCGATGTCCGTTCTTGGCTTTCAAAATGCGCCAAATGGGGGTCTAATAATTTGAATCACCGAAGTTGTGCGGATTTACCAGGAGACTTTCGTTCCGGCGTTTTCTGTTTGGTGAGAAGAATTGGTACAAAGTCTTCTTCGGTGAGTTGTGCACTTGCGCGTTCAGGTGACAGAATCAAGATGGCGGACTTCTGTTCGTCCTCACTCGATGGATCCATGGAATGATCAGCGAGCGACGTCTGTCTGCGCGAGAAGGCCTTCCGCATGTTTGCCGCTCTCTCCAAAGCTGAACAGACATTCCATATCATAATTGTTATAACGATGCATATGTTTATTCTAAGTTGCTGCAGCACAATTGTTCAAATCATTTAGCATCATCGATGTTCATTTGTAATATTGCAGTTATCGTTGCAGTTGTAATTATGATAGTCAAGTGAGATTGACGATATTAGTGCTGGTAAAGTTATGTAATTAATGCAATAAAAAAACTTAGTAGTAGCTATTAGAACTAATATCATCACTGCAAGAGACGATGCTATGTAACAGTGCTGTAACAATTATTTTCGTCAAAAGTAGAAAGCACCATTCAGGTTCCCATAGATTAACACTGGGTTACAGATTCCCCTCCCCAAATTCACGTACCAAAAAGTCAAGCGTTACATTACTGCAATTGTGAAACAATTCTACCGCTTTTTTAGATTCACATTGAAAATGTAGACTGGGACTAAACGTCACCACGATTGTGATACAATTGTTATTGTTAAATGAGTTCATTTTGAGTTTGACTGGGCTTATTGTTACGCCATTAATTTTGTTTACGATACAAATCTTTTGTTATATATGTTAGTTTTAAAGACTATGCCTATTGTTACGTCACGTTGATTGTGACACAAATTCTGTGTGACTGCAAACGTTAAAAAGTTAGTAGACCCAATCATAATAATGATAGTCTATCTTTCTAAAGTTCGCTTTAGGCCGTTTATCACGTCACTTCATTGTGTATACCAGACCTATTATTGGGAATTAAAAATGTCCTGAATAAAGACCTATTGTTACATCACGTTAATTATGACACGCGTTTATTCAGCATAGTTTATTTGGCCATTCATACGACAGACAAGAGTAACCATGGATACTTTAGATAGGCAGCTAACAACGGAGACGTTAACGTGTTTCATTACGTAACTCGTGAATAAAGGTCAATTGTCACATCACTTCATAGGTTATGAAAGTGCTATTTAGAGAATAGAGACTGCGTGTTGTAGTATACGTCATTTCAATTATGAAAAAGTCTATCAAAAATTTCAATCTAGACGCATGCCCATTATGACGTCATCTTATTCAAGAAGCATGCATATTATTATAAATTTTTACTTTTGATAGCAGTGTTACGCCATTCAAATCAACCACGCCTATTTATGCTCAACGAGAAATAAAGGATTATTATTATAACTTCATTATAATTATAATATGAAGCACTTTTATTAACATTTAAATCGAGAGAATAATTTGAATCGTTAACAGGATCATCAATGGTCTATGATGTGTATTTCGTGAGACCACAAAAGAGTTGACTGGTAACAGCAAGCAACGACTTGAGGAGGATGTCGTGGGACGAGGCGAGGTCGGAGGCTAGCGCTTGACATAAACGAATGGAGAATCAGCAATGACCGATGTGCAGAACTGCACGGGAAGTAAGTATTACATTGTGGAGGAACGCGGCGAAGCAGGAAGCTGGCTGCACTGTGCTGGGCCAATGAAAGCAACGACTCGCCTTTAGCTATGGCAATCCTAGATCGCGGGACGAAGAGATTGCGCCGGTCAAGGGAGCGGAACGGGCAAAGAGAAGTGACCGAGGTCGGTGGCGAGTATGTTGTGCGATGTGCATATAGTAATTGACTTTAGCCTCTAACCGGAAGCTGTGTCAGTTGTTCGTCTGCTCTGACTGAAAGGAGAGACTTTATCGGATGCGATTGGCTGACGTAGATGCAGAATTGAATCCTCTCTGTCCGAAGAACGAACTGCTTGATAGTCGTCTATCTATGAATCACACCATTTATCATGCATTATTTTTTAACCATGACGAACTCATGCAAACTGTCGTCTGCTGTTTTATGGGGACTCGAGTTTATGTGCAACGGTAAATATGGACTATTAGCTCATCATTGAGTCTGTAAATCTGCACTATAGGTCATCATCCGTCCATCTATAAATCTGCAATAGGTCATCATCCGTCCATCTATAAATCTGCAATAGGTCGTCATCCGTCCATCTATAAATCTGCAATAGGTCATCATCCGTCCATCTATAAATCCGCAATAGGTCATCATCCGTCCATCTATAAATCCGCAATAGGTCGTCATCCGTCCATCTATAAATCTGCAATAGGTCGTCATCCGTCCATCTATAAATCTGCAATAGGTCATCATCCGTCCATCTATAAATCCGCAATAGGTCATCATCCGTCCATCTATAAATCTGCAATAGGTCATCATCCGTCCATCTATAAATCTGCAATAGGTCGTCATCCGTCCATCTATAAATCTGCAATAGGTCGTCATCCGTCCATCTATAAATCTGCAATAGGTCGTCATCCGTCCATCTATAAATCTGCAATAGGTCATCATCCGTCCATCTATAAATCCGCAATAGGTCATCATCCGTCCATCTATAAATCCGCAATAGGTCGTCATCCGTCCATCTATAAATCTGCAATAGGTCATCATCCGTCCATCTATAAATCTGCAATAGGTCATCATCCGTCCATCTATAAATCTGCAATAGGTCGTCATCCGTCCATCTATAAATCTGCAATAGGTCATCATCCGTCCATCTATAAATCTGCAATAGGTCATCATCCGTTCATCTCTAAATCACCAATAGGTCATCATCCGTCCACCTATAAATCGGCAATAGGTCGTCATCCGTCCATCTATCAATCTGCAATAGGTCGTCATCCGTCCATCTATAAATCTGCAATAGGTCATCATCCGTCCATCTATCAATCTGCAATAGGTCGTCATCCGTCCATCTATAAATCTGCAATAGGTCGTCATCCGTCCATCTATAAATCTGCAATAGGTCATCATCCGTCCATCTATCAATCTGCAATAGGTCGTCATCCGTCCATCTATCAATCTGCAATAGGTCATCATCCGTCCATCTATCAATCTGCAATAGGTCGTCATCCGTCCATCTATCAATCTGCAATAGGTCGTCATCCGTCCATCTATAAATCTGCAATAGGTCATCATCCGTCCATCTATAAATCTGCAATAGGTCATCATCCGTCCATCTATCAATCTGCAATAGGTCGTCATCCGTCCATCTATAAATCTGCAATAGGTCGTCATCCGTCCATCTATAAATCTGCAATAGGTCATCATCCGTCCATCTATAAATCCGCAATAGGTCGTCATCCGTCCATCTATAAATCTGCAATAGGTCATCATCCGTCCATCTATAAATCTGCAATAGGTCGTCATCCGTCCATCTATAAATCTGCAATAGGTCATCATCCGTCCATCTATAAATCTGCAATAGGTCATCATCCGTCCATCTATCAATCTGCAATAGGTCGTCATCCGTCCATCTATAAATCTGCAATAGGTCGTCATCCGTCCATCTATAAATCTGCAATAGGTCATCATCCGTCCATCTATCAATCTGCAATAGGTCGTCATCCGTCCATCTATAAATCTGCAATAGGTCGTCATCCGTCCATCTATAAATCTGCAATAGGTCATCATCCGTCCATCTATCAATCTGCAATAGGTCGTCATCCGTCCATCTATCAATCTGCAATAGGTCGTCATCCGTCCATCTATCAATCTGCAATAGGTCGTCATCCGTCCATCTATCAATCTGCAATAGGTCATCATCCGTCCATCTATCAATCTGTACTATAGGTCATCATCCGTACATCTATAAATCTGCAATAGGTCATCATCCGTTTATCTATAAATCTGCAATAGGTCATCATCCGTCCATCTATAAATCCGCAATAGGTCGTCATCCGTCCATCTATAAATCTGCAATGGGTCATCTTACTATCTCTAAATCGACAATACGAAGAGTAATAATGACCTGAAGTCGGAGGTTAAAAGTGACTCGAAAATTGTTGAGAAATTCTGCTGAAAACTCCGGATAGAATTGTAGGATCTCACAGAGGTCTTCGATCTTGATCTTGTGAAGGTCACAGTAGGTCATCGCTCGGACAGAAAACGTCGACTTTCCCATCTTACTCACCAAACTCACCGGACCGTAAACGTCGGTGATGATGTCACCTAATATGTCATCTTGACCTGTTCAGTGTTCAAACGGGGAAAAAACATGAAGCCCAATTATATTTCCGTTTAAAATGGTACAACAGTTTGATGCGGTAAAGTACTAGACGAGGTTAATGCCGAATCCGGTGCATACAAATATAAAAAGGGGGAAAGATACTTTAAGCGAAAACTGCTACTTCTCTGGCGCCTATATGCAATTAAAAATAGAAGACACGATTTTATGTAAACAATATATACTTGAATGAATGAATGGATATTGTATATTTTTTTATATTTTGTTATTTAAGCTCTGTAATGTCCTGTTGTACTAATTTTTTCAATTCACATGTTTCTATTGACACCTGCATGTCCTTTTAACTAGGGAACCTGCATACACCTCTAACAGTCATCTCAAAGACTGTTTTTTATTATATATATCACTGGAATTGGACTGGGAACGCCTCTGAGAAGGGCTTCTTGGATGGGAGCTAGATAATCCTGTAAACGAATTAAGCCTACATTAGCTACATAGGACTTCATAATGTTACAACCAATAACGACGTGTTATATTAATTATCTGACCGCATAATCGGGAGACTAAGCAAGTCGGGGGAAAGCAAATGTTTAATAGAAATCCAATTTAAAAATAATAATTTATGAAATTGACTTGATAAAACTTGTCACTGGATCATTCATTCAAAGCGACAACGTTTCCAACACGGATTTAAACTGCTATTTCAGTTACCGGTAACGGGTCATCACGATTCATTAATGAGTTTTGTAGCTCCCGTAATCCTCAACGGAACGCACTACCTAGAACAAGGGATGATAAGGGTGATAGGGGTGATAGGGGCTGCGTTCAATTCTGGCGACACCATCGATTGCCGCTGGTTACTTGGCGCACACTTTGCTATCGCACGCTTTATGTCGCAGTGGAGCGTATAATATTCGTTTATTGACATTCTTCCAGACAGACCGCTGAAGATACAGAGAGTCTACATAAAGCATAAAAATTATGGTAGACATTCTACTGTTTCTACTATGGAGGCAGCTCGTTATTTGAAGCTCGGTCAAGTGTCGCATGCATTATTGTCACACGCTCAAGTGCAGTGTAATTCAATGAACCGTAATTAACGTTTTGGATTCTTTCAAACAATAGGCTTTGTCATCCACTGTAGCAAGAATCGCAGACGATGCAATCAAACTATCACACTCCCAATAGTCTAGCAACCGTTTAGCATCTACAACTACTTCCAGATTTCAAGCTAAACAAGTCTTATGAAGAAACGTATTATTTGTATGCCGTGCAGAATTTGAGGCATTCTGTAAAAGGGGAACATGATTACCTGGTATCGCCACGGCGACGACATCCCTGAATACAAATTGGGTCACGTGACACTTTGGACGCTTCACGTTGGTCTGTCCTATGAATATTAATTTACAACTTAGATTGTGCTGGAACCTGCACTCTCACTGCTACTCGTGATTGACAGTTCCATACCTAGTATCGCCATGACGACGTCGTCCTTGACAACCTCGATTGAACCTCGTGCAATGAAGTAGATGGCGTCGAGAATGTCACCCGGATGTATAAGCGTATCGCCAGGTGGCGCATGCGTCGATTTGAACTTCAGCGATAGAGCTCGCAGACAGCCTGTAGAAAAACATATAGCGCTATTTTATTTAAGTTACACTAGTGACAGTACGTTACATTCGTCATTGAAGCGCGTACATTCATGTAAGTACTTATGCAGTTCAGTGTGTATATTATTAGTCATTAAGAATGTATGTATGTATGTATGCATGTACGAGTGCATTTTTCTTTTATGCAATATTTTTAAGAGCAGAGATGCATTGTAATGGTCTGACTGACCTGGGCTTGCGCCGGAGAAAGCCTGACAGTTGCTTAAGAGATTTCGATTGAGGTGAAGACAGATGTCAGCTTGGAGACATTCAGGGAAACTCTTCAACACCTGAAGGAAAAGAAAATCTAACAAATCGTCATGTTAGTAGACATTAACAAAGAAGGTGACTCGCTGAAGACATCCTCAAATTGAATAACTTATATCCGTGTATTATCTATCAATCAGAATGACAAACCGCAACCCGTGTATATACAACGCAGACAAAATACAAGCAGACAGTCAATAGGTGGGTGTGAATATTTTTATGAATGTTTTTAAGGTGGATCTATGCCGATTCCTGGATGTGGTTGGCTGTTTGTAATTGATGATATTGGCTAGATTTATTTCTTTTTAGAGAGTTTTTAGAAAGGAAGGAAGGTCACTGTCAACACCCCGTCGGGGTTGATCTGACAGATGGATGAGCAGCGTGGTTGGCAACACAATCCTAGGATTTAGAACCAGGGTTTGTCTCAGACTGAGACTATAATGCATAGGACAGATTGATTTATGAAATGCTGAATGGAAGATGTTTCCTTGAAGGTTGCATGCCAGTGTTACTGAGGAATGTAATTAATTCGATGATTTATTCGATTATGCGTCAAGAAAGAGATTCCGGGTATACGCCGTACAGCCGAATAAATAATTGATTTATACCAATGGAAGTCGGAATGTAAAGGTGGAAGCGAAGCAAGATTCGCAACAAGAATAAAACATAATGTCAACGGTAAGACAATATCGGTAAGACTGCAATATCAGTAACTGCAGTTAGCTATAAATATACCTCGCTATCATAAGAAGTCGTGTCATCAAAAATAGTTATGTTATGTTGCTCGATGTCTCTGCACTTTCACCGTTAATTCTATCCGCTTTAAAAGCAGAGCGCTCGACAACATATGTCCAATGCGAGAGAATGTGTGTGTATATGTGTGTGTGTGTGTGAGAGAGAGAGAGAGAGAGAGAGAGAGAGAGAGAGAGAGAGAGAGAGAGAGAGAGAGAGAGAGAGAGAGAGAGAGACAGAGAGAGAGAGAGAGAGAGAGAGACAGAGACAGAGACAGAGACAGAGACAGAGACAGAGACAGAGACAGAGACAGAGACAGAGGCAGACAGATACAGAGACAGAGACAGAGAGAGACAGAGAGAGACAGAGAGACAGACACACAGACATACGGAGAGAATGACAGAGATAGAGAGGAGAGAGGAGAATGAAGGACAGATAGCGACAGAAGGAGACTTTACAGTTTACACTGCTATAGAGTCTAGCAACGTGTATACGGTATATATATACAGTATATATACGGTACATACGGCATATATATATATACGGTATATACGGCAGATATGGTATATATACGTTGTAGGTCGAGTTGTGTGACGAAATGCATCACGGACATGAGCGATCGTCCGATCGCATAGAAAATTGAAGGCTGATTCAATCTTAGCTTCTCGCAAGCGCGTACAGCAGAGAGAGCGACACAGAAGCAGAGACATAGAGAGAGATAGTCAGACAGACACAGAGACAGACAGACAGAGAAGCCGACGCACAACGAGAGAGGGAGACAGAGAGACAGAGAGACAGAGAGACAGAAAGACATAGAGACAGAGACAGAGATAGTGAGAGACAGACAGACAGACAGAGAGATGCACGTACACTATTCATGTCGATGCCGTGGGTGTACGTCCGACAGTGTTGGAATGATTCAATGAGTCGGTTGGCGAGTGGCTTCGGAATGTAGTGAAACTTGATGAACTCCTTGATGCTCGTCTGCATCTCGTGGAACTCCTCGGTGCCCTGATAGACTCGGAGCATTATCGACGAAACGTTTCCGAATATGGCGGCACTCATCAACGCTACAGCACAACATAGAGAACATAATATATAGAACACAAACACCTATTTCAATACACTATGACACACAGTCTTTATATCATCAAACAGTCTAACCTAATTTATTCGAATCTATTTGCCACATTGTGCATCGTCAATTGACAATCAAAACTGTCTATTGACAACAGGAAGCCAGCGTAGAGATACGTCTTCTTTAGGTCTGCTGCCTCCCGGCAGGTCCAGATGCACTCTTCTCGGTGTTGTGCTTTTTCTTTGAGTTTTCCATATCCATCCTCCATCATCCAGTGAGATAATCGTTTGTATATACCATATTTCACGTATGTATATAAGAATGCATAGGTTTATGTATTTATGTATGCATGTAGACATATATGTATTTATGTGTGTGTGTGTGTGTGTGTGTGTGTGTGTGTGTGTGTGTGTGTGTGTGTGTGTGTGTGTGTGTGTGTATGAATGTATCTAATACTATTTATGTATGTAGTAAAATACGTGCATGCATAATTGCATATGTAAATGTGAACCTAAGTATGTATTTACGAAAGTGTGAAAATATGTAGGAATGAATGTAGGCCTATGCAATTTCTGATGTATGCGCATAAATGTGTGTTTTGTTCTTCGCATGTTCATGTTCATGTGAATGCATGAATTTTGTCATGAATTTCTCTATGCAGCGCCAATTTGTCTTCTTGCAATCCTTTATTTTCGTGAGAATTGTTCGCTGTTATTATTTATCAGCTGTTGTTTCTGGGCCTTTGCAACTGAGGGGGCGGGGATTGGCAGCATAAAGATGCTGATGGCGTGCATTGGTGTTTGCTAAGATCTTCTAGACTGACGGTCCACGTAAGAGTCCTACTGGGGAGACACGCATGTGCACAAACAAGACCTAAGCGATATGATGTCATTGGTCGATCGTAATTTCTGCTGAGACGTGGATTTATGCTCGTAACAAAAGTCTCCGTTATGTTGCTGTCATGAAGTGGACACGCGTTAGAAACAGAAGCAATAGTAGGCCTATCGTCTTGTAATGAGAAGCTTAAGCTAACAACGCCAACTGTCACAATAACAGAAGCAGTAAAGATAATTTCCCAGACGAAATCAATGTTAATGGCTGATGACGATTGTGAAGGTGATGAAGATGATGAAGATGGTGACGACGACGACGACGATGATGATGATGGTGATTGTTGTTGTTGATAACGATGATGACGATGATGATGATGATAATGATGACGATGACGATGACGATGACGATGACGACGACGATGACGATGATGATAGTGACGACGACGACGATGACGATGACGATGACGACGATGATGATGATGAAGATGATGATAATGGTGATAGAGAACAATTTCTTTGCGTTCGTGTACTCTATCCTGCTCGAAATATATACGACATGCAGTCGTCACCGTCATAATATCCGATGACGTGAGCATTAAACATGTATAATATTCAAACATGGTCATTGGTCATGCTTCTTACATCCAAGCAGCATGGCAAATATCGTGAAGATCTTCTCTCCATCGGTAGTCGGCGCCACGTTACCGAATCCGACGCTGGTAAGTATGGTGAAGGTGAAGTAGAGGGACGTGATGTATCTGTCGTAGATGTCGGGTCCACTCATTGTATCGTTCAGTACGTACGGCTTCGCATACTTGTTGGCCAGGTTGTCCAGCCATCCGATATACAGGGACATCTCTTCCCGTCTCTCGAACGATGCTATGGCGTAGAAGATACAGGCCAACCAGTGCGAGATGAGCACAAACGTGGCCATCAGAAGGAGGAGTACGGCCGCACCGTACTCCGAGTACTGGTCGATGCGACGAGCTATCCGCAGCAACCGGAGAAGGCGCGCTGTCTTCAGCACTCCCATTGTCGTCATCATCTGAGTGGAAACAAAAGTCATTTATGTAGCGCCGTATTTTCGTAGTTGTCATTTACATCGGTTAAGTGCCTTGTACTGAAACCAAGCTTTTATCTAGCGCTATAACGCTTCATAAATCCAATGCCGCTGCAGTCAAGGGAGTCTAGATAGAACAGCGTCCTAAAAGACTATTCATGCAGAAGCCGATTGAGTAGGGTTAGAACTCTTACTCCTCTCGGCATAGGTCACTCGCTTTAATCAATCGGCATCGTGCCCCACAAAAGGAGCATTAGAACAGAACAGTGCACTGGGGTAGAGTAGATCATTAGGGCAGAGCATTTAAAGGACAGCAGAGCATTGTGGTGTAGCAAAGCCATCAGGATCGGCGTAGAGGTTCCTTGGTGCAAGAGTTGTAGACTTGTGGAATGGGTAAATGATGAAACTGTCTCAGTGGATCCAATCACAGCCTTTAAGAAGAAGCTATCTAGACACATAATTAGGTAATAAACATTCTCGCTTAATTGCAGTGAACCAATAAAATCCTTTCGTAAAGGCGGAAATGTGGTCAGATATTTCTGCTTCGTCTGCGCCCGCTAAAGTCATCTCAGTAATAGCGAATACATGTACACTGACCACGAATACATGTATTCTATCTGACCGTATTCTACTGGTGATAAGACTGACGAGGGAAATGATTGGCCTCACGCCCACATGCCGAGGTTGAGAAAACAAAGTCGCTATATAAATTATGCATGGATACCGCGGGGCAAGTCTAAGGGATTGCTCATTTTCTTATCTTCTTCTTCTTCTTCTTCTTCTTCTTCTTCTTCTTCTTCTTCTTCTTCTTCTTCTTCTTCTTCTTCTTCTTCTTCTTCTTCTACTTCTTCTTCTTCTTCTTCTTCTTCTTCTTCCATGCTATCTTATTTAATTTGTTATGTTATGTCAAGCTGCTACTCTTTTTATCGATCTAGGAAGCTGCTGCCTGTCTCGCTCCTTTATTTGTGTCTGCCTGCGGTTCTGAATCAATTACGTTCCGTCGTTGCTTCCTATGAACCATTTATCCGTAATTTCTCAGCCGTCTTTCTTCCGAATGCATGGCATATAAGCAGATGCAGTAGACTCGTCGTGAACACCAGAAGCGACTCATTTAATAGAAGTAAGCTTATACGAAAAACAGACAGCGGAGAAAGCCGCAGAACTTTTCGGGCTTACAATCAGTCGTTCGCGATCAAATGCATTTTTTCCAAAGTTTGCCAAATCGTATATAATGCATTAGTTAAATAGAAGAAATTGAATTGCGGCACCACATGTGCCGAGTCATGTCATTTGACGTACTACCTATTCTAATCTTGACCTGCCTCCTGCCAACAAAATTTCGGAATCTTTAATATCTCGCTTACATTAAGGCCTATTTCTTCGATCTGCTAAATAACTTCCATGATCCTGACTCGACCTGCTGATATTTTGTGGTTGGAAAATTTCAATTTTACACTGTGCAAATTTAATTGTGAAGCCAGAGAGAACGCCGGCGGTTTCTTTTTATTTTCTAAGCACTTTTCAACAATGCACCAAATTCTGGAAACCGTTCCTGCATTTTGTGGTGCAGTGATTCCGAAATATTCTAAAGGATCTGTTAAAAGTTGGACATCCTCCAATTGCCATTGATTATTTCGGACTCTCCGTTGCCTCTTGAAACTTCTTGTACCATAATTTTTTTTATTAAATATGGTACATGAAATGAAATGTTCATTAAAAACTCTAACCGAACTCTTCAGAGGTTGCCTTATGATCCATCCATCTTGAACATTCCTCCAACATTTACAGCATCGTAAACATTTGTAAACGCCTTTACACAGCAGATACTCTGAACGTAATGTCACCTGCCAAGTTTAGATTGCGATATGTTGGCCGGGTTCTACGTGTGTGCGTGAGCCTAGCGTTCGCGTGACATTTCTGTTCGCCAATTATTACACTTAACATCGTTTAGGCAAGCTTTTACAGCACCTCTGATTAAGTATTCTTGAAGCAGCTGAAAACATTTCTATTTAAAATTTACAAACTCATTCTCATTGTCTATAGTCTTGGCTTGTCCTCTCTGGATATCGACCATTGATCTTGAAACCAACTCAACAACCGGCTTACGCAGATCTTTTGACTGGCGAATAATACATAGCCTGGGTTTCCTGAAGCAGTTATTTTGTGACGCTAAGATTCTCTGCGATTTACATTAGCCTACATTACTCAAATCGTAGCTCCAAAGCATTGTAAACAACCGACAATTTATTATGCACCGTTTGTTCAATTTCCGTTTGGCTGAGAAGCCACCTGGCGTTGTGAATAATGAAGACACCCGTATGTGGTCATCAGAAAGCAGCTTAATTAAAACCGCGTGAGACGTAAACAAAGTCTTGCATCCAAAGCTGAAGCAATCATCTGTCCTTATTTTCCCCCTTTCCTTTGGCTCATCCTGAGTCCTTATTCCGCCTTTCCTCTAACCTATCCTGAGTCCTTATTGCTCCTTTTCCCTGACTAATCCTGAATCATTTTCCCTCCTTTCCTTTGGCTTATCCTGAGCCCTTATTCCTCCTTATACATTCCCTTATAGTCAGAGATCTTCGCGCTCGAAATCATCGCTATTGCGCGTTTTAGTGCTACAAGTAAAAGAAAAAAATTTCTGCGTTCAGAAAGACATTCTGAAAAAATACAACACAGTGCCAGTTGAAAAATGCAAATTTTCCAGTTTTTGAAGTGGCACAGTATAGCCTATTTCACACTTTTTCTAAAATTTCTTTCCGAGCTCAAAAATATCTTTCTTTTGCTTGTATCACCAGCGTGTACGGTGTACAATGTTACGCTAAAAGCTTTGACTACTGACTTATCCTATCACTTAAATTCAAGATATCATCCACCCACCCACCCTATACTTAATGGTCTGATTGATAATAACTTGTAGGCCAATGATCTTTCGATCGTCATCTCGACATGAACCTGACTATATAATATGTATATATATATAAATATATGTATTATATATTATATTATATATTATATTATATATTATATTATATATTATATATATTATATATTATATATTGTATATTATATATTATATATTATATATTACGTATTATATATATTATAAATATATAAATATATATATATATATTATATGTAATATTTATGATCATCGATTTCCTTTTGACAGCACTCGTAGATAAACTGGAACATGCGATTCAGATTCTATGGTCGCTGTAGAACTCTTGAGATAATAAATTATTAGTTATCGAGATTGAAACAATAATTATAATTAATCCCAATTCATCGAAAATGCGAGTGAACGATAAAGCATATAAGAGAGGTCTCATACCTTTACTGATTTGCTTAGCAACCTCGTAGGCTGCATTTATTGTATGCCTATGATGGTCTATACTCCTCAAGAAGAAATACGATGGCAGGTCACGGGCTTCCTGTTCCGGTGTATGTTTACGTGTTTTGCGTTGAGTATGGTACTTGGCATGCATCGATGTTGTTGGTCTGCTTGAGTATTTCTGTCTTTTGGACTTTGTTTGTATGTTTATCTATTTGTGTGTTTGTTTGTATGTATGCGTATTTGTTTGTATGTTTGTCTGTATGTTTGTGCGTTTGTTTACTTGTATGTATGTTCGTTTGTCTGTATGGTTGCTGGTTATTTCTAAGCTCGTTTGTTTGTATATTCATTTGTTTGTATGTCTGTTTGTACGTTTGTTTGCATGTTTGTTTGCATGTTTTTTGTATATTTGTTTATATATCTGTTTTGTGTTTGTTCGTATGTTCGTTTTTATGTTTGTATGTGTGTGTGTGTGTGTGTGTGTGCTTGTTCGTATGTTTGAGTGTGTTTGTTTTAATGTTTGCTTGTATGTTTGCCATGCAGCAGAACTTTTAGAAGCTACTTAGTTTAGTCTTTTAGCTTATCAGTAATTCAAACTAAGATAATTTTTTCATCTCAAGGACAATTGATCTCAACGAGTCACTCTGTCCTCTGCAAATGTTCGCTCTCATCTCGTCTTCAGTTCGCGAATAAAAACTCAACTTTTCTGGGATTCAATTCCTCCGTCGGATGTTTTAGCGCTTTGCCGACCTCGACCTCTTGACCTTCAAACGGACTCATCTGGGAATTTGATTAGTATCGTCCATCGATTGATCTCTTAAATATTAACAAAGTGGCGCTTTAGAAGTTCAGATCACTACTATATAGCGTTGCGCTTGTTATTTTTTATCATTATTATCATATGCTAGAGTAATTCTGCCTAAACGACACCGTTACCAGATTTAAAAGCATCATGTTATAATATTATCCTAGTGACTGAAGATTCTATTTCTTGTCTATTGGACGTCATGAATATTAATTATGCATTTTTTCATGAATTGACGTCATCAAATCAATATTCATGAATATACATGATCAAAATAATATCCATTAAAGCATCATGATATTAATATTCATGAGTGGGCATCATGAAATCAATATTCGCGAATAGACGTCATTAAAACATCATGAAACTAATATTCTTAAAAGGACTTCAGGAAATGTCGTCTGTCACCTTAATGAGTGACATCACAGAATAGACAAAGCGCTCTATCTATTCTCTGGTTATATGCATTTAAAATAATTATCAGCACTCATGACGTCAAGGATAATATACTTCCGTTAAAACGGGAAAATTTACTTGCGTCATTCCTATTATGACGTAAGATGTTTGTGTATGATAGGTCCTACTTACGTCACTGGTTCCTGTGCCGAAGAGAAGCATATCGAACGGAATTGCTGCGACGGCATCAATGAAAAACCAGCCTCGGACGTAGTTAATGGCGATCTTCTGTGGGTCTGTTATGACTTCCCCGTTGCCGAGGTATGTCGTTCGAAAGTTGATGAGAATATCAGCGATGAACATGATATCAACGATGAGATCTAGAATGACGAGCGGGTCAACGCTTGTCATCGCTCCGTTCACCAACCGAGTCGTAGAGTCTCGGTTGAGCACGGACCGGTGAGACTGCTCGCTCAGAAGGAAGGCGGCGACGTACGGAGTGACGACGGCGGTGTAGAGGACGAGCAGGAAGGTGATCCAGTCCCAGACGGCCTTGAACGGCGAGTAGTGGAGGATAATGCAGAAGGGGACACTGCGACCGGTCGAACGCATCGCTTCCGTCAAGGAGAGGGTTCGAAGGACGGCTGCTGCTGAGGCCTGGTGGTGATTATGTTGACGACCGTGATGGCCGCTAACAGGTGGAGCCACGTTCTGTGAATGGAGATGAATGGAGGACAACTGCATTAACATATTATGTAGGAAAAACAAGTTTTATTAATTTAGATAGACTCTTAACGAAGCGCGTTTTCTGAAGTGTTGAATCAGCAATGGAAACATAGAGGCAGTCATCCTCAAGGGCCGATACAGAAATTTTCCAACGAGAGGGGTGCAAAATTTTCGGTCTTAGGACAGGAAAAATTTTCGTCTTGGTCGCCGAAAAATCTGATGACCTTTTTTTAGTCATTCGTATCCAATTCCCAAGAAAAGGATACCATTTATCCGCCAAAATAGTTTTTTTAGTCGTATGGACCTCGTGTACGGACTTCGTGGGTGTGGGGAGGGCCTACGGAATTACTCATGGGTGGGAGACCACGTCAACTTTCCGAGACAGAATAGCTGGTAAAAAAATTAAGAAATTTCTAAATGGGGCCATGGCCGGATTGGCCCACCCCTGGATCCGCCTCTGGTCATCGTCATCGTTATCTTCATCATCATCGTCATCGTCGTCATCATCATAAATGTCATCATCATAATAAATGTCATTTCTATCATTATTGTTATTATATAGATAAATATAGATCTATATCATTATTGTTGTTGTTGTTGTTATTTTTAGTTATCATAATCGTCACCTTCAACAACATCGCTACGAACGAGTGCCACTTTTAAGAGTCACTGCTTTCACAAATAGCGAGCAATATACTAAAGCCCTCGACTGATTTTCCCGATTCGCACGATCAATAGGTGCTCCCCCGCCTCCCTTATCCAAGTAACCTTTTCGTCACTCATATCGTTCGGTGTCGGTCATCGATAAACGTCACTTTGAATTGGCTATTGCATGTGAGAAGAACAGTCTCAGACCTATTTCTGTACTGACTGCTTGAGAGCTCTCAGCGAAACAGCATATGAATTAAGACGAGGACCTAGGACAAC